>CM076571.1:813541832-813728684 GCA_034641835.2 Pinus albicaulis
ATAAAACCTCTTCATAAGTGAAGTTGTGAAACTTAACTAAATGACTAGTTGATTGACTAGTGTTTGCATAAGTCGTCATGGATGCATTAAAACCATTGACTAGTTATGAATGAATAACTAATGAAGGTTATATGCATGAATCGATTTTGACTAAAGCTATTTAAAATTTGTGAACAAGTGATTATGATAATTAATTCGTGTGTTAGTCCGTTTGGACCAGAACATTAGGGGAATTGGAAATGTTGTACTCATACCCTAATCGTTATTGACACATACGCATTAATGGATATTTATATATACTGGTATGCGTGACAACATTTTATGTAGGAACTTAAAATGATTGCATAAGATAATATGTGCTTGAGAAATGCATATTTACGATTAGCATTGTTTCTTATAGTAAGCATGGGTTGCTTAATGGAAACATAAAATTTGTGAAAATAAAGCATCGCAAGCATTGCAATGTGAATTGCAACAGTAAACGTTAAAGTATCATGTTTTAATAATGTACAACACATGTATGTTATTTCCAGGGGGAAGTTGTGACAGCTTCAGTAAAGCTAACTAGTATTAACTAGCTAAAGACAAACTTGTTGAAATTAATTAATGAAAGAAAATCTTTCTAAGCTGATGGTAAAAATGTTTCCAAGAATAGGAAGTGGTTGGGGACAGTTGGAAAGACAGTTACCTACTCCTCTGAGGATAAGCTGGATCCCCGGGGAGGATTAGGCATTCTGTGAAATTGGTAAAGGGGGAGTATTTTCTCGAGCTGGTTGGGACCAGTAGAAAATAGCTTACAGCAACCCTTGTAAAGCCAAAAACATCTGAGTATGACTGGAATTGGAGAATTGGACCGGACTGTCCCGAATTTCTCTTCCAGGATTTTCTGAGTGTGACTGGATTGGCCATCCCGATGTCACAGCAGAAGAATCCATTGTTCACCCGTGACATTGTCCAGATTCTGGAGCTAGGGGGCAAGTGGAGGACGTAATTGCCTCACTTGATGGTTGGGAGGACCACAACTTGAAAGACTAAATTTCCAGATAAGTACAAAGACCTTTTAGTGTGTTGTGCTATTTTGAATTAATATGGAAAGATTGACTATCTTGATGTCTTTAGTAGGAGCTAAGACAACGTGCACGTGATGCATTGACTAGAGAGTTGGTGCTCTCTGAGTACTGGTGGAAGTACTTTGATTAAAACATCTCTTTATATTGCAATACTGTTTGATAGTTGCAAATATTTTCATTTTGAAAACTATGTGACTAATGTGATTGAATTGTTAGTCATACATTACAAGTGTTGATGGGTGTTCAACCATTCTCAGAAAGCTTGCGCAAAAGCCATAATTTCTTCCAATAGTGATTGGTTGGTAAGTTCGTATAGATATTTTTCTATACTTTTGTGAATTGAATAAGGGATAAGCAGTCAGAAATGGAAATGAAATTTTCTTTGCGCTATACATGCTTATGAATAAAGATAAAAACGTTATTGTTTTAAATAATGACATTTAAGAAAATGAAAGTGTCTCATTGCCAAGGGAAAGGACTCCCTTTGGGTTGTTTATATTATTATACCATGAGTATAAAGTTTAATTTCAGTGAGAGAAGCACACCGAGGACAGTTTTCTCTTAAGGGGGGGAGTATGTAATGCCCACGTAAGTTAATGTAAATTACAATAGTTACCATGATTTACAAAAACAATTGAATCAAGAATCGGTTAAAAAAGATGAACGAATTCTTGATTCGTTTGAAAACTGGAACGAATTCTTGATTCATGGGAAAAATGATTTAGTGTGGGCTAGGTTTTGCTTGAAAGTATGCTCAGTTGCATTTTAGTGTGCTCCACAGATTTTTCTTATGATCGTTTTTTTATTTGGTCAGACTATTTTGAGGACGCTCTGGGGATTTTCTTATCTTTGATTTTAAGTAGGCTCTGCTGGATTTTGAAAACACTCCTTTCGATTACTGATTATTGTTCTGGATGCTCTGTTGGATGACTACGGCTCTTAGTGGGATTTTCTTCCATTTCAAACTAAAGCTCTGCACGCAAAATCTGGACTAACATCTGCCGTGGAGCTTAAAGGTTTGGAATACCTTCACACAACCACTAGTATATTCTGTTCTAGTTCGCTGACGACCACAGAACTATTGTTGTGGGTTTACTTGCTTCTTTCTGGTCTCGTGGTTTTCCCAATACCAGTTTGCATTGCACTTAAATAGTTAAGTACAAGCCGTGGCTGAAATCTTGAATGGTAAAGTGATTGAAGTAGTGTTTGCTATTTTTTTTTTCTTTGATATTAGTCGACTGAATAAGAGCATTTAAAAAATTACAAACTATATGGCATTCACAATGTCATATACCTAAAAATACGTTGGCATGGTTGTTAGCGTATGGTTTATCAGTTTTCGCTTGCAATCTTTGCATAGTTTATGCATCACTCTTTTTGCATTTTGAATAGCATCATGTTAGCAAATGCATGATTGCTTGCTTTTGGAAAGTGGGTATTTGAGATAATAAGTGATTAGAATATTTGCTAAGTGTTATTATATAATCTTTTGGTGAAAAGAAAAATATAAGAAAAGATTATATATAAATGGTATTAATTCTTTCTCCTTGATAAGAGTCGACTTGAATAAGAGAGGACCTCAGAAAGATCGTGGCTACTTATTATTAGCTTCTTCTTGCATAATATATAAGAAAGACTAGACATAGATATGTTAATTTTTTGTTGATAAGAGCTGAACAAACACATGGTAATTTTGGCTGCTAAATTTATCTATGATATAACTTTTCTAGAGCTGAAAAATGAGAACAATATTTTGCAATCATATCCTCATATCAAGATGGGTAAATATATGAGAAAATAATTCAAGGGAAATAAGTTGAGATTTTCCTTCTTAAGGTGAAAATATGTTTTGGTGGACATATTGAGATTAAGGCTTTGGTAACCTTATATGGAGATGTTTGAAATGCATGCATATTTAAAATAGGCATGTGTCTATTGTGTGAAATTATTTCATGCATGTTTTCATATTCTCTATGCATTGTATTTAATGCATTCAGATAGGAATTTTTAATTAAAAGATGATTAACCACGTGATTTTGGTGGTTATTTATTTCCTAAAAAGAATCCTTGTTGTCTTTTCTTGAAAAGACTCTTACTTTAATATTTTAGAAAGATAATGTTATTAGAGAGATGGAATGGTGAAAGGGAAACTTATTGGCGGGTTTTTTTGGAAAAGAATCCTTGTTGTCTTTTCTTGAAAAGATTTCTATTATGTTATTCTTTGCTATTATGCCAACCTTTTACATAATAGTTAAAGAGTGGTAGTATACTAAAAAGTTTTTGTAAAGAGAATCCATGTTGTAAATAGTAATTATTTAATAAATCCATGGACAGTTTACCATGGTAATGGTAAAGATTAATTAATAAATCCATGGATAGTTTCATAAAACCATGGGTAGTTTTTCTGTGGTGTTGATGGAGATTAATTGTTTCATAAAACCATGGGTAGATTACCATGGTGTTTGCAAATATTAGTTATTTAATAAATCCATGGATTGTTTACCACGGTGTTGGTAAAGTTAAGTTATTTAATAAATTCATGGTTAAAGGAACTAATCAGTTATATTCCTTCCTTAGATGAACAGACTAAGTTATTACTTTTATATTGTCATGATTATGATTTCCTTTTGGGAGGAAGATCATGCATAAGCATGCAACATATGTATTAGCTTTTATTGAAAAATAATATACATTTTTGGGTATGTAGAAAGAAAGCTTGTAGTATTAAACTACGTTGAATATGATTTATGTGTTTCGTTGTGAAGGCACTCCTTTAGGGGGAGTCTCTTGGAATCAGTATGCATTCGCATGCATGGAAGAAACAATTGTTATGTTAACTTGCATACCACGCACTAAAGGTAATAGCTTAAGGGTTGGCTATTTTTATTAAAAGTATGTAAATCACATGCATAAATATCTTAGCTAATGTATCAGTTTATTTTAAAGAAAGTTTGGGAGATGTAGCCATTGTCTTGTAGGAATGTGTGCTTATGCGACGTAAGCATTAGTTATTGTGATGACCTATAACCAGTACATATGAGGTATGTGTTATTAAAGAGAGAATGACAAGGTACTTCACTTACTTGTCATGATTACACAAGAGTAGATGGAGAAACTACTATAGTGATTGATTTATACTTTATGAATCTTGACATCATTTTATGTTGAAGGCATCATAGCAGGGAATGATGGCGACATGTACAAAGGAATATTATGCTTGTCATGTACAAAGGAAAAATTATGCTTGTCCTGGTGGCAGGTAAATGACTAATGTTCATGCAGATGAGTGCGAGTTGCAGGAAGGTCCAATGTGCGATGGTCCATTGTAGGTACATCCATGCCACCAAGATGTGAAGATCTGAAGATATGAAGACCAGAGGGTAAATGGTATCATATTGATTGAGTGGCTTAAAGCTAGATATTGTATATTTTCTTGTAAGATTGTATAAACGATGGTTAAGGGATGGTCTCCCTTATCAGCCATTGAGTGATAGGATGAACACCCTCACGAGCGTTTAATAATAAAATTAAACGTTTGCTGGTTTTCACCCTACGGGGTTTCCAGGGTATATTGGTGTTCAAAGGTGTGATTGATTATCGTGTCCAGATGATGAGGTTGATTCCTTTCTTTCATGTTACGCATGCTCATTATGATTTCGGAAATTATACCGAAAGGAAGTTCTTAAGGGTTAAGGAGTTTACTATTCTTATTTATAAAATTACACTCTGAACTGTTAAACATTCAATGTAATGATGAGTAACTTGTATAAAAAAAATTTAACTCCTTACATTTCCCTGTGAAGTTAATGGTGTATGTTACAAGTGGTATCAGAGCTAAAGGTTCAAAAACTGGCGCCTTTGGGATTTAGCGAAAAGAAATTGAAGGATCCGAGATGAAATGCGCATATGTGAAGGAAGGCATCGCATCTCTAATCCAGGTTGAACAATGCGTTCAAGAGATAAGTATTAATATATTTATTGTCTTGAAAGTAATAGTTATTGCATTTATGGAAAATACAGTGCTTACAAAGTAAATAACTGTTGAGTTAGCATTTCTTTAAAAAGGATATGTATTTTCCATGTACGTAAAACTTCTGTTGTTGTGTTGAAGTTTCCTTGAAAGGAGTTGGGAATTTGGTTTCTTGAAAAAGAAACATGTAATAAGAGCTTTTTCTGATAGAGTAAAACATGGTTTTACTTAGTTTGCAAGATTGTGCTAGCTATTTTGTAATATAAATCATTGCTAATATGATAATCTTTTAGAAAGATATACCATGGTAAAAAGACCAAACTACTAGGCTAGTTTTGCTGAGAAGAACCCATGTGAGTTCTTGCAAAGATTACTAGTACATATCTTGAAAGGTGTGAGCAGTAGTAAAACATAAATAAGTAAACTTGCTTGCCTTTATATATATCTTGTTTAAGAAAAGATGGGAAGCTTGTTTTTATTTAAAAGGAACTACGTACTTGCGTGTTAAGTGAAAAGGAATCCAAGTTCTTTCTTGAAAATAAATATAGGCTAAAGAGAATAACCTCTTGAATATAATACATTGCTAGATGGATTATGTCAACTTCTTGATTTAGGTATATTAAAGGTTAAGTTAACCTTGTTAATATTGCATAGTTTTTATGCATAAAAGAGGCAATCTATGATAAGTTATTGGAAGCAAAGCATGAGCAACTTGCATGTAGAATCATAGAGGAACAAGGTTCTTTGCATGCAATATTTGTATTAGATTTCATCGGAAAGAACATAAGTCTATATGTGGAAATGATAACATGTTTTGTTATCATACTTCAAAAAAGATTCTTTGGCAAAGAAGACGAATTACATGTACAAAACTAAAGTAATGTTTTGGTTTCCTTAAAATATATACATGGTTAATGTGGGTATAATATTTCAAGAATAAGGTATGTATTCTTATGTTTTATTCCATTAGTTTTATGGAAAAGAAAACCATGTTTTGCATAACTATTATGTTATATGTCCTTGAAGAGGAATCATGAATTTGCCTACTCGATTATGTTAAGTACTCTGTTGGGAAATTAATATTAGAATCTTTACGCATGGTATGCATAGGAACAACAGCCAATGTGTTAGCTTTATTATATTTGCATGCTCCAAATGTAAAAGCTGAAGTGGTGGTTCTTTTGTTAAAGTTTAATAAAGCGAATGCACATTGTGTCATTTTCCATTAAAGGAATTTCTGAACACATACGTGTGTGAAAAATGTCATAATAATGTGGGAGTAACATGAATTGATAATTAGATACTCCCATTAATGTAGAGATTTTAGAAGAAAGCATGTTGTGACATTGCATTCACATCTTATATATGCACATGAATAGGTGTTAAAAGATCACTCAAAGATTGATTATTTATTGATTAAGGCTTTATCTAATCATGCTATAAAATCTTGTCGATGCTGCTAAAAGAAAACATTGTTGTAGAGGAGCAATGTGAATTTCCTGATGGGGATGAGTACTGCAGTAGGGAGAGAAGTTCTTCAAATGAAATAAAGATAAGTATTTTATTTTATTTTATTTTAAGAAGTCTATGCATATGCATGTTGATTTCCTTTAAAAATGAATTGTTATATACATGGCATTGCATGAGATTAGCTTCCATTTAAGAGACTTCTTAAAACATTACATCCTATTATAATATACTTTTTCCGGATAAGAATATGCATATGAGATTAATATGTGTATTATGCTTTATTTTTTTAGGAAAAAAAGTATAAAAAAGCATGAAAGAAAAATAGTTACCTTTCATTTGAGTTTGAAAAGAATTAATTGTTTTTGCGTGCAATAAAATTTCTAAAGTTACCATGCACTAATTTAAAAGATGAATGTGTATAGTGATGGTGTGTGAAACTAATGCATGAATGCAAAAGATGAGGAAAGTCCTTATATAAGATGATAAAGTGTTAAAATTAAATTGAATAAAACCTCTTAATGGGTCAAGTGGTGAAACTTCACTAAAAAGACTTGTTGACTGACCAGTTTTTGAATGAGACATCATGACTGCATTAAGATCATAATGGCATGGAATGACTAGTTTTAGAGTGACTCGTGTCATGAATGCATTAAAATTATTAATAGCAATGATTAGTTATGAATGAATAACTAATGAGAGTTATATGCACGAATCAATTTTGACTAAAGCTATTTGAAAGTTGTGAACAAGTGATTATGATAATTACTTCGTGTATCAGTTTGTGGGAACAAAACCTTATGGGAAATTGGAAATGTTTGCATAAGATAATATGTGCTTGAGAAATGCATATTTACGATTAGAATTGTTTCTTATAATAAGCATGGGTAGCTTAATAGAAACAGAAAATTTGCAAAAATAAAGCATCGCAAACATTGCAATGTGAATTACAACAGTAAACGTTAAAGTATCATGTTTTAATGTACAACACATGTATGTTACTTCCAGGGGGGAAGTTGTGACAACTTCATTAAAGTTAACTAGTATTAACTAGTTAAAGACAATTTGTTTAATTTTCTTTTATCTGGCAAGAAAAACTTAAATCATCACTGTTGATAAAGAAAATTATTTAATTTGATGAAATTAATTAATGAAAAGGAAATATTTTTAATTTGATGGTAAAAATGTTTTCAAGAATAGGAAGTGGTTGGGGACAGTTGGAAAGACAGTTACCTACTCCTCTGAGGATAAGCTGGATCCCCGGGGATCCCAGTGAGGAGTACGCGTTGTGTTCTAGTAAATTGGTGTAAGGGGGAGTATTTTCTGAAATGTTGGGACCAAAGAGAAAATAGCTTCCATCAACCTCAGCAGCTAAAACATCTAAGTATGCTCGGAATTGGAGAATTGGACCGGACTCAACTTTATTGTTTACAGCGAACAGGGGCAGGGATAATTTTAAGAACCCCCCTAAATTTATATATATAAAAAATAGGCGAATCCCCATGATACATAGGAAAAATGGAAGGCGATTTTATTAATAATATAATATGTATATATAATTTTTTGGCGAATCTCTCACGAGATTATATTATCCTGTAAAATCATGGCGAATCACCAGTACAAATGGCGAATCACTACTACAAAATGGTGAATCGTTATCTAGTGGAGTTCGGAGTGTTGGTTCCAATGAAGATATGGTAATTGAACCAGGAGTAGAAGGAAGAGAACCACCGAGACCAAGCATGGCACATGGTGACTCGTGAGGGAATTAGTTCTCGTGTAGTTTGGAAAACACGTTCTTCTAGTTCCGCTAAGCGTAGTGTTGTTTGTCATGCTACTACTAGCACTGATATTGAGGTTGGAGAGGAGTTTGAGGAAAGGTAGCAGTGGTGGAGAATTACAAAGAGTACTCCATGATGGGCTCCATTTTTCCCTTTGGTATTTGTGCCTGCAAGACCTTCTATCCATTGAACCAACAATTAGCCGTTCAACCAACAATCAACTTGACTAAGTTGATTAGGTACGAGTCAACTTAGACTAATCTTCAAAACTATGCTTTGCACTATCCCATATTTATCATACTAATGCTACACAACATTGTGCATTTGCACCTAACTCTCAATAATTCTTTTCCAAGAAAAATCTATAATAAGAAAAATATTTTACTATATTCTAAAAGGTGAATATGTCGAAATCATGCCACAAAGTGAAAGGAAATAAAATATCTTTCCTCAAACCACCAAATATATAAAGAAAACAATAATGATTATAATAATAGAACTGGATCTATCAATCTATCGATATATGCATGATATGAGAACCATAAGCATTCAAGAGTCTAATTTCAAACTCAACAAAATCCTCTAAACAAGCAACAAACGAACCACTAAAATTTTCAAAGATATCAAGGCTAGACATTAACACAATTTCATGTACTTGAATAAGCCCATTGTTGCTTAGCGTTAGACTTCTTAAATTAGTTCTTTATCATTTAATACTATGACACTATCTATGTGAAAAGAAATAGGTCCCAACTTCATCAAATCTGATTTCATTTCCAATCAAAGATCAAAACTAGCTTCGTTTCCAATACCAATATAAAATCACACATTTTCCAAATATCAATAATTATTCTCCAAGAAAATATAAAACTCGAAACTCAACAAAATTCCCCAAACACAAGCAACATATATACCATTAAAATTTTCTAAGATGTCAAAGCTAGACATCAAGGTAGTTTCATGTACTTGAATGAGCCCATTGATGCTTTGCATTAGTCTTGTTAAATTAGTTATTTATCATTTAATACTAGTCAAACGCTATCTATGTGAAAATAGGTCCCAAAATCATCAAATCCAGCTTCATTTCCTGTCACAAATAAGAATAAGAAAGACATTGTAAAAGGAAGTGTTTTTCATCCTTCACATTTCTAACATCGCAATGACATTTACTTGCATTTTATGAAATTCTAGGTCTTGCTCAATTCCTAAGCTCCTCAAAGTTCATTTTTATTCTGGTAATGATGTTTTTCTTCTTAAAACTAGCTACAAGAATATGACACTTGATCCTTTGGATTATGGTTAATGACCAATTTTTAATATTTTGTTTTTCTCTTATTCTCTACTGCATTATCACACCATGATTTCAACTTTAATTTATATGCTATAGCAATTTTATTGGTGTTCACGTTTTAGAGTGGCCTCCTCTATTCTCCACTAGTTTGACTAAGATTGAGAATCTTTATGCCAACCAGTTTTATGCCACACCAAATTTTGACTGCATTTTGAAGCAATCTTAGGGAGCCACTTGTTTTCATGTTACTTGTCTTGTCCTTCTATATTAGGTACTTAGTCATAGGAAAAATCTCAATGGGTGAAAGACTAGCTTCTATAAGATAGGATAGGGTATATTGCATTTAATAAGATCATAAACTATAAAAAACTTTTGGATTTTCTCAATTTCCCTCTATGATTCTATAGAGATGATGCAACAACAAAATTCATCTCCATATAAGATAAAAAGATGAAGAGGTGTCTAAAATATGAGCTTCTTCTTTTTTCCAAAACCAAAAATTTGTTGACCTACAATTGCACCTAAGACAAAAATTGGTTTTCCACTTTCTATTAATCATTTTCCCAACATTGTATTTCTAGTTAAGATTGTGATGAAGGTTGACTTCAAGACCTTATTGTATAACTTTCTTTGATTTGTTATTATCGCTCACAATTAACATAAATTACCTTTTTGTAATTGATTATGGAGTTGTCTTTAGTGCGACTTTTTGAAGTTTCAGGTGCTGAAATCCGGTGAAAAATTTTGAGGTAAAATCTTGGTTTTTGTTATTCAAACTGGTTTTTTGACTCTATATATGGATTCAGCGCCCTCAAAAACCTGTAAGGCACTTCGATTGTGCAAAGTTAGCAATCAAACTTCTCTTTTCAATAAATTCCTGCCTGAATTTAGAGAAATTACACCGTAAAAAGTCATCGTAAAAGCCTTCAAAAATTCGCACTAAAGACTACTCGATTGATTATTACAACCTTTTTTTATTAGCATTTACTCGCATAGCTATGCTAGAACAAAAATCCTTAATAATCCTCGCTTCTCAAAATGAGGTGGAGTCATGTCCTTAAGAACAATATCACTAATGTAAAGAAGAAAGGGGATGATGGTTGAACTTTGCTTGTTGTTTGAGAGACCTCTGTTGTACCAAAAACTTCTGATTCTTCCATTGTTCCATCACTTTATTGAGGTGATGCACTTGGTTCCACGTCATTTGGCACCTTTTTACAAATTTCTACATTTGCCAATACTAAAACAGAATTTGAAAATTCAGAATTTTCTACAATTTCTTCAATCAAAACTTTGGAAGACGTTGAGCATTCATCATTGTACAAGATAAATGACTCTAAATTTTTATAAACAACATGTATAGGATGGTCATTTGGCTTTTCTCAACTGTTGATCATGTACTTCATCTTACTTTCCCGGTATAGTTTCCTAAGTTGTCCAAAGATGATAATGGTAGCATAAGAAAAATCAAGTTGTAAGGTATCTCTAAGCTTCTATCCCCATGACCGAGAAGGTAGCATTCCATATCTGGGCAGGATATCATCCACAACATCCATGAGAACATTCTTGGCTAGGATTTTCTCTAATGACACCACTAGGTCCTTGATGAGGCCAAGACATTTCACCCTCCTTGAATCAAATGAGTAAAGATCATGATAAGGTATTGTAATGTCCAGTCCTAATCTATCCATAATGGCCACGGGCATGAGGTTGTGAGAGGCTCCGGAATCAAGCATGGCATTATGGAGGATAAAGTCATGGATTTTGAGGCTTATATAAAATAGAGGGACTTCACTATCTTCTAAATCGCCATCAACAACAAGACGAAAAAGAAGCTCAGGGTGATCATCACTCACATTAACCATGTCTGACATTTGATCAACTAGAAGGAACTTAGCACCTTAAACTTTGTACTGATCATTCCTAACTATTTCAGTTAGAGGAATGGAGTTAAACTTTGTACTGATCATTCTTAACTATTTCAGTTAGAGGAATGGAGTTAAACTTTGTACTGATCAATAAAAGAAGAATGAAGTTTCCTTTCCCTTTATAAGCTTTGACAACCCTTACCTTTTCCCTTTTGACACTTGTAAATTACCTTTGAACCTTTGCACTTGAAAATGGACTTTTGCACCTTCAAATGAGAGATAAAGATAGAATGAACCTCTTTTCACTCTTTGAATCTTGAAGTGACCTTTTATTTGGCATGTTTTAAATGAGATACGAAATAAACTTCTCCGTTTCAAATTTGTGAAATACTCCTTACCCTTTGACATTTGCAAATAACCTTTTTGACCCTTTGTGCAACTTGGAAAGTGACATGTTTCTCTTTCAAATGAGGTAAGAAGACAAAATAACACTCTTTGAACCCTTTGACATGAAAGGTGACTCTTTGGCTCTTTGAGTAAGATGAGAGGATAGAGTTAACCTCTTTTGCACTCCCCGACACTTGAGATGACCTTCTTAGGCATTTAAAATGAGACATTGACTCTTGAGACAAATTTTCTCGTTTTCATGAGACAACAAGACTGTTATTAAAAACTTTGAAATCTTTCACCTTTGGAATTTTGCATTTGATATTGATTCTTCAAACCAGAAAAGATGTCTTTGAAGCTTGAAATGACACTCTTTTGCATTTGACTAGGACAGTAGGTCAAAATGACCTCCCTTGGAGCTCTGACAGTGGATCCTTTAAAAGAGACAGTGAGACAGAGTTCTTCAATTTTCCTCAAATAGTGAGACAGAGATGAGATGTTTGAAATTTTTTCTTGAAATTTGAGCCATATGAAACAAGAAAGATGGCTTTATTTTAATTACATAAACTTGATTGCTCCTTCATTAGGGTTTCATGGATGAAATGGAGGATTACTGCCTTATGTTCAGTGAAAATTTGAAGATTTTTCCAAAGGCAGGGCTGAACCTAGACTTGACCTAAATGAAATGAAATGACATAACCCTAGACCTTTTGAATGATGATGATGGAGATGGTGACCTTGAAGTTGATGATGGCGATGACCTCGACAATGGTGATGATAAATGAAATGAAGCAGCAGCATACATGGTTTAGCCTTCTTCAGTGACCAAAATTATTTTTTAGAACTGGTTCGAAAAAGTAAAATTTATGACCTATGACTTAAAGGGAAACAACTGAAAGAGTCATTTGATCACTGACATACCTGGGCTAACACTCCCATCCACCTAGAAGTTGTATTCACATTGCTATAATTCATGGTTTCTTACCTTGGCTGTAAAATATAAACAACCACATAATGGGTATCCCAAATTAATTTTGGTGAAATTGAGTAGGTTGTAGTAGTTGAGACTTTCCACTCTTATCCTAGTAACCCAAACTGGGAAAACTAAAAAATCTTTTAGAGTTTCACCTCTAGCTTTTATCATCAATCAACTTTGTTGTCCATTATTGGATCTAGGGGATCTACTTTGATTTGTATTAATCTTCTTCAAAGAACAAGTTGGATAATTTCATCCTAATTGGACATTGTGGGAATTCACTAACTTTTCATTATTGTTGACCGTCTTCCTTATTTACATATTTTTCAAGAAACCCAACTTATCAAAATTAAACCTCGAGGCAACTATTTTTTGGGGAAACACTTAAGGTATTGAACCTTGAATCAACCATTTTCCAGGGAAACACTTTAGATAATGTTATTAACATTTTGTTCTTGTGAAAAGATGTAGGAATTATTAAATGGTAGTTAGTGACTTAGTATATGCTTGTTGGAATATAGTTATTTTTTTGTACTTAATAGTTCCCTCTCCTTGAATTGTTGTTCCCCAGTGCAGTTGTAATGATTGATGGATAAGCTAGGAAACCAGTTATTTAGATAGGTATGATAATCTGTCCATATTTTTATTGTTGTGGTAGGACACTATTAAGGCAGCATATCCTTATCACTTGGACCAAGAACCACTATGAATTGATTACTTTCATTGTTAAAATTTCCACTTTGTTGACAAAGGCTCCAATTAGTGCAAGAGAAACCAGTTTGTCTAAATCAATGGAAATGCAGTAGTAATTGGTTGGCCAAGTTTCCAATGCTAGCAAAACTAGAAGAAATTAATTGCTGTCACTTGAATTTTCATCTCATCACTCTTCAACAATTTTTTTATGATACATGTCAGTTAAATTGTATCAACAATTACTTGGAAAACACCTTCTAGTAATTGAAAAAGGTGTTCCAACACTTGTTTATGGCCTTTACATATGCTGAGAGCATTGCAACCTTCACATTTCAATACAATTTTGCATAATGTAGGAAGCAAGAACTAAAGATAATGCTTTTATTTTCTTCTTTTTCTCTGGTAGCCAAGAGATTATATGGGAGAAGATTATTCTGTGATTGTTTCCATTACTTATTTTGAACATGGTGTAAGATATGTTGTTGTGGTTGTTGTTGCAGCAAGTTCTGTGCTTAACATTGAAGAATATGCTGTGGATTCCCTTGGTGCTGAAAATTTTGACTTCTAATAGTCGTTATAGGCTTATAGCACAAATTAAAGTTGTTGAAACTAAACAGGTTTTAGTGGTTGAAATTTCGAAGGTTGGTTTGAAGGATTAACACTTATTTCTTTAAATTCTGCTTCAACCATTACATTTTACACATCTAGGCTGATTCCTGTTACACAAGATTCAAATATTTGTTGCATCTACATCTAAGTATTCATGCCTAGTCTTGAAAGTCTAAACCTTCAGATGCCAACTCCCCATTATCTTCTCCCATCCACCTAGAAGTTGTTTTCACATTACCATAATTCATGGATTCTTAGCTTGGCTGTAGGATATAAACAACCACATAATGGGTAGAAGTTAGAAAAAAATTAAATTTGGTGAAATTGAATAGGTTGTAGTAGTTGAGACTTCCTCTCAAATTCCTCTCTCAACAACCTAAGAAGAAATTAAGACTCAATCTCAAAGGAACATAATCTTCATCAAAGGCATATGAAAGGAATGGTGCTCATGAATGGGGCTGAAAGACATCATTTCCTATTGTAAAATGCAGACCTCATGACACCAAACCATGCTCATGATATTGATGAAAGTATTGCTGTTTTGGACTCAGAAATTGAGCAAAATAATTACACTTTTATAGCCGTACATTTGGAGGGATTTAACTTAAAGTCTTCATGCATACCATCTAATGAGGACCCAGGAAAGGAGTTTGTGTAGAGGGCTGAGGTTAAGTGTGTTAGAAACGAGATTTCAAGACCAGTAAAAGGATCCTCAAATCAACCTTCTGAAGGGTTGCTCTGTGAATCAGATTCTGTAAGTTTGAATAAAGGTTTGATTCAAAATCAACACCAGGGACGTCATGATAAGGTTTTCCTTATCAGAAAGAGCATCATTCTTCGAGCCCAAACCATGATACAAACAGGAGTGTTCTTGGCCCTGGAGACAACCTTTCCTCTGCTAGAATGAAAATATATTTTTCATGAACCAAAGAGAGCTTTAGAGGGTGGATTTAATGAAGTTATCAGTGATAAGGAAGGTTTCTCTCCCATAATATGCTATTTTTGCTGTGATCAAGGACTTATAGGTCAATTTTTTCCTAGAATGTTGAGAATTCATGATCCCATGGTATCAAAGGAAGGGAATGAGGACACTAATCCACCAGAAACAACACTTGTGGCTTGTAAGTACTCTTATTTTAACATGTCACTTTTTTTCATGATGACTAAACACGGGAAAGGGACACTGCAATCTTGAGATGATCAAGTGGATTCATTGGATCATTGATTTTGCCTTAACAAATCTATGTTGATATGTTCATATTTGAGGGTTCTCAAAAACTCCTTTATGGAGCACTTGCCCCCAAGTTAAAGCCATATCCTATCTAACAGTTTGCACATGGATTGGAATATATATTCTAGAATCTGGAATACAAGGGGAGTCCTATGGAAGGAAGCCTTTGATGATAAATATGCATGACCTCAGGATTACAATTTTATTGATATTTCATCACACATGAGAAGCTCCTGCAGAATCCAATGTGATGTTTTCCTAGGAAAAAAGGTATTAACTACAACATTTTGCTTTTTACGGTTAAAATGGCCTTGGCAAGACAATGCCACTCATCTTTTGTAGCCTATCTTATTGGTTCAAAGGGAAATACAAGCTTTCTCTCATAATCATGCTATCATATTCAGTAGGAAGGAGGGTCCTTGATATGTACCAACATTTATTACGTCACGATGATGACAAAATCAAGTGTTATTGAAGGTTTGATCTTAGACGGAATGCAGTGTTAGCACACAGCTCGTTCTTACAGATTGTCACATGTCATTTCAGATCTGTGGACTGAGTATCATATTAGAATATTCTGGTACAGGTTGGCACTAATATGCATCAACAATTGCCTAGTGCAGACCTATTTAGAGCTATTATATTACAGAGCTTCCCAGTGAACTAGTTACAGATAACTTTGTTGTTTAACACTTGCAAAGATTGGAAAAGTAAATATATATTAACTGCAATTTGTTTGTTGTATTTATGACCACAGAGGAAAGGGGGTGTTGGCATTATTTTAAGTAGGGATATAGGACTAAGTCAATGCAATGGAAGTGGTTACATCCATTGTAAACAAACAACAACTACTCCATATGCAAGATTCATTAGTAGATTTTCTAGTGAATAATCCTCTAGTTGCATCTTTTTTTTCTTAGCCTTTGAAATCATCACAAGTGCCTAGCAACCTAGAAACTACCCCAGTTATCGTAAATTCATGTTGTTTCATGAACTCAGATCTGTGGTGTGTTCTGAATCTGATATTGAGAATAGCACAAACAGATGCCCAGTGATGTGTTGGAAACATAGCAGGCCATGAAAGTACTTATTGGAGCATTGTAATGCCTAGCTAGCAATAGGAAATGATTCCAGCATGAGCAGAGTATGAAGCCCGAGGTGATTAAGCGTGCAAATGGAAGGAAGAACTGCAAAGAACCATCTAAGAGGATATTCTTTCTTCCACACTCGAGCTTTTCATATTCTTAGTAGTCTGAGGCTCTCTGGACACATCAAATCTTATGCTCTTCATTTTGAGCTCCTGAATACATCTACTCATAGCCCTAGAAGCAACCCTGTAATTACCATTTTCCCATTCTACAATTCACTTGGAATCATCCTTTATCCGAAGAAATTTTATACCTCTTTCAATAACAATTATTAGCATCAACAAAGTGCAAATATCTCTACTCTGTTATTAGTATCAACCTCGACTACTGCCTTTAAAGCAACAACATGGTTGCCTTTCATGCAAAGATTACAACATAATTGTCTAGATTTTACTGTTCTTGTAGCCTCACTCCTATCAGATTTTTTAACCAGAAGATAAACATAAAAACTGATTACAAAATGTCAAAACTTACAGAGGACCCAAAAATAGAAAGACCAAGAGGCCCAAAATACCCTTAAGATCAAGAAACAACCAACTGGCATTAAGATACAAGAGGATGATTTGGAGTCGGATTATCCATTTCATTATCTGGTAATTTTGGAGGCCGAAGTTCACCATATGCAAGATTCATTAGTAGATTTGCTAGTGAATAATCCTCTAGTTGCATCTTTTTTTCTTAGCCTTTGAAATCATCACAAGTGCCTAGCAACCTAGAAACTACCCAGTTATCGTAAATTCATGTTGTTTCATGAACTCAGATCTGTGGTGTGTTCTGAATCTGATATTGAGAATAGCACAAACAGATGCCCAGTGATGTGTTGGAAACAGAGCAGGCCATGAAAGTACTTATTGGAGCATTGTAATGCCTAGCTAGCAATAGGAAATGGACTTGCGTGAGTAGAGTATGAAGCCTGAGGTGATTTCCAGTGTAAATGGAAGGAAGAACTGCAAGCACCATCTAAGAGGGATGAATTTGGTCTTCCACACTGGAGCTTTTCATCTTCTTAGTAGTCTGAGGCTCTCTGGACACATCAAATCTTATGCCCTTCATTTTGAGCTCCTGAATACATCTACTCATAGCCCTAGAAGCAACCCTGTAATTACCATTTTCCCATTCTACAATTCACTTGGAATCATCCTTTATCCGAAGAAAGTTTATACCTCTTTCAATAACAATTATTAGCATAAACAAAGTGCAAATATCTCTACTCTGTTATTAGTATCAACCTCGACTACTGCCTTTAAAGCAACAACATGGTTGCCTTTCATGCAAAGATTACAACATAACTGTCTAGATTTTACTGTTCTTGTAGCCTCACTCCTATCAGATTTTTTAACCAGAAGATAAACATAAAAACTGATTACAAAATGTCAAAACTAACAGAGGACCCAAAAATAGAAAGACCAAGAGGCCCAAAATACCCTTAAGATCAAGAAACAACCAACTGGCATTAAGATACAAGAGGATGATTTGGAGTTGGATTATCCATTTCATTATCTGGTAATTTTGGAGGCCGAAGTTCACCATATGCAAGATTCATTAGTAGATTTTCTAGTGAATAATCCTCTAGTTGCATCTTTTTTTTCTTAGCCTTTGAAATCATCACAAGTGCCTAGCAACCTAGAAACTACCCCAGTTATCGTAAATTCATGTTGTTTCATGAACTCAGATCTGTGGTGTGTTCTGAATCTGATATTGAGAATAGCACAAACAGATGCCCAGTGATGTGTTGGAAACAGAGTAGGCCATGAAAGTACTTATTGGAGCATTGTAATGCCTAGCTAGCAATAGGAAATGGACTTGCGTGAGTAGAGTATGAAGCCTGAGGTGATTGCCAGTGTAAATGGAAGGAAGAACTGCAAGCACCATCTAAGAGGGACAATTTGGTCTTTGACTGAGCTGAACATCTTTAGTAGTCCGAGGCTCATCCACATCAAATCTTATGCCCTTCATTTTGAGCTCCTTAATACATCTACTCATAGCCCTAGAAGCAACCCCGTAATTACCATTTTCCCATACAATTCACTTGGAATCATCCTTTATCCAAGAAAGTTTATACCTCTTTCAATAACAATTAGTAGCATCAACAAAGTGCAAATATCTCTACTCTGTTATTAGTATCAGCCTCGACTACTGCCTTTAAAGCAACAACATGGTTGCCTTTCATGCAAAAGATTACAACATAACTGTCTATATTTTACTGTTCTTGTAGCCTCACTCCTATCAGATTTTTTAACCAGAAGATAAACAAAAAAACTGATTACAAAATGTCAAAACTTACAGAGGACCCAAAAATAGAAAGACCAAGAGGCCCAAAATACCCTTAAGATCAAGAAACAACCCACTGGCATTAAGATACAAGAGGATGATTTGGAGTTGGATTATCCATTTCATTATCTGGTAATTTTGGAGGCCGAAGTTCACCATATGCAAGATTCTGAAGGCAGATTTAAGCTAGTGAATAATCCTCTAGTTGCATCTTTTTTCTTTGCCTTTTGAAATCAACACAAGTGCTCAGCAACCTAGAAACTACCCCAGTTATCGTAAATTCATGTTGTTTCATGAACTCAGATCTGTGGTGTGTTCTGAATCTGATATTGAGAATAGCACAAACAGATGCCCAGTGATGTGTTGGAAACAGAGCAGGCCATGAAAGTACTTATTGGAGAATTGTAATGCCTAGCTAGCAATAGGAAATGGACTTGCATGAGTAGAGTATGAAGCCTGAGGTGATTTCCAGTGTAAATGGAAGGAAGAACTGCAAGCACCATCTAAGAGGGATGAATTTGGTCTTCCACACTGGAGCTTTTCATCTTCTTAGTAGTCTGAGGCTCTTTGGACACATCAAATCTTATGCCCTTCATTTTGAGCTCCTGAATACATCTACTCATAGCCCTAGAAGCAACCCTGTAATTACCATTTTCCCATTCTACAATTCACTTGGAATCATCCTTTATCCGAAGAAAGTTTATACCTCTTTCAATAACAATTATTAGCATCAACAAAGTGCAAATATCTCTACTATGTTATTAGTATCAACCTCGACTACTGCCTTTAAAGCAACAACATGGTTGTCTCCAATAATTATATTGCCTCCTCCTCCATATTTTCCAGGAATACCTTGACAAACTCCATCAAAATAGCTCCATGCCTTCAATTTATCAATCTCATAGTTTTTCAAATTTCATTGGTTGTTCATCTTTATAGGTTTGCAAATACCTCGATATGCATATCTGACATGATGAACTCATGATACCCAGCTAATACGTGATATTCATGATATCCACTCAGATATCTCCTCTTGCTAGCCCAACAAAATTCCTACTCTATTTTCCTGAACACTAGTTCAAAGAACACACATCTAGCATTCTACCACCTGATTCTGCTCAAATGCAAATTTGAACCTTGAGGATGCAAATTTGAACCTTGAGGAAAATTTGGCTACAACATGTAACTTCAGTCAATCTTCAAAAAATCATAAATGGTCTGTACAAACCAGAAGCATGTGTATAAATCAACTATACCCATCAATACAAAGAAAGCATATGAGATAATTGTCATGTAGCCGAAGTACAGAATGCCAAAGATAAGGTTCGTAATATCCATCTTGGTGAAGAAGTGGAATGTAGCATACAATGATACAGGAATAGGTAAAGTGCAGATGAGCCTGAAGTTAGATAAGCTCTCCACCACCAGTGGTAGTCCTGACTCCTCACTACACAAATGAAAGTAGCAGAGGACAATAGTGATCTCTGCACAAGTAACAATAAGGATAAATAAAACAATGACCAGAAACCCAAAAATGTAATAAAATAGATGCATCCAAATAGATGTTAAGATGAAGAATACTTCAATGAAAACTACACCAAAGGGTAATATGCCTCAAATGTGTACTAAGAAAACTGGTTGTATGTACCATGCATGCTCTGGAATCTACCTAGGAATTTTCAGCTACAGGAGAAATCAGCTACAGGATCTACTCGTGCCAAGAAAAATGGAAGTGAAACTAGGGTTTCAAACTTTCAGGAGAATGCAAGGCATATGAGCAATGTGGTAACTTGCAAGCTGAAGGTACCCTTTCTGCTAAAAATCTGGTGAACATTAATTCGGAATCAACGAGAAGATCTACTCGTGCCAATAAAAATGTAGGTGAAACCAGGATTTCAAAACTTGCAGGAGAATGTAAGGTAGATGAGCAAAGTGGTAACTTGCAAGCTGTAGGTAGTCAGCAGACCAAGTCCCCTCTCCTTCCAACGATGTAGAGGAATCTCCACCAACGAATGCAACAGACCTTTGCTGAACCCTCTCCAACACCGCTGCCCGGTCTAAATCGTAAATCTGAGGCGGCAGGCCGCAGGCGTACGCAACCCCAGCATCATCAAAGGGCGAATGCAGATCCAAAACCCTGCAAGTTAGTAAATCGGGGGCGAATACAACCCCATAAAATCACAGATCGGTGAATGGAAGGCGAATGCAACATTTCAGGTTCATCCACCCTTTTATTTTTCATGGCTAAACCACAATAATTATTTATTTTTAAAATAATTTTGGGGCTATTTATACAAAACTATACAAAATAGGTTCTATATAAAAAATTCGCCCCTCTAAAATATAAAACCCCTTAAATTTCGCCTTTGGGCTAAAATTCGCCCCTAAAATTATCTCTGTTTCCAGGTATGAAATGTAAAAATATGGGTGGGAGTCTTTTTCCTAAAAAAATCTTTGTACACTTTCCAAAACAATGTAAAAGAGGTATGGACATACAAACATGGAGATAGGTGCCCCATTAACATGTGTGGGTATTTCATAATGATGCGAGGATGGTATTTGTTTGATGAGGGTGGGGGCCCCATTGGTTTTTCTTGAAGTGGGGTCAATGAGGTGGATGAAGTGACATATATGGGCTATATTAATGGGGGTGTGATAGGCCAAATGTGAAACACGGTAATGTGTCATGTTAATTCGTCGTAAAACATTAGGGGTGGCCCAGGAGTGGGTTTTACTATGCGATGAGTGAAGTAGAATGTTGATGATCATCAAGGCATATAAATGAGGTGATTCGCGGGTTGGAGTGGGTGGTCATGGATCCCAATACTGGATGTGGGTCTATGAATATGAAGGGAGCCATGAGTGGGGAGGCTCTATCGACCGACGTGGGTGCTTATCATGTGCAAGGTGAGGTGATGATAAACATGGTTGAGATGATGGACTCTGTGGTGCACTATGGAGAAATGATGTCAAGATATGCAAAGCTTAAAAGGAAGCCTATCATGTTGAGTGTCGAATGATACCTGCTCTTGTATTCTTCTTTCATGGTGTTGATTGAAGCATGGTGTTTCAGATGTACCTGCAATATATATGGCCAATACCCCAAGTGAAAAACATATTTTTAAGATATATGAATAATATGTTATGACATGAATTAAAAAACAAGAGAAAGCATGCCTGAGACAAAGTTTGGCGCGTGCAATGGGCCCAAAAATGAGATTTGGTAATAACTAGAATGAAGAGTTCCACGTTGAAGATGATGTCATAATGATCCTTGTGTCTCTCACAGTTTTGAGAATGAATGTCCCAAGCTCTGGATATGGGCTCCAAAAAATGGAGAAAAGGGTGATATATAGGCCAAAAGGGCCCAATTTCAATTCATTTTCACTGGTGAGCTTGAGAGGTCAGAGGTTATCTTTGGAGCATTTCTTGTCGTTGCGGTCAGAAAAAGTACCCGAGATGTGCACAATCATCCTAGTTGTAGGGTAGGTAGGTCATACAGGGGTCCCCTATATGACATTTTAGGGTTACTTTTGGGGGACCGCACGGGCAACTCAAAGAGAGTCACGCGGTTGACGCATCAAACCATAAGATTCATGCATTGACGACATGCAAATTATTCACACATACATGTCGTCAACGCATCTATGTGAAGTATAGATGTGTTATTAGCACATTTGTGCGAAGAACATGCATGTCGACCGACCATAGTGGTCGAAGCACCTTATGGCTGAACATACGCGCGTATTGCATGCATGTTCATCACACAGAGGCACGATATGAGTGTATGTGCAAGCTACATTGGCACAATCAAGTAAAATTTTGTGGTTTTCTCAATTTTTCAGCCGAGGGGGCCAAAAACTGATGTTTTTGATGTTTTTTTTACTACAGGATGATGTGGATGAAGAGCGATTGGACTAACCTCTAAGATGAGGTGGCCCAAGATCCAGTTGTACATGAGACTCTGGCCTAGTGGGGGTTGCTAAATTTCCTTCATAACCCCATCCTAAGATCGTAGGACCATTTTTTGCAGTTCTTGGTTCGCTGCTAGGATGATACTCAACAGATAATGGTTGTGAGGCGAGCTGATTTATTGATATCATCTCAGTGCGGTGTTATTTTTGTTACCTACTTGATACCTCGTGGGGAGTTGCTCCCTTATCCATTTCCACTTGGGCATGTGGACATTTGTCGTTGGGTGGGGTAGGAGGGCCACTGTGGGCCTAATTCTATTGATGAGAGTTGCATTAATGTAGCCTCTATGATTGTGTGGTTGGTTAGGTCATCTTCAGCCCACAGAGTATCAGGGCCGCACATAGTGGTGTTGCAGCAACTGCAAGCGGGCCTTTTCTTTGATTGGGATCACTTTGTGTATAGAGGTATCGCATCCTAACTCACTCAGGTGAACCTAGGGGGTCCTCATTTTTTTTTATACGCCAATATTTTGTGTATAATTATGTATGAGAGGGTATTTATGCTAGGACCCTTTCTTGTTGTGCCTTCTGGGCCTCTGAGGGACACTAGGATATGGAGGTGGGTGCTTGTCATGCCCTGAGATGGAGGTGGAGCTGCGAGGAGGTACTAGAACAACGTTGTGGAGGGTTGGTTTAACTCCAACCCTCAATTGATTTTTGAGTTCCCTTATCACGATGTATACTTTCAGGATGATCCAGACATGGGTCTCCCTCCTGGTTATGCATGGGGACCCATTTTTTTTGGATAAATCCCTCTTGCGGACAAGAGCGGTCTCCCTAGTATCCCAACAGATAACTAGAAACAAAAAACCATTTGAATACCTCTTTACCTAAACTATTAGCATTCATATTATCAAAACTTAGAAACGAGGAGGTAATGCTCCTACATTTCAATGAGATGTTTGATGTAGACCTTTCCTTTTGTCCCTAAGAATTCCTTCAATGCTGAAAAAAACCTGCAATCACAAACATGCAAAGAATCAAAAGCACCTGTAGTATGTAATAATCCAAAACACCAGTTTAACTTAATGATCAAGGAGATTAAGAATTGTTATTGTTTTAATGAATCTATAAACAACACAATGAGAAAAAGAGATCCATATGTATTATCAATAATATAAATAGTAATCTTACAACATGAGCCTTGATGTCGTACAGATTTCTCCTGTATGCCTTCACAAACGTGCTCCTTGGTTTGACAAGATTTCCTCTGTAGAATGACCAGCATAGTTTTATCTTCAATGAAATCTTATATAATGTACAATATCTGAAGTACAAAGTTCCAAAATCTACACCTAACTATGAAGCTTCAGCTCAATTTATAGGAGAAATTAAGGAGGTTTAAGATCCATCAATAGAGGGATGAGATCCTCTAATGAAGGGATTATGGTTCCTTTATCCAAGGGGATAAGTTCCATGAGTGGAGGGATAAAGCTTGAACTAGAGCGTCTCAAGTAGATTTTAGTTGGAAGAATATGCTCCCAACCATACTTCTAGAAGTTAATTTTCCTGTTTATTTTCTTTTACATGGGGTGCATAGGTTTTATGGGCAAACAAAGCGTAGATGTCCGCAGAAAAAGGAGGGAATATCAGCGCATGCACAGGAAGTGACCACAAAAAGAGCGCAGGAAACCTTTAAGAGTTTTTAAGAGCTTTTTCCCAGTTCCCAAGACTTGGTTTAGAAATATAAATGTTTTGACTTCTAAGGAAGCATGAGTATGGATAATGATGGATCCATATTTGACAGTAAAATGTCATGGTGAAAAAATGACATGTAACAAATTACCCCCTAAAATGTAAGTTTGAGAAAATATTTCAAGAGAGTGAAGCGCTTTATCCAAGGATTGGATCAGAGACATCAGTCGAAAACATGTAAGAAAAAATCAATGAAAATATATAATCATCACTGAGGTAGGCATTCCCATACTCAGAGCAAAACTAACTACATGTTCTGGTACATATATGACTTAGCATTACATCAAAAGTAGACATAGTATGGGCGCAACCATCTGTTATGAATAAGTCTAATGTATCATGAACACATAACTCCTCGCAACCTGGATGGTTGAAACTAGATCCAGGGTCTTGATTTCCACTTCTCGAACTAGTGTGAATATATCCATGCGATTGATTGTTTTGAAGTCGAACATGATAGAAACCACTTGATTACTGGTCAATAATGAAAAATGTTAACAAGTGTGAGAGAAACCACCAGTAATGACAATGGCTCGCAAAGTACTTCTGTACAATCTATGAAATGTTAATGAATGATTTGCAGTCGAACACTCATAGAGTCATTCGATCGAAGGCCAATGATGAAAACTTGTCATTGAAGGCGAGAAACTTGCCATTATGGAATGCATATTTCAAGGTACTGATAGGATTTCTAGATCAAATTCCTAGATAATGAGCTGAAGTCGATAAGAAGCGATCCATCGCAGGAGGGCCTGCGACACGAAACCATTATGTCAAGTTTTGAAGAAATATTTTGCAAGGATTAACTCAGGGATGGTAAAAGCAAATGGAGACAAATATTTTCAATGAATAGTGAATTTGGAATTGAAATTTCTCTTGAACACATAATGAAAGTGTAAATGACTTGGCATAATTTGACTTAAAGATAATACCCAAAACTGGCTGAAGACTTTCAATGAGGTTTGATTAACAATAAGACAAAAGGATTACCCAACCCAGACACGAGTGTGACAAAGTATTTTGTTCAAGAGAGACATGCTACTATTTAAAACAAGTATAAAAGATGGATTCTTTTTCTCACTTTTTCCCCCACCATTACTGAAAAGTACCTCTTTATTTTTTTCAATCTTAAGGATGATAACATTTTATTGTTGTGTAATCTCATCCTTCGGATGAGTTCATCTCAGTAATTTTAACGAACCCTAAGAAGGAGTGGTTCGGTACTGTTGTAATCGACAGGTCCTATACTGTTTAATTTTAACGAGTCCAACATAGGATTAACTTGGTGTTTTTCAGTTTTAGGGAGTCAGAAGAAAAACATAAGTAAACTTTGTAGTATTATTTTTCATAATTTTAGTCTCTCAAACCCGAAAAATGATAGAATTATGTAGGAGAGAACTTTATTGACCATGCTTAGTCAATGTATACCTTTTTCATAATTAGTCTATTTCAATCCAGAAAAAGGGTAAAATTATACTGAGTAGACGACTATTCATTTATTTTAATGAGTTCAAATAGTCAAGTGCTCGACGATATTTTCATGTTTAAAGAGTCTGAAAAGGGTTTAAAAGAGGACTCCATGGTTTCGCTTTTTCATATTTTTTGAGAGCCCGAAAAAGTGATAAAAGTTTACTCTGTCATCAAAATGATTTGTTTTTAAACACAACCCGTTCTCTGCACAAAAACTCGAAAATTATAATAATATGCTCTCAATCATGGTAAAAATATTCAAAATTTAAACTTGTAAAGGTCAAAATAAATAAAATATTATTATTTTATTAATGAAAACCTATAAAATCCCGGATGCGGGTGCAGATGCCAGTGAATAAGGTGATGGGATGGGGGTGCTGCAGGACGGTGAGACATCTTCCCACCTGCAAGGATGCTGACAGAGGGATTTTAAACTTGGTTGCTCGATTTTTAATGGAATTTATGCCTGGTGCTCATTACAATCTCATTTTCGCTCCTCGATACGATCTTGCGTATTGCGACATGGCCCGACATTCCGAGTCCAATTTATTGCTGGTTCATGGCAAAGGGTTTATCGTTGCACGGTCATTTGGATAGATACTATGGAGCAAGGCTCTGGTTCGAAGAATTTTCCCTCGCCTTTTGCTCAGTGGTGCACTTCGGATGCTGGCCTCTCTAGCATGCGCATGACCATTGGTAAGAGAAGCAGGTTAAATTGTTGTCTTGACCTCAGAGATAATCTTCACCTCTCTCTCGCTGGTGTCTGTATGCTTTCTTCTATCTCCCTGTAATCACAAATGCCTCTGTCCTCAGTTAGACCGGCTCCTCCTCTGCATCCTGGTCCCCCTTTCACGTCAGAGATCATGCCGTGCCTTCGGCATAGAATGAGAAGCTGCAGAGGCACCACCAGACGCCAGCTCCGGCGTTCCCCCTCCACTCCCAGCACCTCCTCTACGTCTTCCTCCGATGAGGACAGTAATTCTAGAGCTCAGAGAGGTCGATGGCTCCACTCGGGTCGTCGCCTTGACTCCCCCAATCCTCCAACTCCCCCTGCACAGACTCACACCGTGCACTTTTCCTTCAATTGTTCTCTCAGTCATCCTCGGGTAACTGCCTCCATCACTGTAGCATTCCATGAAGAGCCTCAAGGCGCTGCTCCCAATTCTCGCCTGGAGGGGCTGAGCGACACGGTGGCTCTGTGCTCGGGTCTGCATGCTGGGTCGCTACACCCAGAGAATTTGGACTTGCAGGGTATTGGCAGCAAGGCTCCGCAGGGTCGGTAGGAGGTGGACATGGCGCCAGACGGTATTGAGCAAGCGAGCAAGGTGCAGATGGCTGGAGGTCAAGCGAGCGAGGCGCAGATGGCTGAGGGTCAAGAGAGCGAGGCGCAGGCTCCATCTACCTCCAGAAGGGTAGTCAATTCAATTGCAGACCTGTACAAGGACGATGGGAAACCGGATGAATTCTGGTGCAGGGTCGTTGAAGAGTCTCCTGATGAGTAGCACCACCTTCTCTATCTGGTTTTCTTGCACTGTTTCAGCCCTTACTCTTGGGCTTTTTTTTGTTTTTTCTGAAGTTTATGTTTTATTTTTTTCCAGCTATGTCATCCAAAATCAGAACTCCATGACTCCCCTGCGTGGGATTTTTCTTGAAAACTAATTAACACTGGTTTCCCTCCTGAAGGGCAGTGTTCATCACTGGTTTTTTGTTCAGAATGCCACAACACTGGGCAATGATCTGGCTATGGCCTGATGTATATAATTTCCTCTGTTAATAGATTAATTTTACTTAGAAAAAAAAAATGAAAACCTTAAAAAGTGGACAAAACAAATCATTTTTACCTTTTGATTTCCAGAGGAGTAAAAAGGAGTTTTTACCATAGATCTTCTAAAGCTGATATCGGGAGAACCAACCAACCATTTCATGAACCGTCAATTCTAGGTATTTAATCTCTTCATTGTCTTTCATTCTATCCATTTACTTTTTAATTTTAAGTTTTTATATTATTTTTTTGGAGGAAAATTTGTCTTAGAATCCTCCCTTGGGGGTGTGTAGGTTTTCCTGGCAGAACCCGCGTACCCCGATGATTTTTTAATATAAAAAATCACTGTTCCATCACAATTTTATATGTAGAACGTTCGCAAAAATGGAGTGTCTACGAATGAAAACTACGCAAGCACCATGGGGTTTTCAAAAAATGATTTTATTTCCATAAAAATTCCTTCAAGTTCCCTCAAAAGTTTTCTAATGTTTCTAAATGATTTTTTGTAGGCAAACAATCATGCTTGAGTGGAGAGAACACGAGCATGAATCGCACGACAATGAAGCCACTGATATCCCAACAACGCTTCGGGTGTTAAATAATTACGATTTATACAAATTTTGTTCAATGCAAGGAATGAAGGCCCAAGTGGAACTCATGACCTGGTTGGTTAATGCCTGGGACGTCTAGGAACAATGTTTCATCATCAGGGATCACAGGCTTGTGATTGAGATAGAGGATATTTATTTCCTCATTGGTTTGCCTTGAAGGGGAAGAGACATTTCCTTATTCGACACATGACCACGAGGATTTCCTACTGCTTCCTATATGGTGCAATATTGCACGCAAAATTCACAATTTAAGGATGGTTGTATCGGCATAAATACCATCGAACAAATATACCTCAAAATCATTGCTTTTACAATTACTCGAATGTGTGGTAGTGCAAATCCTCATGTAGCTACCAAAGCACAATGCAAACCGCTGTTGAGTGTTCTGAGGGAACAATATTTAACTGGTGTGAAGGAGTATTGGTCAATATGAAAGGCTAGCTCACCTGAGAAAAGAATGGTAAGATGAAGAAATTTGGCTATGGTTCCATTCTCATATCTTTCGCCTTGGAGAGAATCCCACTCCTTGTACCTCAGCAGTTGTTCGTGGATCCGACAGGACCGAAGGATCCACGCATGTTGCGATGGGTTTCGTTGATGGCTCACCATGGTGGCTATGGTGATCAAGTGGTCTAGTATACACCTCAGTTTTTTGTATGGCTTAGGAGCCAGATATTCATGATTGAGGATTTTACTTATGCAGGGGTTGATTTCAGGGATGACCCCAACACAACACTCCCACCTAGAACACAGTGGGATGCGTTAGGTAAAAAGTCTCATTTTGAGTTTTTTTCTATTTTATAATTTTTACTTTATTTTTTATCATCCAATACTAACAATAAAAAACATTTAAATGAAGATCTTGGCCCAACATGACCAATGGTGCTTCATCGTTTTGATAGACGAGAAGCACAACCTATAGTGGCAACTCCACCACTGACTGATGCATCAAAGGCCCTCACTGAGTTGGAACATAACCTGGAGAGTTTGACCATTGACATCCAAAATACTGGGATGGATTATTTGCCTCTTAGATACCAGAGGCATGTGACTAGGGTTCCTGGTCCATTTAGGCGATACCTACACAGAGTGGAATGCACCATAATATGCTACCATGATCATCATCATGGATAGTTGATGTTTGATTTAGATTAATTTTTTTTTTTTGTATCAGTATATATAGGTTATAAGGTGTTTGATACCTATGATCATAGATGATGTAATATTTTTTGACACACAAATATTTTGACCTAATGATATTACTACTTTTGGTCTCTGAGTATCTTGTTCGATATGGATTGACTATTGTTTTGTTTTACATTCAACGGTGCAAATTTATATTTAAAACTTGATTAGCCAATGCATCAGCTAATGTGTTTAAATTTCTCGAAATGTGTTGATATTCAATGTAATCAAACTATCTTTCCAAGAGACGAACCCTTAAAAACATTCTTCACAATAATGGATTTCTGATTGCTTAAACATTGTTTAAATGTAATACAATGAGTTGTGAATCTGACCTAAAAATAAAACGCCGAATTCCAAATTCAATGGCATCAAATAATAGCTCAATGACCGCACTATATTTTTCAATATTGTCCATTGTTTGACCGAGGCAAATCCCATGAACAGAAACTAACTCATAAGTGGGTGAATAGATAACCCAAGCAATGGAAGATAAGTTTTGTGCACTCCGACAGGCGTCGTCAGCAAAGCCAATGTAAGTCTGAGGGAATGTCGACATATGTAGTATCGAGAGTAATCAAGATAAGCAACAAAAGTAGTGAAAACTCGGCAAGAAAAATAACTAATCTAAGGCACACTTTTCTAAAAATTAACTAATATACAATGAAGATCTTCACACGATAAATCATGCATAATATCTCTTCAGATAACCATTTCTAGGTTTATCTAAAGAGACGTCGTCATAATCAACTAATTCATAGGCCCCTTTTGCAAGCACATGCTTAACAATATAAGGGCCATGCCACATTGGTTCAAATTTACTAGCGACTAGTTTATCGTGAGCTTGTTCGTATACGAAGACTAGGTTACCTTATGAATAGATACAACTAGGGTTAACACTTTTATCATATTGAGCCTTAACACTTTTTTATGAGCTTCAGCATCTAACGCAATGATGCAGTGTGTCTCATCTAACTTTTCTAGGTATAAGAACCATTTTTCCTCTTCAGAGGTAGCTGGTAATAACTCACTGGATAGTTTGAGCGACGAAATTTCACATTCAATGGGTAGCACAAATTCTAAACCATAAACAAGTTTAAAAGGGGTAAACCCTATATATGTTTTTGTAGAGGTACGGTATGCCCACAATGCAGAAAAAATCATGGTGTGCCAATTCGATTTATGACTTCCTACAATCTGTTTAATCATGTTGGTTAAAATTTTATTTACAACCTCAGCTTGTCCATTGGCCTATGGGTAATACAGTGTGGAATTATCATGGCATAGGTCGAGTTAAGCGGAAATTTCAGTCATCATAATGTTTTTAAAGTGGCTACCATGGTTCGTAACGATAGCTTGAGGGACACCAAACCTAGCAATCACATGGTTGAATATGAAAATAACTTTAGTTTCACCATCAGCCTTAAACGTAGGCATCTCCTCGTCCCATTTGGTAAAGTAATCTATAGCGAGAATAATATACCCATGCCCCCCGGCCAAGTGAGGGTTACATGTAATGAAATCAATGCACCATTTTTCAAATGGACCGATAACTATTATTGGTTGAAGAGGAGCGGGAGGTGCATGCATATTTTGATAAAAAATATGACAATTGTGACATTTTATAACCACAGGGATACAATCTTTGAAGAGTGATGACCATAAATATCCAGTGCGTAATATATTTTGGGTTGTGGAAAACCCAAACATATGACCACCACATGCTCCAGAATGGCAATAATTTAAAACTTGTTTGGCTTCTTCATGAGTTATACAACATCGAAAAGGAAAATCAACACCATGACAATAAAGAGTGTCACCAACAATATTGTATCCTTGAGATTGGTATCGGATTCAACATCGATCAAATCATGAAATTTCAGGCCAAAATGTTTGGATTTGAAGATATATAATGATATCTCCATACAAAGGATATAATGTATTGATCAGAAACAAAGATTCATCGGGAAGATGGTCTTTTTCCATAGTTTCAGATTCAATGTAGGGAATGTCACACATAAGCTCAACAAAGACTAGTGATTTATTGGATTTGGATTTTTCAAATTCCAAATCAAACTCTTGTAGGATAACCATCCATTTAGAGTATTTTCCCCCAAGAATAGTTTTTGTCAAAATATACATCACCGGTTTTGATTTAGATATCTCGTTGTTTTGCGTAACAGTATGTAATGATAGAATATTTGGACAGCTTGAATGGCTGCCAAGGAAAATTTCTCCACATAAGAATATTTGATCTCTGCTGGTGTGAGGTTCCAACTTAAGTAATAAATCACATGTTCATTGTTGGAGTCATCCTCTTGAACTAAAACCATGATCCGGATTTATGTAGGAATACAACGGAATACACATATAACCATAAATACAAAGATGCAGCAAAAATAACACTTCATTTCATTAACATCAAAGAACTGGAATTTTCTTATAGACAGAATGGAAATAAACTAGCTAGGGTGCTGGTAGCGAATCTCTAAGAAGAGATGTGGTGGTTACAGACCTCTGAATTGTGTTACAATGAGTATCGAGGGCCTATTTATTATTGAGAAACAATGGAGAACTCTAGACGTCCAAAAACATAACCCTAGGAGATGAAGCACCAAAAATATGGGCCCCGTTTGGGTAAATTGGTGTTTCAACTTCCTGGGGACGTAACTTCGGCATACGATCTCCGTTCAGGGCCTCAAAATGACTCTAGAAGTTCAGGACCCGAAAAACTACTAAAAATAGTAAGTTGTGCTGAAACTGAAAAATTGAAAGAGACAATGGTGGGGCCCCAAGTGGAATAGGTGGGTGGCCACCAATATCCACCTAGATCATTCCTCCTCCCTTAGGAAGCAATGGTCCCCATTGCGTTGAGTTCCTCCATGAGATGAGGAAACTTCTGCTGAACTTGGTCCCTAGTGAACCACTGGCCCTGGTGCAATATTTGGCCAGATTTGACAACCCGATACAGTTGGATCTTCCATTGGCGAGTGTTATTTATTTTCATGTCCATGATACAATCTGTGGTGGCCTGTTCCATGCAGTCTAGGTTTAACTCTTTTGGTGTGATTTCTTCTACAATGTCAGAGGTGTCTAGTAGAGGTGGGAAGTAGGGACAAAGGCGGTCTACATTGAATACTGGGTGCAGACCAAGGAATGGTGGAATACTAAGCTCGAAGGCATTATTCCCTACAACCTTAGTGATGGTGTACGACCCATATCAGAGCAGGCGAAGCTTGCGGTGGGGTCTAGTGAGGCGCTCCTTCTGCAAATGTAGCCACACTTTGTCACCCACCTGGAAGTTTTGTGGCACCCAATGTTGATCATTTTGTTGCTTATACTTAGCATTGGCTCTATCCAATATGTCATGAACATGTTGGTGGATGTGCTGAATGTGCTCGATGAATTTGTTTGCTTTGTCAGCTTCAGACTGGATGATGTGGTCCTAGTGATTTGGTCTACTAGAATACCAAATGACCAAGCAACATCAGAACCGCTTTGGGATCTCAGGATCTAGCCCTCTTGGATCCAGAGAGGGATCTCTCTATAAAGGTAAAGAATAATATATCTTTGAAGTTCAATTTAAGATATTAGGCTAGTTATAGAGCACCAGAGTTTTTTTGTTTGTTTGTTTGGTTGGAAAACATTGACAGAAGGGTTTGGTGTAAGGCAGAGGAAATGAGTAGTGAAGGATTTTTTGCAATGGGGAGATAATTCAAAGAGAATACAAGTCCATTGGGCAATGGGGTCATAAAAGGGTTTACATGCAATTCAAATATCCAAGGCTTTCAAAGGGCTAGTCATCTAAAACAGAGGATCTCTTAAGATGATTATATGAGATGAAACAATAAGGAAATGAATGGGAATGACAAGGAAAGCCTTCCAAGGTGACCACTTCGAAGTAAGTCAAGAGACAGGGCATACCTTATACCTCTATGATCAATACTTCTAATGAGGCTAGCTTCAAAGACAACAATCCCGCAATCCTCCTGACTACTTTCAGACAGTAGAAAACACTTAAGTTCAAACACAAAGAGAAGCCTAATATCAGAGAAAGACTTTTAACCTTCTCTGCTTTGAAATTCAACTCAAAGGGATCTTGGAAAGTTAACTGTTAGAAAGGGAAAATTAGGGGACATGGCTAATCACCAAATCTCCCTATTTTCCTATTCTTTCAGTTGAACAAACAAGAACATATAAGAAACAAAATCTAAATTCATACATCAGTAAGCATGGGCAAACCAACTCTTTAACTGGTTAAATTATGTTGAATTTGTTCTGAGATACACGAATAGTAGAAAAAATAAAGATAAGAATGTGCAGGAGGCATTAGGATACTTACAACAGTATATCCTAAGCCAAAATTACTGTTTCTTATCAGAGAAAATGAACATAATGTAATCATAGAGGAAAAACAATAACAGAGAAGAGACACATCACCAATGACTTAGATCAGGATCCGATGAACATGCTTGTCATATTAGTAGAGCAAAACCAGTCACATACATTCTTGTCCAATAGCTTGATACAATCTAGAAATCATCTCCCAGCCTATTTACAACAACTACTCAAAGAACTCTAACTCAAAAAAAACAAATCAGTTAATTTCCAACCCTTTACAATGCATTTTCGATGAGTTCTTATAGGTGAATGAGTGGTGGTAGTGGTAGATAAGACTTAAATGATTCGTTAAGACAGAGGGGGAGGAAGTATTCAGATGCCCAATCTGCTTAATGGTTTTACATTAACTGTGTGTACCCTTTAGATGAATTAGGAGTCTTTGTCAGTTAGACAATAACCCCTAGGGTATGTTCTGTGAAATACTTTCTTGACTGTAGTACTCTGTTTTATCCTCTGTGACAAGAAAGGTGAATATTTTGTCTTTCAGGTCTTCCATACTTCATAACTAATGCACTGAAAATTCTAGGAGCTTTCTGTCGGAATAATAACTATTATGGGGTTCGGTGTAGAAGGGAGAATGGGTAATAGGAATTGATCCTTTGTTCAGTAAAAGGAATGTTCTGCTGATATGTCCTTTGTGCTGCTGTAATCAATGATTTGAATTTAACCAGTGTTTTAAGCTTTATTAAGCTTCCTTGATCTTCTTTATGGTCTATGAAATGCACCTCTATTTGTAGTTGTATATTAGGCATCAAATCTTTAATGTATTGTGCTAATCCCTTTGATATTTAACTATGATTTTCTGCAGTGGCGGTTTTGATGTTTGGGGGTTTGGTTGTGTGAAAAATGGTCATGATCCACTGTTTGAGACACGAAACATATCCCTACTAGCCCCTTTTTCATTTACTTATGCCACAAGGTCGTCACCCTGAGCATTTCTATCACCTTTTGTGACTGTGGGGTAAACTGGCAAGGACCATCATCAAATCTGCAACATAGCGTAAACATGTTAGGAAATCCTGCGAATTGGGTTAGACTGCTTACAGAAGGCTTAGATGGAGGGCGAGGAGCAGCGCGGATGGTGATTGCAGCAGAAAATCGGGAAGAAAACCCTGGCAGAGCAGCTAACCAGGTCTAATGGAGGTTTGGGTGGGACGAGGAACGAGGACCGTTAGATCCAAGTGATCTACGGTGGATATCTTCCGATGAAGCATTTCGGGAGAAAGATGAAAGGCAAGTGAATGACATCGCGATATAATATGGACAGTGCGATCTCAGAGATCGACAACTAGGATTAAATCGGGAGTGACATTGCGGAGGGTAGCGGTATGGCAGAAAAGTAGCGATGGTTTTCGCGCAACAAAATGGGGGGAGGCGGTTTAGGACGGATGGAGTGTGATTCCATACACTGGTTGACATGTGGATTCTCAATACTGCCCATTTCGCAAAATTTTCAAACGTTAAACCTCATGTGCTAGGATTTTGCGATATGGAGTATATGGTGTCGGATCATGGGGTGTTGATCGGACGGTGCGGGTCGCATGCGATAGGCACAGAGATGTAGGGGCAGAAGACATGGTGGGCCATGCGGTGACGTGTGATGTTTGTTGCGTAGCGGGTGGAGGTCAAGGGACCAGGTGATGCGATGGCTGTAGATCTTCCTAGATCAACGGCTAGGATTACATCGCATGGTCGGGGGTTCGGGGGAAAAGGAAAAGAACTAAGTGAAACAACTTTTTACGATTGCAATGGCGAGGGTGAGGTCATTTGAGGAAAGGGGCTAAAGGCTATAAGCCCTCGGGGGCTAATAATTTCAGAAGTGCAAAAGGCTGCTTTTAGGCCTAAAACATAGATTTTGAGGCCTGAATGGGATTTCAGTAGACAAGAAAAGGATTTTTAAGCCAAAACAACAGAAAATGTAAGGCCTAGAGGAAGGTTAAAATGATTCGGAGTTCAAATAAAGGTGTTTAGGGGAAATTTTTGAAGGTGAAAAAGGGTGAAAATGGAATCACTAAGGGGATGAAATGAAGAGGTAAATGATGAATCATGGAGCCTTATAAGTAGCTTCTTTCTTACACAGCAGGGTTCATTTAATGGAAACAGTAGTGAATATTCTCAGAAGGATAGAAGACACATGAGACTTCAAGAAGGATAGATCCTCATAGAAATGTTCTCTTGGAGACTCAAAAACATATTTAGCCACATGTTTGCTTATGCCAAAAATTATGGGTGCCTAACAGCGGCTCCAACTTGGGATGGCAGCTCCCTGGAGGTGTCAAGAACCATAGAAGCTTATCTCTGGAATGTAGATCAGATCCTGGCACTTGACCATCTTTTTCTTCTTTGATCAGCTGCCACAGAAATGATGATCATTACCTTAGTAGAAATATTTCCCAAACAGCTACCTACCCATCCTACTTTCCTAACATTTTTTCTTCAATGGTGCACTTAGATTTGCAACCCTTCACATCATCTTTTTGATTGAAATCAAACTAATGTAATTCTAACCTTATTCCTCCATGAGACTAGATTAAACAGTTGGACTCATAGCTCTTCTACCTAAACTAATATCTGCCAGGATTAAACTATCTGCCAGATTTTCATTCTCTATATTCTAAATTAGAAATTGAAAACACAGCCAAACCAGGATTAGACTGTCTCATTTGCTATGGGTCCATGGCATAAAGACAAGCTGCACATGAACTGAAACTTGCAGAAATTCAAAGACCAAAATTTTGAAGGCTAAGGGTCTGAAATTCAAAAACATTCTTCCTTCTTGTTGTGACTAAGATTTTGAGCTTTTTAGAGTCACCTTTCTTTCTTCTTTTCAGCTCTGGTTTTGATCCTGTTAGAGCTGTTTTCTTCTTCTTTGCTGGTTCAAGTTTTGAGCATGTTAGAACCAATTCTCTTCCTTTTTCTCTGGCTCAGTTTTTGATCTAGTTTGAGCCATTATTTTTAGAACTCCATAGTTTCAAGATTTGAGCTTGTCTGAACCTTTATTTTTCTATTTTTTGTATATTTTTTCTTTTCTTTCAAAACAAAACAAAGCAATGATATTTACAATGGAAGTGAAAACTTTAAACTGAATTTCGGCAGAAATAATTCTTGAGCATCCTGCCATTGATAGGACCCCCAAAAAAGTTTGTACCATCCATTTCTTGCAGGAAAAATGCATTGGGACCGATGGAAGATTGAATTATGTAAGGGCCTTGCTATAAATTGTCAAACTTGCTATGCTTACCCTTATCTTCTCTCCTAGAGTCCCATTTGAGTACCTTGTCTCCAATTTTGAAATCACAGGCCTTTGTCCTTTTATCAAACAACCTTTTGATATTCTCTTGTACTTTCTAAGCTCTGTTGTAGACTTCTTCCCTTGTCTGCTGGAGATGTATGGTCTGATTGATCCTTCTCACCATGCTATCTTCTTCTGACTGTATTTCTTGGACAAATTTTATCACCGGTACTCCTAAACTGGTAGGAAATACTGCATCTGCTCCATAGAATAACTAATAGGGAGACATTCCAATAGATTTATTTGTTGTCAATCTGTCTGCCCATAAGGCATGCACTAGCTTATTATGCCATGACTTTTTATTTTCTTCCAGCAGCTTCTTGATGATGTTCACCAAAATTTTATTTGATGATTCTGCCAACCCATTACCTTGAGGATAGTAAGCAGTGGAATGACCAAGTACAATCTGATACCCGTGGAAAAAATCAATCATATTTTTGGAACCAGATGCAGCTGCATTGTCAGTGATAATTTTCCTAGGGCAACCAAATCTAGATAGGATATGGTCTTCAAGGAATTTTATGATAACTGAGTCTGTGACATTCCTAGAAGGATGGCCTCTATCCATTTAGTGAAATAGTCAGTGGATGTGAGTATCCATTTATGTTGTGCAGATGAAGCAGGGTTGATTCTTCCAATGAAGTCTAGGCCCCACTGTTGAAAAGGAGCTTCAACAGTGACTGGTTGTAAAGGTAAAGGGAGGAGTTTTCTTTTGCCCTCAAATATTTGGCATTTGTGGCAGGCAACTATCATTTTGTGGACATCTTGGAAAAGGGTGGGCCAGTAATAGCCAGTTCTAAGGATTTTATTGGCAGTGGCTTTCCAATAGAGATGGCCTCCACATTCTCCTTCATGAAAATCATGCTTGATTCTATCTGCATCAACTTCAGGCAAACATTTAAGCAATAAACCATTGGAATTTTTCCAATATAAACATTCATTTAAAATGCAATAATTCCTAGCTTTCAACTTTAAAAACCTTGCCTTTGTCTTAGATAGATCAGGAGTAGCATTTAGATTGATATGCACATACAAGATATCAGCATACCAACGTGAGTTTTGGAACTGTTCTTCAACAATGGGAGCTGGTAACCCTTCATGTTCATCCAAAGCATCTACCATATTTATGTCAAGGGCTTGTAAGTTAGATTCAACCATTAATTGTGCTAGGCCTTGACCCTTGATGAATTTAGTGGGTTTGATTTCCAAATCATATTCTAGTATCACAGCAATCCACTTGCCTCTTTTTCCATCTGGATCTTGTGACAAAATGTCTTTCACCACTATGCTAGGCATAAAGGCAATAATATGGGAATGTAAAATATACAAACTAAAATCCTTCAAGGCCTTTACCAAGGCATAGGCCTATTTTTCCATGATATTATATTTCAGAGGTGCATCTCTTAATGCCTTGCTGAAAAATGCAATTGGCTGCTCTTGCCCTTCTGGATTTTTTTTGTAACAGGACAGCAGCCACAGTGTGTTTTGATGCGAATGAGAAGATTAGGAAATCCTTAGTAAAATTGGGGTTGATGAGAACGGGTGCTCGGGTGAGTGCATGCTTTACCAGTTTAAAGGACTTCTTGACTTCTAGAGTCCATTTAACTCCCACCTCCTTTTTAAACATATTGGTCATGTTTCTAAGGAGTTCTACAAGGTCGGGTATGAACCTCCTCAAAAAATTAATCTTTCCAACGAAAGATTGCAATTCCTCGATGTTTCTAGGGTGACTAATTTGCAATATGCCCTCAACCCTTTTTGGGTCTATTTTAATCCCCTTTTCAGATATGATATGACCAAGAAGTTTACCTTCTTGGAGACCAAACAGTGTCTTTTTGGGATTTAAAGATAGCCCATACCTCCTGCATTTATCAAAAAATTTTCTCAAATGTTTAAGGTGTTCTTCATCAGTTTTGGAATAAAATGCAATGTCATCGAGGTAAATTACAATGAAGTACGCTATTTCTTCTGAGAATGCAATGTCCATGGCTCTTTAAAAGGTGGCACCAACATTCATTAATCCAAAAGGCATTTTCACATACATGAAAGTGCCCCAAGGAGTTGTGAAGGTAGTTTTGAGTTGATCCTCTGGGAGTACTAATACCTGGTTATACCCTGAAAAGCCATCTAGCAGAGAAATCCTTTTAGAACCAACTACCCTTTGTAGGATGTGTTCCATTTTGGGCAAGGGGCAATTTTCCTTTAATGAGGCTCTATTTAAGTTTCTGAAATCGATACACAACCTTATTTCTCATGTATTTTTCCTTACAGCCACAAGGTTAGATATCCAATCTGAAAACCTCACAGGGACTATGATTCCAGCATCATACATTTTCTTAATTTCCCTTTCTACCAGCAGCAACTGTACAAGGTTTATTCTACGTAGATTTTGCCTAAAAGGTTTTTGGTTTTCTTTCAATGGAATCTTATGCTGGATGGTCTCTGTGTCATAGGCCTTCAAATCTTCATAGCTCCAAGAAAAAACATCAGAAAACTCTTTAAATAAATCAATGTATTTTAGTTTGATATGAGCTGGGAATGTTTTTGACAATTTGATCATCTTAGGTTTGTCCTTGCTGCCTATATTGCATTCTTCAATATCAGTTTTAGTGGGCTCTATTGTTGGCTTCTTTTCCACATCATTAAAATCGAAGAGGTCTTCTAGAGGAGCCAGCCTTCAGGGTATACCTTTGTCTTTGGACTGTAGTACCTTTATGCCTTCCTTATCCGTGTTTATGTATTCTTCTGTTTGATTTTCGAATTCTCTAGTCAGCATTTTTACTTCTGCAATGGGGAATGGTTTTCCTTTATCAGGGGGTTCTTTACCTAGACAATTTTCATTGGACTTAGAGTTTGAATTTGGAAATTCAAACTCATTTATGGAAAGCAAGAAATCCTCTATCTGTTTATCATCCTCAAAGACCTGCTAATATTTTTCATTATCTGGTACTGTTGGTCTGTATTTTGTTTGAATAGTGAACTGTTTGTCCTTATGTGATCTCTGATATGAACTAGCAGCAAAAGCCAATCCATTGGCAAGTATGTTTTGACTTCTGGGGACAAACACAAGCTCATTATCTACAAATGTTTTCAGCAGATCCATGGCATCATTCCTATATGCCCTTAACCTAGGATGTTTGGTAGTTTATTCTCCATTTATTTGTTTGATGACCAGTTCCGAGTCCCCATGAACAACTATCGTCTCAACTCCTAGTTTTTTCAATAGATGTAATCCTAAGAGGAGAGCTTCATATTCTACTATGTTGTTCATGCATTTGAAGTTTATCTTGAGGTCATGACTCTCAGCATAATTTCTTTCAGGATTGTGCAACCATACCCCAACTCCTGCACTCTTCTTAGTGCAAGACCCATCAAAACTCATTCTCCATAAGGGGTTGTTTGTAGCTTTGCTATTAGTTTCATCCCTAATGCCATGTTCACCATTATGTTGTTCCCTGAGGTCAGTAATGTGGTGTGTTACGTTTTGTTCCTCAGGATTTTGGTGGAGTTTAGGTTGATGGGTAATCTGCTGTTTACAGTCTTGGCTTTTTTCACTCTGGTTTTTTGATTCAGAAAAATTTTCAAGTATTTCTCCCTTGTTTTCCTCTATTTCCAGAGTTGCAGTTACGTTCAGATTTGAGACCTCTACTTCGGTGGTCCAATTTTTATCCTCTAGTTCTTGCTCATTAGTGATTTCATTATTGTAAAGGATGAAAGAGTCTAGGTCTGTATGAGTAGAATAAAGAGGGGCATTCTCTGGTTTCTCTGGGCTGCTCACCATGACTTTCATGTGTGATTCCCTATAGAGTCTTCTAAGTTGGCTAAAAACAGGGATAGTGGCATATGTCATGTCCATTTGCATTGTACCCTGCAGCTTGGCACCCCAGGATCTTGATAGAAACATGCCATATTTGGGGGGTACATCAACCACTACAACATCCATCACAATGCACTTGGCTAGGATTTCGGTCAAATTTTCATAAAGATCTTTGATCAGGCCCAAACATTTTACTTTTCTAGAGTCAAAAGAATACAAATCCTTGTATGGTCTAGTTATCTCTAGGCCTAATCTTTCCATGATCACTTTTGGCATGAGGTTGTGTGAAGCCCCTCAGTCATGCATAACATTATGTAGGATTTTTTCATGGATATTTAAACTGACATAGAAAGGAGGCACTACTCCTTCCTGGAATTTCCCTTCAATTTTTGGGCCAAACATGAGAGCTGGTTGATCATCATTTAAGTTGACAGAGTCACTGTTTTCTCCCAAGTTTAAAGCTTTCAATATTTGACATTTATATACATCTTGGGTGACCAACTCAGTGAGAGGGACAAAAATTTTGATTTTTGCAATTTCACTTTCCAGATTGAAAGGAAATTGGTTCTTTGAAAGGTTCAATTATGTTTTTTTGGTCACTATTTTATTGGCAAAATCAGCTTGCTGACTTTCACTATGTACATCAGTTGAAACTGTTTTTTCAGGGGTACTAGCTGTAATACTAGTGCTACTGGTTTCTTGACTGGGTTTGTCAATGGTTTGGATGTATTTGTCCTTGTTTTTTCCAGAACTCTCAGTTGCTATTTTGGTTCTTTCGACAATCTCTTTAGGAGTCTTTTCAGGCCTTTTTTTAATAGTAATTTCAGAGGTTTTTGGTTTGGGAGTTTCGTGGTTCTTTTTTCTTTTGAGATCATATTGCTCATGGACCTGCATGATGGCATTCTAGAATCCTAACCTATAGTCTTTGGATTCTAACCCTTCCTCATCATCACAATGTGAGTATGAGTTCTGGTTGTCTTCTGTGAAAAAGGTAAGGTCTTCATTATTAACTCCCAACATGTTTATAATAGTCCCCTCTAACTCTTCTATCATTTCCTCCTCTTCATCAACATAATTTTCTTGAAATGGAGGTTTGACTTGTTGATCTGAATCTCTTTGTTTCATCTGAGGGTGGTTTCTTCTAAAGTTATGGCTCTGATTTTGAGTCTGGTTCCTGTTTTGGACACTTGCCTGGATAACCAATCTCTCCATCATTTTTTCTAACCTATCCAGGTTCTTGGCTAGATGATCTAATTTGGAGTCAGATGTAGAGGGTGAAGTGTCTTCCCTATAGGTTGATTTCTTTTCAGCCCTCATCCTAGCTCTTTTTTCAATCAGATTAGCTTCCACACTGAGAGCTCCCTTCTGCATGTCTTATAAAGTTAAAGGATCCATTTCTCTAAGCTGATAGGTCATTTCAGGATCAAATCCTTCAGGAAATTTGACCAAGGCTGATCCTTGTGGAGGTTTCAAATCTGGGGGTAGTGAATTATACACACTATTGAATCTAATGCAGTAATTTTGAACACTCTCCCTAGGGCTTCTCTTTAGGTTATTGTAATATGAAAGTAATTGGAGTGGGTTCTTCCTAATTTCCCATTTGTTTGTGAATGTTTAATGTAAAGAAGGGAGATCATTGATACTGTTAGGAGCTAAAATCTTAAACCATTTCTTGGCTTCTCCTCTTAAGCTTTGGGAAAATATTCTCATCTTAATGGTCTCATCCTCTATTTCCATATAATTGAAGGCATCATTCATCTTGTCCACATGTTGTTGAGTAGTAGTGGATTCCCTTCCAGTGAAATGGGTAATTTTGGACTGATATTCATTGGGTAAAGGAACCAAAGGCTATGATAACACCAGGGGAGCGTACCATGCTGCCATGATAGTATTATGTGGGAGTAAAGGAGTAGCTTGAGCGGCAGGTATATGGGTGGCAGAACTGTTTGGACCAACAACAGACTGTTGAGCAGACTTAGGGTGAGAGAGACCCAAGTTATGAATTAGATGGATATCAGGAGGTGTTGATGGAGGGGTTTCTCTGTCACTAATATGTTTACCACTATGTGGTGGTGAACTTGGAGGCTCAAAGTCTGTCTGATCTATACCACTGAATGAATTAGTTCTTGGTAAATTACTTGGTAAATCTAAGTCAACTTGAGTATCAGATAGAACTGCAAGGTTTTCAGGTGCTGAGTTAGCTCTATGAATGGGTCTAATAATAGTTGGATCCCTAGATGTGAGAGACTTCCAAAGAATGCTTTCTGGATTATCAACTATTTCGGGAGGATTTGGATCAGGATAAGCTCTGGTATGGATTCTTCTTGAAGCCAGTATGTTAAGTTTTAGATCCAAAAAGAAGAAAGTTAGCTAGGTATAACAATCTTTAAGAGGCCAACTAGTTTTAAACAAAAGAACTTAATCCTCAGATTTTCTTGATCATGGGTGTGAACAGTGTAACTCTTATGGTAGTGTGGGCTACCCCAGTGGAGTCTTTGTGAAACTAGGAATAATCAGTAGGCCTACTGATCACCAGTGGAGTCTTTTGATCCTTTAAGAGTTGTGGAGTCTCCAGGTGGATGATTTCAAATGTTCAAGAAGATTTACTGTCCACCACAGTAATTAACTACCAATATGAAGCTTGTGGGTTCTCTGAGTTCTTAGGATGTTTAAAATAGCAGTCTACTCAGAGTAGATTACCCAGTGGAGTCGCCATTATGTTGGGGACTCAAGTGGCTAGCACATCAAATATTCTTGAATCAAGGGAATTTCTGAGGTCCCAAGAGTGTATCAGGTATAATCTACTCAAAAGTTCCCCAGTGGAGTCACCATTATGTTGTGGTCCTAGTGATTTGGTCTACTGGCATACCAAATGACCAGGCAACATCAGAACCACTTTGGGATCTCAAGATCTAGCCCTCCTGGATCCAGAGAGGGATCTCTCTATAAAGGTAAATAATAATATATCTTTGAAGTTCAATTTAAGATATTAGGCTAGTTATAGAGCACCAGGGTTTTTGTTTTGTTTGTTTGGTTGGAAAACATTGACAGAAGGGTTTGGTGTAAGGCAGAGGAAATGAGTAGTGAAGGATTTTTTGCAATGGGGAGATAATTCAAAGAGAATACAAGTCCATTGGGAAATGGGGTCATAAAAGGGTTTACCTGCAATTCAAATATCCAAGGCTTTCAAAGGGCTAGTCATCTAAAATAGAGGATCTCTTAAGATGATTATATGAGATGAAACAATAAGGAAATGAATGGGAATGACAAGGAAAACCTTCCAAGGTGACCACTTCGGAGTAAGTCAAGGGACAGTTCATACCTTATACCTCTATGATCAATACTCCTAATGAGGCTAGCTTCAAAGACAACAATCCCGCAATCCTCCCGAATAATTTCAGACAGTAGAAAACACTTAAGTTCAAACAAAAAGCGAAGCCTAAGATCAAAGAAAGACTTTTAACCTTCTCTGCTTTGACATTCAACTCAAAGGGATCCTAGAAAGTTAACTGTTAGAAAGGGAAAATTAGGGGACATGGATAATCACTAAATCTCCCTATTTTCCTATTCTTTCAGTTGAAAAGACAAGAAAATATAAGAAACAAACTCTAAATTCATACATCAGTAAGCATGGGAAAACCAACTCTTTAACTGGTTAAATTATGTTGAATTTGTTCCGAGATACACGAATAGTAGAAAACATAAATATAAGAATGTGAAAGAGGAATTAGGGTACTTACAGCAGTATATCCTAAGCCAAAATTACTGTTTCTTATCAGAGAAAATGAACATAATGTAATCATAGAGGAAAAACAATAACAAAGAAGAGACACATCACCAATGACTTAGATCAGGATCCGATGAACATGCTTGTCATATTAGTAGAGCAAAACCAGTCACATAAATTCTTGTCCAATCACTTGATACAATCCAGAAATCATCTCCCAACCTATTTACAACAACTACTCGAAGTACTCTAACTCAAAAAAAACATCTTACAATCAGTTAATTTCCAACCCTTTACAATGCATTTTCGATGAGTTCTTATAGGTGAATGAGTGGTGGTTGTGGTAGATAAGACTTAAATGATTCATTAAGACAGAGGGGGAAGAAGTATTCGGATGCCCAATCTTCTTAATGGTTTTACATTAACTGTGTGTACCCTTTAGATGAATTAGGAGTCTCTGTCAGTTTGAAAATAACCCCTAAGGTATGTTCTGTGAAATACTTTCGTGACTGTAGTACTTTGTTTTACCCTCTGTGACAAGAAAGGTGAAGATTTTGTCTTTCAAGTCTTCCATACTTCATAACTAATGCACTGACAGTTCTAGGAGCTTTCTTTCAGAATAATAACTGTTATGGGGCTTGGTGCAGAAGGGAGAATGGGTAATAGGAATTGATCCTTTCTTTAGTAAAATAAATGTTCTGCTAATATGTCCTTTGTGCTGCTGTAATCAATGATTTGCATTTAACCAATGTTTTAAGATTTATTAAGCTTCCTTGATCTTCTTTATGGTCTATGAACTGCACCTCTGTTTGTAGCTATGGATTAGGCATCAAATCTTCAATGCACTGTGCTAATCCCTTTGATCTTTAACTCTGATTTTCTGCAGTGGCGATTTTGATGTCTGGGGGTTTGGTCATGTGGACAATGGTCATGATCCACTATTTGAGACACGAAACATATCCCTGCTGGCCCCTTTTTCATTTACTTATGCCATAGGGTCGTCACCTTGAGCATTTCTATCACTTTTCGTGACTGTGGGGTAAACTGGCAAGGACCATCATCAAACCTGCAACATAGCGCAAACATGTTAGGAAATCCTGCGAATTAGGTTAGACTGCTTACATAAGGCTTAGCTGGAGGGTGAGGAGCAGCGTGGATTGTGATTGCAGTGGAAAATCGGGAAGAAAACCCTGGCAGAGCAGCTAACCAGGTCCAATGGAGTTTTGGGTGGGACGAGGAACGAGGACCGTTAGATCCAAGTGATCTACGATGAAGATATTCCAATGAAGCGTTTTGGGAGAAAGATGAAAGGCAAGTGAATGAAATCGCGATATAATATGGACCATGCGATCTCAGAGATCGACGGCTAGGATTAAATCGGGAGTGACGTTGCAGAGGGTAGCGATATGGCAGAAAACCGGGGATGGTTTTCGCACAACAAAATGGGGGGAGGCGGTTTGGGACTGATGGAGTGCGATTCCATACACTATTCAACACGTGGATTCTCAATACTGCCCATTTCGCAAAATTTTGAAACGTTAAACCTCGAGTGCTATGATTTTGCGATATGGAGTATATGTCGTCGAATCATGGGGTGTTGATCGGATGATGCAGGTTGCATGCGATAGGCACAGAGATGCAGGAGCGGGAGACATGGTGGGCCATCCGGTGACGTGTGATGTTTTTTGCGTAGCGGGTGGAGGTCGAAGGACTAGGTGATGTAATGGCCGTAGATCTTCTCAAATCAACGGCTAGGATTACATAGCATGGTCGGTGGGTCGGGGGAAAAGGAAAATAACAAAGGGAAACAAATTTTTGCGATTGCGTTGGTGGGGGTGAGGTCATGTGAGGAAAGGGACTAAAGGATATAAGCCCTCGAGGGCTAATAATTTCAGAAGTGCAAAAGGCTAATTTTAGGCCTAAAACAGAGATTTTGAGGCCTGAATGGGATTTCGGTAGACAAGAAAAGGATTTTTAAGCCACAACAACAGAAAATGTAAGGCCTAGAGGAAGGTTAAAATTATTCAAAGTTCAAATGAAGGTGTTTAGGGGAAATTTGTGAAGGTTAAAAAGGGTGAAAATGGAATCATTGAGGGGATGAAATGAAGAGGTAAATGATGAATCATGGAGCCTTATAAGCAGCTTCTTTCTTACACAGCAGGGTTCATTTAATGGAAACAACAGTGAAGATTCTCAGAAGGATAGAAGACACATGAGACTTCAAGAAGGATAGATCCTCATATAAATGTTCTCTTGGAGACTCAAAAACATATTTATCCACCTGTTTTCTTATGCCAAAAATTATGGGTGGCTAACACTGGACATGAGCCGAATTGGCCAGAGTAGCCGCAAATGGCATGGCTACGTCAATGGGACATAGTGGCTGGAATCTCAAGCCCACCTGAAAGGGGCTGTGGCCGGTTGAGTTGTGGAGAGCCCGATTATAACTGTGTTGTACATAGGGGAGGCTCTCATCCCATGTGCGTGGATTCTTTGAGTTGTACATGCACAGAATGTGTATAATCATCCTGTTGTTGACCTCTGTCTGGCCATCAGTTTGGGGATGGAAAGTTGTGGACTTGGTGAGCTTGGTGTCCAAAATTGACCAGAGGCTAGACCAAAATGTGTTGAGGAACCTGCTATTGAAATTTGATATGATAGACTGTGGGATCCCAAAGTGAACCCACACTCATTCAAAGAAGAGTTTAGCAGTGGCTTTTGTTGTGATATTCTTCTTGCAGGTCGCCATAATGGCCATTTTCAAGAAATCTATCAACGACCATGAAAAAACAGTCATTTCCATGCTTAGTAGAAGGGATGGTCGACTGGGGGTAGGTAGTGGAGTATAGAGCCCTTGCTTCTTGATGGTCGGTTTGGAAATGGCGCAAGAAGTGCAAGATCTGATGTACTTCCCGACATCCTGTCGAAGGTTCGGCCAATAGAAATACTTCTTTAGTACTGCCACTATTTTCTCGACCCCAAAATGCCCAGCGACTCGACTCTAGTGCGCTTCCCATATCATCTTGGCACGCTCACTTGAAGGAACACAAATGTGTCCCATGTGACATAACAGTGCATCTTGGAGGTGAAAATTTGGAACTTGCGTACCCCCCAAGAGTGCCTTGTATGTGTGGCTGAATTCTGGATCGCTCTTGTAGAGAAGTGGCCAATTAGAAGTCTCGTGCCCACAAGAGTTGAGAACTGTGGTTATGGCCATGATCAGTGGTCAAATGAGGTAGTCAGCAACATTATTGGTGCTACCCTTCTTGTACTTGATGTTCAAATGAAATCGTTGCAGATATGTGGACCACTTCTGATGGCGATCGTTCCGCAACTTCCCTTGTGTCTATATGAACTACAGGGGTCGATGGTCTGTGTGGATGATTGTTTCCTTCCCCAAAATGTAATGCTTCCATTGTCAACACTCCTAAACAATGGAATACATTTCTTTGTCATAAGTGGGATACTTTCAAATTGTGTCAGACAATGTCTCACTGTGATATGCCACTAGATGCCCCTGTTGAGTAAGAATTGCCCCAATAGCATAGTCAGAGGCATCTGTCTCGATCTCAAATGGTTGTTGCAAGTCTCGTAATGTGAGCACTGGGGCAGAATAGAGGTGATGTTTCAATTCTACGAACACCTTCTGTTGAGATTCCGACCAAAATAATTTTTCTTTTGCTCCTCCCTTGGTGACTTGACTCAAGGGCCAAGTGATATGAGAGAATCCCAACACGAACCTATGGTAGAAATTAGCAAGACCTAGAAAGCTATGAAGCTCTGTCAGAGTGGTTAGGGTTGGCCAATCCTGAATGACTTGGATCTTGGCTGGATCCACATGCACCCCCTTTCATAAATAATGTATCCCAGATATTGAACCTGGGTCGTGCCAAAAGTGCACTTCTCCAAATTGGCACACAACTTGTGTTGTCGTAGTGTTTGGAGGACTTCTCGGATGTGGTGGAGGTGCTCTTCCCAAGTCTGGCTGGAGATCATAATGTCATCCAAGTACACCCCTACAAATGAGTTGGTGAATGGACACAAGATGTCATCCATCAACCTCATGAAGGTTACAGAAGCATTTGTCAACCCAAAAGGCATGACGAGCCATTCGAAAAGGCCCTCCTTAGATTTGAAGGTAGTCTTTCACACATCAAAGGGTTTGATTGGTACCTGGTGATACCCAGACTTCAAGTCGATCTTGCTGAAATATTTTTCCCATTTGAGTTGGTCTAGAAGGTCATCGATCCATGAGATCTGGTGCCTATTCCAAACAGTGATCTTATTCAGTGCCCGATAGTCAATATAGAGTCTCCAAGTCCCATCCTTCTTCTGTACCAACATGATCGGGCTCCCACAAGGTGATGAACTTGGCCGGATGTGACCTTTCTGCAGCAGCTCCTGAATCTGCCTCTTGATTTCATCATTCTCCATAATAGAGCACCTATAAATCGGTCCATTGGGTAGTGGCGTACCTGGGTTCAGGTCAATGGGGTGCTTGACCTGACAATGTAGAGGCACCCTTGTGGGTGAGGTGAAGATGTCCTCGTACTCCTCCACAACCTTGCCTATTTGTTTTTTTCGTGCAGAGGATCCATGTCTGGAGGTCGTGGCCACAATCTTATTTTTTCCCTGGGGGCGGATCATCAGGAAAACAAATTTCCTGGTTTGGGAAATGAGCTTACTACATTTTTTTACAGTAACCAAAGAGATAGTGGGAGGCGGTGGTACCTCTTGTATCCTGTACAACTTATTTCCCAAAGTCACAATAACAGCGCGAGGTCGGGACTCATACACAGTATGTCACTTTCACAAGTATGGTTGGCCTAATAATATATCAGAAACATCAATAGGAGCAATGTCACATAATACCTCATCCATGAAGGGCTTGATACTATAGGGAAGATGACACTGTTGGGTGACGTGGAGATCCCATCCTTGGTGAAGCCACCCGCTGGTGTATGGTTGTGGGTGCACTGTGGTCGGCAAGCCCAATCGCTTCATGACATCTGCTGAAATGAAGTTATTTTGGCTCCCATTGTCGACAATGAACCGTAGTGGGGAACCCTTTACCCACATATGGGAGTGGAAGAGACGCTCTGCCTCCTCTGGATCTTCTGGTTCCTCCTTCTGGGTCTTCGTAGTGGCAACAGTGGCGTTGGGCTCCGCATCAATAATCTGCTTCCCTTTTTCATTCCCCTTGTCAGGTTCTGATTCAGAGTTGGAGCATGCATCTGATTCAGATGCCCTCAACTCGACCACCAGCGACTGCTTGGCCCGACACTCACTTGTGTTGTGAGTGGAGCTCTTATGGAACTCACACCACTTTCCCATGTCCTTCTTTGGCTTCGCGGTGTTTTTCTTTTCTTGTGGCTTTGGCAGGTTGCCTTGGGCCGCCATGCCTTGGCTTTGTCCTTTGGTTTGCAGTTTGGGGGCACCTTTCCCTTGCTTTTGATTCGCAGATCCAAAGTCTCGCTTCTTCTGTTTGAATTTCTGCTCAATCTTGGCAGCATACCGGTATGTCGTACCAAGTGAGGAGATGTAGAGTAACTCCATTTCCTCATGAATGTATTTGTGCAGACAACCATGATACTTTAGCACCGAATGTTTCTCTGAATCTTTGATACCCAACTTTGTGCACAGGGTATGGAATAGATTCATCAGCTCATGCACATCTTGATCCCTTTGTTGCCGCAGCGTGGTCCATTATATGTACCTGTCCTCATAGCTCCCAATGGGATAGTATTCTTCCTTGATGGCATCTCGGAAATAATTCCAAGTGGGTATGGCTGAGAATAGAGAGGGTTCTGTCTCATCCTTTTTCTCACAGTAGGTTTCCCACCAGTCCTTGACATGGGGGGTAGCTTTGAGGAGTGCAAAAATAATCTTCTCCCGGTCGAAAAAGTCATGAAATGAGAAATATCCTTCTAATAGATTCAACCATCTATCTATAGCATATGCATCTATTTGAACCTCAAATATGGGAATGTCAAAGTTTACTTGTACCTTAAAGGGAGTCGCGCCTCCAGAGTGCCTGCTGGATGAAGATGCGCCGCCGGTGGGTAGTCGTTGAAGGATCTGGCGAAAGTTATCCATCATCATGTTCCTTTGTTTTTCGAAGGCCTCCTCGAGCAATATTTTGATAGCATATCCTACTCCCTCGTCTTTCTTTTCGTCCCCCATGGGCGTCCGTTGGGGTTTGCGAGGCTGATCTTGCAAAGGTTCCACCAAATTGAGCCCTAACTCCTTATACCCCGATCTTGCTGGGGATATGCAAAGAAGGATCGAGAAAAAGCAGACCACTTTGATACCACTGATCTGGATTTATGTAGAAATGCAACAAAATACACATATAACCATAAATACAAAGATGCAGCAGAAATAACACTTCATTTCATTAACATCAAAGAACTGAAATTTGCTTACAGACAATGGAAATAAACTAGTTAGGGTGCTGGTAGCGAATCTCTTAGAAGAGATGTGGCAGCTACAGATCTATGAACTATGTTACAATGAGGCTCGAGGGCCTATTTATTATTGAGAAAAAATGGAGAACTCTAAACGTCCAAAAACCTAACCCTAGGAGATGAAGCGCCAAAACTATGGGCCCCATTTGGGTAAATTGGTGTTTCAACTTCCCAGGGATGTAAATTTGGCATACAATCTCCATTTAGGGCCTCAAAATGGCTCCGAAAGTTTAGGACCCAAAAAACTGCTAAAAATAGTAAGTTGTGCCGAAACTGAAAAACTGAAAGAGACAATGGTGGGGCCCCAAGTGGAATAGGAGGGTGACCACCAATATCCACTTGAATCAAACCATTCCAAAGGTGGAATCAAACGCAAATAAATAAAAAAAGTAATCTCAGTGATAATTAGGTGGATGCAACAACGGTGCATGTGTCAACACGTGTTTAAGTGCATCGAAAGATTTACCAGCAAGCTCGTCCCAAATGAAAGGAACATCATGTTTTAATAAATGATTGAAACCTTTAGTTAAATCCCCATAGTTCGAGATAAAATGACGTAGAAATTTTTCTTTCCCTTGCAAACTCTGGAGTTAGCGAAGAGTAGAAGGAGGAGGTAGATTAAAAATGTCCTCAACCTTCAAAGGGTCGACACGAATGCCTTCTTTAGAAACAATGAAGTCAAGAAATCGTCCTGATTGTACAAAAAATACACATTTGTGTGGATTCAAATGAATATTGTAATGCCTACATCACATAAAGATAACACGTAAATGTGTACGAGATCTTGTCTGTGCAATCAATGAGCAGGTAAGTCATCCAAGTAGGGCTACACAATGTGTTTGATATCGTGAAATTCATAAGACATAGCTCTTTGAAAAGTTGCGCCAACTTTTTTTAGTCCAAAAGGTAACTTACCATATGCAAATGTCCCCCATGGACATATAAATGTTGTCTTGGGCTGATTGGCAGGGAGTATGTTTATTTGATTGTAACCAAAAAATCCATCCATAAATGAAAACATTTAGTTTCTGGCACAATCGTCAACAATTTGGTCGATATAAGGGGTGGGATAATTGTCTTTGGGACAATATTTATTAATATCACTGTAATCGACACATACTCTAATAGTTCCTAGTTTCTTGGTCACTGGAACTGTGTTAGATGCCCAATCCGTCAATGGAATAGGATAATTAAATCATGCACGACGTAGTTTTTCAACTTCATCTTTAATAGAAGCAAATTTTCACAGATGTATTGGATGTAATATTTGTCTAATAGGTTTACCATCCAGATATGTCCTAATTTTGTGAATCACAATCTTAAGATCGATTCCTAGCATTTCTTCGTAAGACCAAGAAAACATTTCTTGGAATTCATGAAATAGGGATTTGTACATATTGATTTTGTCAATTGAGCATGAAGCACCTATATGAATGTTTTCAGTTACTCCTGGTTTGATTGATATGTTAATGGGAATTGTCGCCGAACTATTTCCTAAGTTCGTCTCAGAATCCGAATGAAGGATTGACATAGGATTTTGAGGTTCCTCGACATAATCAATCAGAAAGATGGATGAAAAGTCATTTTCAACTTTATTAAGGTCTGGTAGAAAAGAGGATCAATGATGAATATTGTCCCAAGGTAATTCATCCAATGAGAAAATTTATCGAATATTTTCATCACTTGAAAACATATGTCTAAAAGGATCAGAAAAGGATGTTAAGGCTGATCTTGATAGAGAAGAAGACTCATCACTGACGACATTCACTTGATCAATATCAGTTGATGAAACGTCATAAAGTGATTTTACCGCTACATATGTCGATTCATATGGACTTAAAGGCATCTCATCGCCATAGTAGTCCAATTTAGATTTTGAAGGCACATTCCATGGGTCAGCAAATGGCATTGTGCTTGATGTAATCATGTTGATATTGGCAATAGTTCGAGGTATGTTAGGAGGAGGTATAGAAAAAGTTCGCATAAGAGCGGAATATTTAACTAGTCCCACCCCAACATCTTCATAAGGGATAACCATCTTTCCAACATGTTGGATACTATCCGTAGAGGTAGGATCAGAAGTGAAGTAATAAAACTAATAAATTTTAAAAATATTTCCTTTATGAGGAAACATGATTAATCGAAATACTGATGAAACGACAACAATCATATCATAAGACCAACTTCGACCTAACAGAAGGTGTTATTCAAGAGGGGCATCAACAACTTCCACCTCAAACATAACGGTTTTTCCTTCTACCTATATGTGAAAATACTGGAATATTCTAAATGGAAGAAAGTCTCTTCCATAAAAGGCTTTAAGAATCATGGGTGACTGATTGATCGGTGGAGAACCAAGAGTTTTCCAACATCATAAAGACATAGTACACGTATATGCTCCCTCGTCATCCACTTTGTGAAAAACTCCCATAGATTTGACTAAAACAGGAATTTGAAAATCCATTTGGCGCGAGAGTCTAGGTACAAAGTTCTCGAGATCAAAGACAATAAGATAAGAATGTTGAGGATCAATTTCTCCAATAGCCGATAATAGTAACTTCCTCTGAGCTGGGCAAGATTGCAGCACTTTTAGGGCCAACATTGCTAAAGAGGACATGGCTAGATCTTCAACAATATTTTAATTCTGAGTGGCTCTCTCATGTGGATTGAAAGCCTATTTTTGAAGCACACCATTGGAAAGTGGTTTAGTTACTAAATCAGGACTAGGTTTCTCGATGTGTAATGGTTCAGAAATAGTAGGAGTTGATACTAGAGGTTGACTGGATGATTCAGTTTCTTTTCCAGTTACAGGACTCTTAGATCCATAGTCTTGAGATCGCATTGAAACCATGACCTGGGACATCATCAAGATATACGTTGATGAATTGGAAGAAGATCTGATCATTTTGTTGTCTTGTGATGGGAAAGGATCTTTAAGAACAATGGGTGTAGGAGAACCTTTGACAAATTTAGATACCTCGACCCGATGCGGGCAATATTTTGTGTAGTGATACTCATCACAGATAAGACAGGGATAATGAGGTTTAATTTGTTTGTCAGATGGTTTGGTTTTTTCTTCTTTCTCTTTCATGGATTTTTTTTGTTTATGCTCACCCTTCCCTTTCTTATTATTGCCGGATGATTTATTTTAAGTAGTAGATGAGTCTACGACATGGATTTCGGAAAAAGTTTCAAGAGAAGAGTCTCCTTTGGGTGAATCAGGTAAATTTATGATTGGAGTAATAGATTTGGATTTTTTATTATTACTATTTGATGTATTAACTGTATCAATTACACTGCCTGTGACATGAAAACTAGAAGGAGTTGTAGTAAGTTGACCTGGACGAGATAAATCAGGAAGTTTTTCATACAAAGTACCAGACTGTGTGTAAACAAGGTCTATATATTGGGCTTGAGAGATAACCTTCCCTTCTATCACAACGCCTCTTGTACCTACATCTTCAGTAATCTTAGGAAGTAATAATTTGATGAACCATTCAGCCAGAATTTGATCCGGGATGAAAACTTTGACTAAGTGGCATCTACGTCACCATTCGTGGATTTGATATGAAATGTACTGATCCAGGAGGATCTTTTTCAATTATAGTTAAGCATAAAGGTCCAGTCAACTTCTGCAGTTCGATGTCTAGCTCAGTCTTCATACACGCAGTTTCGCCAGTTTTGTCAGTGAAAAGGTCCTTCAATGTCATGGTCGTCATGTGTGATGAGAAGGTGAAAAAAGGGTTAAGAACTATGGTGAAATACCTAAAAAATGTAAGAGACCTAAGTACCTAAACTAAGGTTTCAAAAGACATTGAAAATTCTAAAACCCTAAGTCTAAATCCTAAACATTAAAACCTATCTCTAAACCTAAGTCTATTCCTAGCGCAAAGGTTCCTTGGTACAAAACCTAAAGAAAAACATAAAAACCCACTCTCAGACTTTGTATTAAAATCAAATTAAAACAAAAAAAATAAAACAACGCTAACCGCCAAGATGTAGACCGTGTTAGAGATTGCACATGTGACAGGCGTAATAGAACCGCGACGAAGAATGTCAGTGGTTATGAGTTAAACAACAAATGTTAACCGCATCAGAAGATGTTGGACATGTGAGTGGAGTATAAACCATGACGGATAAGGTCAAGTCGGAACCGCCGGAGTCAAACCGTGACCACTGGGCTTAACCGCCGATGTCAGTGCTATCACGTGCCGACGGGTGTCTGTTCCGCTCGGTTAGGCTGACTGCTAGGGCTAGCCTATCCTATGGTTTATATTTTGGTTTTTAAATTTATTACAGCGCTTAGGTCAAGATTATTATCCCTAGGTTTAAGAAAAATATAGGATTCGAACCCTTATCCCTTCAATTTTGAAACCAAATCCTAAATGAGGAAAATGGAGGTTCGATCAGTTCTTATTTAAACCATGGAATTTCTTCATGAAGGACATCTTGGTAAAGTGTGTTTTTGTAGATCAGTTTCAGTAGGACATAGGCAGTTTTTTTTGCAGCATTTCTCAGCCGTTGGGTGTCAGAATTGAGCTCAGAGATAGGCGTTGGAAAGGCGAGAGAGAGTAATTTCTATTTACAGAGTTCAAAAGTGCCTGTGAGCACATTCATTCTATTTAATTTCTGTGTAAGGAAATTCCTCAAGATCAATCCTAATAAAAATGGACGCCCACTTGAAAGCAGACCCGGAGATGTAGTCCACCAGGGATGAACTCCATAATCAACTGTTTGCTTCTTCTTATCTCTATTTATTGCTGTGATTTAATCATTTATTTGCTGCTGGTTTATGTCATCTTTCATTAAAGCTTACTTAATTTAAAAATCAATCTAAAGGACAAACTAATCAAGCTGCCTAAGCACTGTATTCGATCACATTCAAATCATTTTTGGTATCTGAGCAGGTTGTGCTTTGTAGCTTGTTTGTCAGTGGATGTTAACCACATTGGAATTGCAACGTGGAAAAGGCGAGCTTGAGGAATTTGCTCCAGAGATCGGAAAGCGGAAATTCGATCATCAATCAATGATGATAGGGAATGAGACCGTTGAGACTCCTGAAGCTACTGAAAAGAAACCCATGGATGAGAATAAAATCTAGCAGATGTTTCTAAACATGCAACAAATGTTGGCAGAATTGTATGAATACAAGAAGACAAGAGATGCAGCCTCATCGTCGAAGGCATCAAATAAGGACAAGGGTAAAGGCAAGGCAGGTAAATCTACTTCTCCTCCGTCATCTCCATCATCTTCTTCTTCCTCTTCTACTTCTAATTCTAAATTAGAAAAATAAAAGAAACCTAAGATTCCACTATTGAAACTTGATGTTAAGTTCTAATTACCTGTGTATGATGGTGAAATAAACCCTGAGAAATTACATAATTGGGTAAAATAGTTAGAAGTCTATTGTCGTATTCAAGATATTACTGATGATAAGACAAAGATCCAATTAGCTACTCTTAGAATGGGGGGTACTGCTTTGATCTGGTGGGAAAGTAAGACAAAAATATATTTATAGCATAAAGGAAAAGTAATTACCTCATGGAATAAGTTTATTAAAGCTCTAAAGAAACAATTCTATCTGTTGGGTCACACACAACAAGCTGTAATTGATTGTTAGTGCTTGTGACAAGGTAAGGGACAAAATGTTCAAGAGTTCACACAGGAATTCAGAAAGAAGCATTAGCACTTGGTATTTCTTTGGACACAAAAGAAACTTTGTTGTATTATATTGGCAGTTTGCATTCATATTTTCTGCATACATTATTAATTTTCAATCCTAATGATTTTTATGAAGTTTGTGTCCAAGATATTCGTGTCAAATCAGGTGGTAGAACATTCAAGTTTACACCAAAGACATCCAATCAGATGGAAACTGAAGAAAACAAAAATAAGGGCAAGTCAAAGGGAAAGAAGACTACCACAGCTCAGAAGGAAGATGAAAGACCTACGTGTACACATTGCTAAAGGATCGGCCATGATGAAGCTAGGTGTTGGAAACTTCATCCGGAATTTAAGCCAAATAAGTTCCAATTGAATAAGGGTGAAAAGAAGGCTGAAAAAGAAATCCAACAAGGCTTGGACTTGGGATCGGATTTAGGTGATGAAGAAAAAATCACTGCTATGGTTACAACAGGTAAATTTTTTTATGCTAGTACTTCTGCTTCTTCAAACAACAAACAACAGAATGACGATAAAAGAATCGAGTTATTTCATATAAGGGTAACTTCAAAAAATACAAAGATAAATACATTGTTCGATACAAGATCACAAGAAAATTTGATTTTGAATCATTGGTTAAACAATTGGGTTTGAAAACACATAATCATCCAAAACCATATCCTTTAGGCTGGTTAAAGGAATACAGTCAAATTCATGTTACCAAACAGTGTCGGTTAAAATTTGCAATCACAGCTAACTATATCGATGAAGTGGAGCTAGATGCGATACCATTAGACATATGTGGAATTGTTTTAGGAAGCCCTTATCTCTATGATCGTGATGCAGTATTTTATAAGAAATAGCATGTGTATCATTTCAAGAAAGATGGGATTAAAAACATCGTTCAGGCACATAAAATCAAAGATCACTTGAATTTAATTAATGTTAATCAGATGAAGCGCTTAATAAGTTCAAGTAAGAGATACATACTCATGTCGATAAAAGAGCAACATAAGGATCTTATTGATACTTGTTCAGGTTGTGAAATTTAGTATGAAGGTAATTTGGTTAAAAAGTTAGATTCATTTCAGGATCTAGTTAAAGAACCAAAACATCTACTTCATAAAAAGGAAATATCACATGAGTTGCAGTTGATGTCTATTGCCCCTCTTTCTAATGTTGAAATGTATCACAAGTCAGTTATAGAGCATAAAGAAGTAAAGAAACAAATTTCAAGGATGGTGGAAAAAAATTAATGCGACCTAGTTCATTTTCATATAGGTCACCCAAATATTTTGGCTCATAAGCAAAATGGGACATGGGAAATAAGTGTCGATTTTAAAGTTTTTGATTCATTTAAGCAGAAAAATTTAACAGCATTGTTAGAGCATCAACAACCATATGAAGATAAAACAGATGCTAAATGTTATACAATGGAAACAGTGATTCACATCGATTATCAGTTGCTTCAATACTTTCAGTCATATACTAAGTTGCAACAATCTCACTACAGTTGGATGGGATTTCTTCAACAAATTCACTTAGTAATTAAGGACAGGGAAGGTGTAACAAGTAAAGTAGTTGATATGTTGTCTTTGAATTCTTAAGTAGTACTGCATAAAAGTTCATTGGTTCATGAAAGTTATGTAGAACAGTATAGTACTGATGATGATTTCGAAGATACTTTTGAATCACTAACTCATAATGCTCAGATAGAAAGAATGCATGTTATTCAGGAAGTTCATCTTTCTCGGATTGCAGGATTTTTTGTCGTAAGCAAGACTATAGTGAAAATTCAAAGGTATTGTTACTGGCCTCATATGTATGAAACAATTGTGAAGTACATAAAGGGATGTGTAATGTGTTCGAAAAGCAAGCCATGCAATCGAAAGATTGGTTTTCACATGCCACTTCTAGTTCCTTTGCAACCATGGGGCAACATGGATTTGGTTCAAGGACAGACATAAATGGTGAAGAGGACCGAGATACATATTCTTTGAGGTAACTGCAGTAAACATCCTAAGTTGTGGGATGAATTTTTAACTTATGTGCATCAAGCTTACAATCACGACTTACATTCTTCTGCACCACGACAAGCATTGAGTCAAGTCAGGTTCAAATTGTGCCATGATAAGCATCAGTTTTAGGTCGACGATCAGGTATGGTTGTATTTCAGCAAAGTCAAGATGAAAGTGAGGGAGTTTTATTCTCACTTATTGTCTGCTTAAAGTCAAGCTTTTCTGGTCCAAAAGATTTCAAGTGGAGAGGATTGATCCAAGAGGATCTTGTTCAATTAAAGTTAAGCAGAAAGGTCCAGTCAATTTCAGCAGCTTGATGTCCAGTTCAGTATTCATACACGCAGTTTCGCCAGTTTTTTCAGTGAAAATGTCCTCAATGTCATGGTCGTCATGTGTGATGAGAAGGTGAAAAAAGGGTTAAGAACTATGGTGAGATACCTAAAAAATGTAAGAGACCTAAGTACCTAAACTAAGGTTTCAAAAGACATTGAAAAGTCTAGAACCCTAAGTCTAAATCTTAAACATTAAAACCTATCTCTAAACCTAAGTCTATTCCTAGCGCAAAGGTTCCTTGGTACAAAACCTAAGGAAAAACATAAAAACCCACTCTCAAAATTTGTTTTAAAATCAAATTAAAAAAAAAAAAAAAACAACGCTAATGGCAGCGCTAACCACCAAGAAGTAGACCGTGTCGGAAATCGCACATGTGACAAGTGTAATAAAACCACGACGAATAATGTCAGTGGTTATGAGTTAAACAAAAAATGTTAACTGCATTAGAAGATGTTGGACATGTGATCGGAGTATAAACCATGGCAGATAAGGTCAAGATGGAACCACCGGAGTCAAACCGTGACCACCTGGCTTAACCGCCAATGTCGGTGCTATCACATGCCGAAGGTTGTTTGTTCCACCCAGTTAGGCTGACCACCAGGGCTAATAGCCTATCCTATGGTCTATATTTGGGTTTTTAAATTTATTACAGTGCGTAGGTCAAGATTATTATCCCTAGGTTTAAGAAAAAGATAGGATTTGAACCCTTATCCCTTCAATTTTGAAACCAACTCCTAAATGAGGAAAATGGAGGTTCGATAAGTTCTTATTGAAACCATGGAATTTCTTCATGAAGGGCATCTTGGTAATGTGTGTTTTTGGAGATCAGTTTCAGCAGAACATAGGCAGTTTTGTTTGCAGCATTTCTCAGCCATCGAGTGTCAGAATTGAGCTCGGAGATAGGCATCCGAAAGGTGAGAAAGAGTACTTTCTTTTTACAGAGTTCAAAAGTTCCTGTGAGCACAATCATTTTGTTTCATTTCTATGTAAATAAATTCCTCAAGATCAATTCTAATAAAAATTGACACCCACTTGAAAGCGGATCGGGAGATGTATTCCAACAGGGATGAACTCCGTAATCAACTGTTTACTTCTTCTTATCTCTTTTTATTGCTGTGATTTAATAATTTATTTGCTACTAGTTTATGTCGTCTTTAATTAAAGCTTACTTCAGTTAACAATCAATTAAAAGGACAGACTAATCAAACTGCCTAAGCACTTTATTTGATCACATTCAGATCATGTACGTAGACATACTTTGTTTAAGTGAATTCAAACATTATGTGCCATTATCATAATGGACTAGTAACTGAAAATGAGTAAGGAAAGTTGTTGCTAAGACATTGAAATTGTTGAAAGAGCCTCGTGGTAGCTCAATGTACCACTTTGCGGCTATGCCGATAAAAGTTATTTGAAAAAGTCTTAAATGGATAGAATCATTGATTAAAGAGTTGGATGCACACCACAGATGATAAGTCATAACATGGTTCGATGGGTCTTCTCTTGGTTTTCCTTCAAACTTTGGAATGTCACTGGGAAACTTAGTAGGCATAGCTGACCAAAACGAAAGATAATAAATCAGATCATTAGTTATCCGAGACAAGTATGGAAAATCTAAAGTTGTAATGAAAGGTAATCACCTGTTAGGATCTTGTTGAGCGAATTGATAACCCTGAGGGACAATACCAGTACCTGGAGGAGGATATCTAGGAAAACCTGGGATAGCTTGAGCAATTGGAATCGGCACACCTTTGGGGTATCTAAGGGTAGCCATACTGAGTTGAGGTTGAGCTGGTATTTGATATGTATAACCAGGGTATGGTTGGCTCTGGAAGGATGGATTTTTTCCCACTTTTCCATATTGTAATTAGCCTTGAAATGGCTGGCCTTGAACAAATTTACCTTGAAAAGGTTGACCTACCAAGGGTTGTCCTTGAATAGTTTGACCTGTAAAAGTTTTCCCTTGAACATGTTGACCTACAAAGGGTTTTCCTTGAATAGTTTGACCTACAAAAGGTTGAATTGTTTGCGTAGTTGTTGTACTAGGTTGTCCTACAGAATATTGAGGAATTGACTAGACTATAGGTCCAGTTTGATGGGTAGTATTATGAGGGATAGCCTGCGTAACAATTTGCGTTGACATTTGAAGGGTCGTAGCAATAGAGACTTGAGAAACTCTTAGGATAGGTGTACTTGGTTGTTGAACAAAATTTTTCATAACAGATTAGATGGGAGTACTAGGAGTACTCATACCAAATTGCTGACTACTTGGTATAGATACCTTTGGGGTAATTTAAGTGCACCTTGAACAGGTTGTTGGACTTGGGTGTAACCAAATTGTCCAAGAGGCTGAGTAGGTTGATTATAATGCACTTGCAATGTAGGTTTTAAAGACTATTGAGTAAACAAAGGGTTCCACATAATTTGTATCCCTAGGTAAGGAGTTACCATTGAGGGTGGTGATGCATAGGGTTGACCATAACCAGTTTGAGGCATTGGAACTTAAAATTGATAATTACTGGGAATATGTTGCCCTACAACCATTGGATAAGTCCTAGTAAAAGTTTCCCCCCCCTGAAAAGGTTGTTTCCCTTGAAGAGGCAGCTGCCCTTGAAGAGATTGCTGCCCTTGGAAAGGCTACTTCCATTGAAGAGGTTGCTGCCCTTAAAGAGGATGCTTCCCTTGAAGATGTTTTTTCCCTTGAAGAGGTTGCTTCCCTTGAAGAGGTTGATCCCCCCCAGGCGCTATATATCCACCTTGTGAGCTAGATTGAAGGGTATTCCTAGAAAACATATATACATGTTTCATCATTAAAGGTTGGGTGGTAGACTTAAATAGGCCAGTTGACATATTGGAAGTTTTAGAGAAATGAGATGCTCCTAAAAAAGTCCTGGAAAGTGACTAGTACCTAGCAGGAACAGAAGGACCACCATAAAAAAAGCTTTCTGGTGAGGAAGAAAACATGGATGACTCAGTAGAAACGCTCTCAGAAGCCATGTTACTATACCTGGGTAAAGAGTAGAATGGGATTCGGTGTTGTGGGTGACCATAACTAGAGTTATGTGAAAAATCAGTGAATTGGAGATACCAATGATCCAGTTGAAATGGAATAAAAGGTAAATACAAAGGGTATATTGTTTCACTATACCTTAAATCTAAAGTTTCTTGGTGGGAGGGGATTTCAATTTCTTCTTCTTTTTCAGATATTTCTTCAATGCTAATAAGGCCAGGAGGAAGATCCTCAGTAATGAGAAGCTTTACTCGAGGTGAACAAGGAAAACCAGGAGTTGGGGCTATAAAATCCGAAGGCGACTCAGATGAAGTGGAATCATACTCAGGTTCAGATATTTCAGGTTCAGTGAGCTGTGTATCTGACAACTCACTAGTGACAGAGTCAACTGTAATTAATTTAGAAATTTCTAGTTGATCTTGTTATGTTTCATTTATCTGAGGTTGATTAACTTCAAAATCATGATGTATTATGAGAGATGATTCTCCTTGTTTAGTAGACCCGGTTCCTGATGATTGAACCCTTTTAGTTTTTACTTTTTCCAATTGGATGGGTGTATATTCAGTGGGTTTCCCCTGCATTCTACATGAATGTCTCAGTAATTCAGCCACGGTTAATTTCTTTAACACACTGAATCAAAAAATTTCAAAATAATCACACTTAAGTCCTCTAAAAAATCAAACAAATGAACATGTGCTACAAAATATAATAAGAAATCCACATACAAACAATATGTTTCCACAATAAAATCACTAGTTGGTGATGAAATCCAACCTCGCAGAGATGAATGTGGAAAACTAGTGGTTGGAAAAATTACCTTGACAAACTGCTTAATGAAATAGTTCAGTGCAAGTAACTCCACTATGCCATCTCGAAGTGAAGATTACCCTCCGAAAAGTCCAAGTGATTTTAGTCAACGTTTGTTCCAGGTATAATGAGACCTTCCCTCCACCATCACCTTGTGAAAAATCCTAAAGATTATGGCCACTAAGGTTACCAACTAAGACAATTGAACCTAGGGGAACAATCTGTGGCCTGATATACACGCAAGGGCAGATTTTCAGAGCTCAATCCCCTTGAAATCTCCTTGACATGGTAAATATTAGGTTTACTAACAAGTGATCCTAGGCTCCTCGACAGTGGTTAATCCAAGGTTTACCATTTGTATTACGTGCACATCTTCTATATTCACCAATGAAGTAGGTACGATTACTCCACTGGGTCCAACATGACCTCATGCTTGACTCTTTTAAGAAGAGCTTCCCAGATAAAAATTGCAACAATTGGATTTCCCTGCCGCAAGATGCTACTTGTTTGTTTTATCTTCTTTGGAAAGTTAATTACTTCCCATTCCAAAGCAAAATTCCTGATCTAGATTGGTGGACTGAGCCCTAGAAAATGTAAAAATATCTAGATCAATTTTATTAAGCGTCATATTAATTTGGATGTTGTTTATGCAGAAGGTTATGGAAATGAAAGTCAATGATGTTGTGACCAAATCAAAAAATACTCTAAATGCATCAATAATGAATGCAATTATTTGTTTCAATGAATTTCTATTCAAGAGAAAGTAGAAGGATTTTTGGACTCAAAGAAGTACAAATTTCCTAAAACGTCCCATAAAAATGATTTTTCATCAAGAAAACAATTTCTTTTTTAAGCATGACCAATACCACTTTGTAATGAAAATATTTGTTGATTTAAAGCCAAAATATACAATTTTATGAGCAAACAATCTTCAATTCTTGTTGGGTCAATTTACTAAGTAAACTAACAGATGTGTTTTACTTGTCAATCCAAGTTTGTAGACTTAGAATCAAACCAGAGTATATGGAATCTTAGATTAAACTAGTGTAGGAAGTAGTTGTTTGGATGAAAATGGAAATTCATATTACAAATATAAGTTCTAAGTTTAAAGAAACTAAAAATTCTTTGTTTGAAGATGCAGAAAGTGAAGGAAGAGGCTCCTATCTTAGGAGGTCCTGGTTGTCCTTCCCCACAATACTTTCCTCAAGAAGAGATACTAAAGAGAAACAGTTTGTGTTGTGTAGATAGCAAGATAAGAGGCTCCTAACTTACGAGGTCATTGTTGTCCTTCCTCACAATTCCACTCCAACAACAATACCATTGCACCAAACCATAAACTGAAATTCAAAGAGAAGCAGTTTGTGATGTGTAGATAGCAAGAGAAGAGGCTCCTAACTTAGGAGGTCATGGTTGTCCTTACTCACAGTTCTACTCCAACAACAATACCATTGCACAAAAGCATAAATTGAAATTCAAGAAACAATTCAAGAAATGTAAAAGGATGATTTTTAGTTGTGATTCATAATTTGATAAAAAGAGAATTTAACTTAAATCCTTAGTTTTCCTTTCATATGAGAATTAGATTTTAAACCAAAATCATCCAAAAAATCATAACACATCTAAGTAACTGAATCATAAAACCGAAACAAGAAATACTAAATGAAAACTATGCTAATTTATACAAAATGTAACCAAAGTGTACTTAGCTTGGTATGGGGGGCCTCCAAACTTTCCTTGTACACCTGAATAATTCTTCATCTACAACTAACTTACTAAAGCATCCACATCATGAAAAACAAATAGAATAGTAGAAATGATTCTTCAAATTATCTCAAAAGTCTCCAATAATCTTAATACCAAATTACACATATATTACCTATTTGAATTGTCCATAAACTTTGTTTAAATAGGAAAATCATAAAAAAAAAATCCTATAATGGCTCTAACAACCTTATAAATCCTAATCCATCCATACAGGTTGAACTCATCAATTCTGGTTCACAAAATCAAGAAAAATCCTACAAAATAATAAATCTACCCCTTTTTACTAGGGATTCCTGAATGTCAAGTTTGACCAGAGTTGACCGGGCATGTTTTTGCTCAGTTTGGCTCAACCAATAGGTGTTTCTCCATATTTGGTTCCAAATATTTCCAAATATGCGCTCTGATATCACCTAGGTGTCCTGCACATATGACTTTAATGGAGCTATTATGGGAATTTTTAATGCAGTCCAAAATTACTCTTAAAACCCAATTTTTACAAAAATCTCTAAAAAATGAAAAAATTAATGTAGTTACCTGAATATGAAAACTAGGACTAAAATGAGGCACAAATAGGTGAAATAGGATGGAACATGGTGGTAAATAAATGGATCTAGGATAGGCAAAAATGACCAAAATTGAGGGCCAACATCTCCCCCTTTCTTATGTTCAAGCATGTCCTCATGCTTGCTTCCTCTATTTGATATTTTGTCCCTGTATGTTGATTGTTCTATTGATGTACTTGTGGCTCTGACCCCTGAAGATGAATCTTCCTATTGAGATGCCTATAAAATAATATCTATGGCTTCATGTCCTTTTTCTCCTTCCTTATAGATGTCATTCTTCTGCTATGAGAGAAAAGAGAAATATTTTTGAGATTGAACCTCTATTTCTACTGCTTGTGGAGAGAATAATTTAAAACTTTAAAACTTGAATTCTGGAAACCTATTTTGTCTTCTTGAAAATCAAAATCGATTTCGATCCCTGAATTCCTCTGTTCCTTCAAAATCAGTTTTAAAAATGAATCTCTGTTCTTCAAAATCGAAATTGATTTTTTTTTAATAAACTCCTCTATGTCCTTCAAAATCGATTTTAAAAATGAATCTTTGTTCTTCAAAATAAATTTTAAAAATACACTCTTCTTCTTTCCCACAAAAATAATTTCTAACCTACAGAAATCGAAATTGGAAATGCATTGTATGCAATCGAACCATTCATTTACTACCTTTGAGAAATTGATTTTGGAGATAGGAATGAAAAATAACCCACAGGTCGATTACAATTTTGCTCTACTGTACAATATTCCTCAAAGTAGAAATTGGAAAAATAATAATCAACCTTCTTTGCCTTCTTTAAAAATAAAAAAATTCGAATTCTGGAAATAAACCTGAACAATTTCTTTCAATTTTACCTTCTCTGCTTCCTCAGGAATTGAAATCGAATTTCCTTTGTCTCCTCAGAATCTAAAATCGAATTCTGGAAATAAGACTGAACAATTTCTTTCAATTTTACCTTCTCTGCTTCCTCAGGAATTGAAATCGAATTTCCTTTGTATCCTCATAATCTAAAATCGAATTTTGGAAATAAAACTGAAAAATTTCTTTCAATTTTACCTTCTCTTCTTCCTCAAGAATTGAAATTGATTTTCCTTTGTCTCCTCAGAATCTAAAATCGAATTCTGGAAATAAACCTGAACAATTTATTTTAATTTTACCTTCTCTGCTTCCTCAGGAATTGAAATTGATTTTCCTTTGTCTCCTCAGAATCTGAAATTGAATTCTGGAAATGATTAATTAACTCTCTGTTCTTCCAGAATTTGAAATCGATTTCTACTCTTTATTCTTAGCATTTGAAATCGAATTCAATAATCACGTTCATAAACTTATTGACTATTTAGGAGTTGATTTTTTAGATGTGAAGAAAATAACTAGGTGCTATACAATGGTCATTAGAGTTTTCTAAGTGTTCACTGAACTTGAGAAATAAAATCTTGGAATAAATCGATGATTTGATGCTGAGTGTAATTAATACCACTAAAGTTTTAATGTGTAACGACTTCACACCTAGAGTTTGAATGTAGACTTCCACTACGCAGTTAGAAACTCAGATTTCCACCAACGTTTTGTTACTCAGAGTTTAATTTAACTGCCACACCATTTGCCAGCATTTAATTCAATCTTAAGCTCAAGATCCTAATTACTTGTAATGAAATCCTACTCGCACTTGACTGTGTAATTCTTGGGATATGGTCGGAGATCTCAACATATTTTAGTGGGATTCTAATCACTCAGCGTTCTTCTTAGCTTTATGTTATTTACGCATACCATATTCCTCTATTTTTATCTCAAATGGTTGTGTTCGTACCTAAGCCAAGGTGTCAAAATGTCATTGAGTTCCTTGTTTTTTTTCGTGTGAAGGTACCCTCGATATCTACTACTCCCTTCTGCGCAGATGATGAATTTATTTCTCCCCTCCGTGTGAAGGCGCTGGATCTGTATCTCTGTTCTTTGCTTTGTGTTGATGATCACCATTTCTCATGCTCTTTTGTTATGTTTTACCGATTTTTAATTTCCTCTCCACCATGGCAAACACTTGTCCATTCACCCTTGTCGTTTTCTCTATGACCATCACTTTGCATGATTTTTTATTTAAAAACAAATTTATTTAAATGATTTTTATGAGCCCTTTGGTATTATGGTTATTTGCACCATATGTTATTTTAATTAAATCTTATGTCCTTTGCACATATGCACCATCATATATTTTTCATTTGCCATCATATATGCGTCATCCATATAGTTCACTTGCCCTTTTTTTGTAGGCAATTTTCCATGAGGCAAATATATATATATATATATCTCAAAAAGGAGACGTGGCCAAAAATTTTGGTAAAAATGCAAATGAATGTGGTTGAGTGAATGATGAATTGATGAATGTAAGGTTATAATAAGGTGAATGAATAATGTATATAATGTAGGGTGATGTAGGATAATGTAGGATGATATATACATGGATAGGGGTACTGCATATTCAAGTTTAAGCTAGTTTATCAATCTTAGAAAAAATTTCAAAATCGAAGGCATTCAAAATACTTTAAACTTACAGTACTTTCCTTTCACTTGATAGCTCATTTTTAATGCTTTTATTATGTTGATGATGAACTTAGCTCTTTTTTCAACATTTGACCTTTTGCTAATGATGACGATACGGTGACCTCAAAATGAATTCTACTAAATGATTTTGCTGGATTTTAGATGCTTGTAGCTGCTTCTCAGGTCCCTTTGATGTTGATTTTAAGATGAATAATCAAGTCTCTTTTGCAATAACATATGAAATTGATCTTGTTCAGGTCCCTTAATGATAAATATCGATTATGATGTCTAAGTTCCCTTTTGCAATACAACTACTTGACATTAAACTAGTTTCATAGTTTGTTGGTTTATTATGAATCTTCCCCCTTTCTGATTTTGAAACTTGTCCTCAAGTCTTTGAATTTTGGAGGATGAAACTGCAATATGAAATTGAAAAACATAAAAGAGAATTCATAGTTTCCAAACAAGTTAGTTTTCTGATACGAATTCGAGTTTGTATTGTGCCAGTATCCTAGATTTTCACAACCAAACTCCTTGATTATTTTTTATCTTTTTCTATTTTTCTTTTCTTTTCTTTTCTGGATGGAGGCAGGGTATAATGGAGTCGGGAAGTATGGAATGCTTATGATAGTAAGATAGGTTGAATTCATCATCTAGGAGTATATATATATATATATAATAGGTCTGGACTTCAACATGCATGATAGCAGAGCTTTTTAATATTCTAAATTTTCCATCAGCTAATTGGAATATTATATTTCTTAATTTTATTATTTAGTTAAGTAAATAAAAGGTTGGAGGGACCCATAAACCCAATAGATGAATAAAATCCACTTCTGTTGTGTGAATGCGGGTTAGTTAGGTAGTGGATCAACATTATCGAGTAGTGGAGTAGCTTATTGATGAAGGAAGAGTGGATATCATAGAGAGATAATGAGGAAGATGATGGAGATAGTGGGGGGATAAATGTAAGATCGTGGAGAAATAATGATGAAGTGATGGAGGAAGTGGTGCATTAAATGCACACATGATGGAGGGAGTGGAGAGTAAATGCAGAGATGATGGATATCATGGAGGACAACACAATATTTTTGGAGGCTAGTGGCCACATGTGCAACGCAGTAATGAGGTGGGCCAAGGCTAGAGAAGGATCACAACCATAAAAGGAAGGTGAGAGAATCCATAGAAGGCATTCTATATTTTTATTGTTGAGTGCCGTAAGACATTTCTTTGCACGCTTTAGCTGTTTAGCTAAGTCTGCTGTGTTGTTTAGCACCGGGTGTTCTCGAGCGGGAATCCCACACTTACCCACGGGGGACTTCAAGTGCCTAATCTGGGAAAGTTTTCTTGGGAAGCATTCATCATCTGAAAATCAATGCCACTTTCATCCACTCTCATCTGCACTTCCAGCTACAAGAATTACGCATTCCTGAACTTGGGTTTGAGATTGGAAGGTTGTTCTCAATAGTTGAGAAAACTGTGGAGGGATCAAACCTTCACACTATGGATCCATTGCAGTCTTTTAGAAGTTTCATTGTCATATATGTTGGGTGTTTTATATTCTTTCCATGACTAGTCACGCGTGGGGGGGAAATAGCCCCCCCTGTATGTTGTGCCGGGCGCAGTAGGGGACTCATAGAGGGGGTGAAAGGCCCCCCTGTTGGGGTCCGGGGTAGTGCCCCAGAAAAAAAAATTGGGCCTTATTTTCCGGTGGGCGGACTTGCCCATGGTTTTGTGCATGGGTTTGCACATGGTTTTGGGGCATGATGGTTTTCAGCCCCTGATATTTTGTAGATCTGGTCAAGGGAACTACGATTATGTTCTAATCCAGGGTTAATTGATTGGGGTTTATGTATGCTTCTGCATGTATATATATGTGTTGTAACACTAAAAGGAATATAATGAAAAATCAAGCTGGTCATCCTGATTTGGGATCCAGGGGAAATTCTCTGTGTTTATCTGTTTTATGTTTTATGCTCTTGCTATTGTTTATTTTCCGTTTTTAGATTCATTTGTAGATAATTTCTATACAGGGTTAAAACCTACAAGTGGTATCAGAGCAGTTTCGGCTTCAAGGGGACACCTTTGCTACTGAGGGGTTTTTAGCTTGGGCCTAAAGTAGACCCTATTCAGTGGGAGATCTACAGGATAGATTCTTGCGATGAAAGAATATGGTGAACGGCGGGAAGATAGAGATCAATAAATTTAATGGCCAGAGTTTTGAGTTGTGGAAGCTCAAGATGGAGGATCTGCTAGTGGATAAATATCAGTGGATTGTGGTAGATCTGGGTACTAAACCAACGGCAATGTCAGATGAAGACTGGAATAAGCTGGATCGAAAGGCAAAGAGCACAATATGGTTGTGTGTCTCAGATTCAGTATTGTTGAATGTATCTGGGGAAGCTACGGTGAAGACCTTGTGGGACAAGCTAGGGACTTTGTACCAATCTAAGTCTCTGGTGAATAAATTGTTCCTGTGGAAAAAGCTATATAACCTAAGGATGAAGGATGAAGACTCAATGACAGAGCATATGAACGCCTTCAATACTGTGGTAAGCCAACTATCATCTATTGATATTAAAATCTCAGATGAAGAGAAGTGCATCAGTTTGTTGTGTTCTCTACCAGATTTGTGGGACAGTCTGGTTATTGCAATAGGTATCAATACAACTACCTTGAAATTTGATGACATTGTCTCAGCCTTGCTGTTGGAGGAAATGAGACGGAGAAATATGGAGGGCCATAATGGAGATGCCTTATCTGTACGAGCAAGGTCCAAAAACAAAAACAAGATTAAGGTTTCGAGTGGGAGATCTAAATCAAGAGGTAGATCCAAATCTCCTAGAAAGTTTGTAAAGGTGTGCTAGAAATGCGGAAAGGAAGGGCACTACAAAAACAAGTGCAGATCTAAAGCTCCTGAGAAAGGAAAGGGATCTGATGATTCTCCTTCTGCAGAAGAAAAAACCACCTCGCATGAAGGTGGGGATGTGTATTTGGCTACTTCTTCAAAAACACATGTAGATAATGAATCATGGTTGATTGATTCAGGTGCATCCTTTCACTTCACTCCCCATAGGGATTGGTTCTGTGAGTATGAGAAATATGATGGCAGTGATGTACTCCTAAGGGATGACAGGAAGGCCAGAATCATTGGACGTGGAAAAGTCAAGCTGAAGCTGCAAGGTGGAAGGATTAGAACACTTCCTAGTGATCTTCATATTCCTGCATTGGCCAGAAATATGATTTTTGTAAGCAAGATGGATGATGCAGGTGTAAAAACGGAGTTTGAGAAAGATACCTATAAGATGGTTCGGGGAGAACTGGTATTAATGCGGGGAGTTCAGATTTGAACTCTGTACAAGCTTTAGGGCAGCACTATTATTGATGGGTGCAATAGTTATGTGGTTCCTGAAAGTGGAGCGGAAAACCTAGCAGTCTCTGGAGAAAAGACCATGCTATGGCATCAAAGACTTGGAAATATTGGAGAGAAGGGACTTCGGATACTGCATGGAAATGGTATGGTAGAAGGTATGTCTAATTGCTCTCTGGATTTCGATTTCTATGAACATTGTGTATATCGAAAGAAGAATTGGGTGAGTTTTCCTTATGGTGCTAAGAGGGTGAACAAGATATTAGAGCCGGTGCACAGTGATGTGTTTGGACCTGTGTTGGTTCCATCACTGGGTAAGTCTGTGTACTATGTTTCATTCATAGATGACTTCTCAAGGAATACATGGATATATTTCTTGAGGAAGAAATATGAAGTCTTTGATATATTTAAAGAATTTAATGCTCTAGTGGAAAACCAGACAGAGAAGAAGATAAAGGTGCCGAGGACAGATAATCATGAGGAGTTCTGCAAGAAAGAATTTGAATATTTTTGTAAGAAGTGTGGTATAGCATGATAGAAGACTACTCCATACACACCTTAGAAAAATGGAGTTGGGAAAAAAAATTTGGGCCTTATTTTCCGGTGGGCGGACCCGCCCATGGTTTTGTGCATGGGTTTGCACATGGTTTTGGGGCATGATGGTTTTTAGTCCCTGGTATTTTGTAGATCCGATCAAGGGAACTATGGTTATGTTCTAATCTAGGGTTGATGGATTGGAGTTTATGTATGCTTCGAAATGTATATATATATGTGTTGTAACACTAAAAGGAATATAATGAAAAATCAAGCTTGTCGTCCCAATTTGGGATCCAGGGGAAAATCTCTATGTTTATCTATTTTATGTTTTATGCTCTTTCTATTGTTTATTTTTTGTTTTTAGATTCATTTTTAGATAATTTATATACAAGGTTAAAACCTACAATATCCAACATCAGGCCATCCATCTAATTCTCCTATGCAGCAACATTTCCTGCAGGAATTTCGTAATTCTGTAGTGAGGGTTTGAGGAGAAGAGGAAGTTCCAAGCAACTCAACTTGGAATCCTGTGAGGGATTAATCCTTCACTCCAGGGATCACTTCAGTAGCCTGGGATCAAAATTTTATTATCTATCAGTAGGCTACATCATCATCCCTCCTAGACAACACAATATTTCCCAGCAGTTGTGCATGCAACAGCTGCATATTCAGTGGAGGAGCTAGATCTCAAGTTTTAAGCTTGGGAATCGGGAGAAGGGATGAGCCCTTTAGTTAGCGAGATGAGTGGATGATATTTTAGCTTATATATCATTCTTTCAGCCCCATATCAGAAATTTTCTCCAGGGAGTGCGTAACTCAGCCAGCAGTGGTGCGATGTGCAACCCAAAAAGGGCCAAAATTCCAAACTCAAAATCTGGCCAAACCATTTCAGAGTTTTTCTGGGTTTTTTGAGTAGAATCCATAGTTAAACTCCTATATCTTTCTGAGCACTCCAACAACCTCTCACACATAGATCTTATTCCCAGTAGTTGTTTCCAACAGCAGCAGTTTATACTTTCCAGTGCTAAGTTTCATTAGTGTACTTTAGCCATCTTATCGCTGGAGTGGATTCCTTTTGGAGCACTATGTACTTACATTGTTGTTGATACATAATGATATGGCTCAGCTTTTTCCAATAATTTTTTAATTTCTTGATGTTATATTCTAGCATTTCTAGCATTTTACAGTTTTGTGCTTACATTCTGGTTATTTCCTTGATTTAAATGTTATAAATGTTATATATTCATGTCTTTCCCATTTTTGGATATTATATTGGTATCAGAGCATGATCTTTGGCTCATATTGTGGGCACTGCATTTCATGACATCAGAAGAAGAAGCAGAAAATAAGATGTCTACAATGGCGGAGGGATTGAGTTTTCCCACACTTCTCTTCAAATCTATGTACGATCTCTCCATAGAGATTAAAGAAATGAGAAGGGAAAGGCAATGAGAAGCCTCAAGAGGGTTTCTAAATGGGGAAGGTCCAAGCACTTCCTATCATCATCATAAGCAACTGATGATGCAGAATGTTCCACAACACTCTACTATGTCCACTTACCTTGCAGAAGGAAATGAATGGCATGGATATGGAGGATATTTGGAGCATGAGACTTTGAGTGATTATCTTGCAGAATACAGATATCAATCTAGAGCATTCAAAGAGAATCTGACTCTCCAACAATTTTTCCAGATTATATAGAAATGAATACCCTGTAGCAGCAATCGAAGAAGAGGGCACATAAAAAATAGATTCTTCCTTCCTACATTTGATGGGTCATCCACAAGCACGACAAAATTTTGGATGAAGGAGTTAGATGATTTATTCCTGCTACACCCAGTGGTGGAAAGGGAGGCCATTGAGATTGCAGCGCTACACCTTGAGGGTGAAGAAAATGATTGGTGGTTCAGCCATATGGATCATGCAAGAGTGACTGCGTATGCAGACTTCACTCAAAGGTTGGTAGAGAGGTTTGACAGAAGAAAACCAGAGGCAATTCCCATTGATACATTTTCTAACATTGATGAGGAATTATATGAGGAGCAAAAGGAATATGTAAGCACTGTTACTGCGGGAGAAGAGCAACTACCACCACCACCACCTACAGTATAAGTACTTGCATTAATAGGAGGAGCACTTGCATCTTTGCAAGATGGTCTTGAGTACTCGACATTGAGAGTCCCAGGCATGATTTGGGAGATGCATGAGAAAGAGAAAGTAGAGACAAGCGCTGGTGCAACAGTAGAGGAGAAGCCATCACCATCACTAGTAGTTGGAGAAGTAATTGCGCCAGTTGGAGGAACTCTTGTAGCTTGGAAAGATGTTCCCAAGTATCAGCTGATCCAAGGTTTGCAAAAATTTCCACCCCATATTATGTCAGCACCTTAGATGGAGATTTGTGGGGCCATGCCATCAGGGAAATTTCATGACCAAGGGTTAGATCACCTTGCTGATTTGGAGCAACAGACTATCAATGTGCAGAGGACCCTTGAATTGTTCAAGGAGGAGCTGTATAGATACCCCAGTCTTACATTGTTGAGCTGCACACAACACTTTATGTTGGAGTGTGGAGTTTCAAAGGATGGGGTTAGAATAGTCCTAATGCAGGGAAGTTATCCAATAGATTTCAAAAACATAAGGTTACTGTCACATGAGATGTCATATTATATTTACGACAAAGAGATATTGGCCATTATGCATGCATTGGTCAAATTCTGGCAGTTTTTGATTGACAGTAGATTTCAGGTGAAGACCAACCACCATGGTATCTGACATATTTTTGAGAAGGAGCAGCATCTGCAAAAGAGGAAACAATGGTCAGTCAATACAATGCAAGACTATAAGTTCAAAATTGAGTATGGAGAGGGCCATGTGGTAGTAGATGCACTATCATGGAGATCAGCAACGCTACCACTAAGGAGAAGTGATGATTCGGGGGCCCAATTATTCCTTGAGCATTTTGATGACTGCTTCACTTATGAAGCATTGGATGGGCAGATGGTAGATGGTGGACATATTGTGATGGATAACATCTTCCATTATCAGGATAGAACTTTCTTGATGATCATGATATCAAAACTCAAAGAGAAGTTTCTGCATACAACATACTTAGAACCTTATAGGTTCTACCGGGCCATTGGTGACAGGTTCTCATGGAGAGACCTCAAGGAGGATGCACTTCAACATATCATGGAGTGCAAATATTTTCATCACGTTGTGGAGGATAGTATTGTCAACAATGACCTGCTATCGAGATTTTGGCGAGATCTTCTCCATTTTGTGGATATCGAGGTGGTGCATGATGTGAGTCATCACCCACAGTTGGATGGATGGATTGGGATGATGAGTAGGTGGTTGAAAAGCTACTTGTTGATCTATGACATGGGGCAGCAGGAAGCATGGCTATGCTGGCTACTTTTGGGTGAGTATGGTTACCACCCGACATTTCACATTTGTATGATCCATGCCTTGCATAGTACTGGTGTGATGAAGCAGTAGGAGGCATGGCTGCGCTGGTTACTTTTGAGAGATTTTTTCCATCACATGACATATCACATGTCAATGGGTGTATTATTGTTTGGGACATTGCATGGCACTCATATGATGTGGCAGCAGGAAGCCTAATTATGTCGGTTTGATGTGACATTCTACTGTCAATCAGAATATCATTTCTTCATGCTTCACATTATGATGATGTGGGGGTGAAGCAAGATTCATTTCTGCTCTAGTTACTCTTGGAAGAATATGGGCTGACATTCTCCCATACCTTGCATGATGATGATGTAGGATGGAAATAGCAGGCCTTGTTGCATTGGCTTCTGTTAGGAGAGTATGGCCACCATACTTTGTATGATGATGAGGTGGAATGGCAACAAGAAGCATTGTTGTGGTGGATGTTATTGGGAGAGTATGGTTCGGCATTTCTGTAATATACCAAAATGGGAAAATGCAGTAATATTGAAACAAAATATAATAATTGTAGCAAATAAACAATAGAGCTATAAACACATCAAAATACACAGAAATAGTTGAGCCATTTTATTATATTGGAGGTGCAAAAAGAAAGTACAACAGTGCTCAAAATTTGAGACACTAAAGCCACAAGAGTAGCCTAGAATGACCTTGCAATGTTATCCCAAGAGGGACTGCATAACTGCTACTCTGCTGGAAGGTAAAATGCGTTGTCCCTGCTACAGTAGTAGAGAATGCAACTGCCTGAAAGATAGAAAGTCAAATCTAGGCAGAGTGGGAGCTCTGATGATGCTGAAATTTTAGATTTGGGCTCTATGATGGATTCCCAAGATAACCCAGGAGGGATTTCTCAGATCTGTAAGTCTAACAAAACAAAACCTCTTAGGGCTTCACATGTATGCTGCTGGGAATGCAGATTTGAAGCCAGATCTGATGATATGATGGTTGCAATGATGTACAATCAGATCTAAGCAAGAAGGGTTGATCCCTTCACTAGATCCTTGGGCTAAAAGCTCAAGATCTAGCTCCTCCAATATCCTCCACTGAAAATAGTTGCAATAATAACAACAGCTTCAAAAATTGTGCTGTCAGAGAAGGATGCTCCTTAGCCTATTTCTAGATGTGTCAAATCAGCTCCTGAATGATGGAAACATTAGATCCAATGTGAGGAGGTTATCCCTCATAGGATTTCTAACTGAGATACTGGAAAATTCCTTCTTCCAATAGATCTACATGGCTGAACTGTGCAATCCTTGAAGGGACTGCTGCAGAATGGAGGTAAAACCTAATGGCCTGAATGCCTGATGTAGATATGTTGATCCTGAAAGGCTGGATCTGAAGAAAAAAGTGGTAGGATGAATCCTCCACTAGTTTCCTAGCTGAATGATAGAAACAACCTCCTGAAGATGGCACCAATGCCTGATATGGAATGAAGAACAATCCTCTTTCCAGAGCTACTCAAAGGAAGAGGTGGGATTCCCGCTCAAGAACACCTTGCAAACTTTGCTAAACAGCCCAAGTTTGCACAGAAATGTCCTAAGACAACTCTAGATCTAAACAGATCAAGAAATGAATAATCCAAATCATGCCTTCCATTGTGCCTTCACCTTCATTATATGCACGAGCCTTCCATAGCCTAGGCCCACTCCAATACTGCGTTGTGCATGTGGACAAAAGTCTCCAAGGTTGACTGCGATGTTGATCCAAGTCATCCATCACGTTCACATGGGGTGATCACCCTCTCCATCATATGTGCATTAAATGCACCACTTCCTCCACTAGCTTATCATAAGTGCTTCATGATCTTCTTTGAATGCACTATGATCTTAGTTGACCTTATCAAATATCCTCATGATTTTATATTTTAGATCCATGATCTTATTTGACTGATTCATCCTCCATAATCTATCTCATAAATGAGACATGATCTCCATTAATGGAGATGCTCCACCACTCCATGTTTTAGATCTAGGTCTAGAATATCCAAATTCACACATTATAAGTGGATTTTATTCATCTTTGAGGTTTGTGGGTCCCTCCACCATTTTATTTGCTTAATTCATTAAGAAAAATAGGAACTCTAATATTCCAAATATGATGTGAAAATTTGAGAATATTGTTGAGCTCTAAAAATGCCTTTTCTTTTCACCAAAATCCACTTCATTCCATTTATCCTTTATCAGTTATAGGCCTAAAATATAAATAAGAATGATTAAAATCACTTTAAGAATACATGCAATGACTGACTTATTATACTTTTGTGGTTTTGTTGTCATAGTGATTTTTGAGCAGACTTAGCTACAGAATGCAGTCATTCTGTAGCTAGTCGTGTGTTCCGTAGCCATATTTATGTTTAAACAGGTTACAGGTGTCATCTAAGGGAAAGACGCATATGGTTAGACTCCAAAACTCTCTTGCATCATTCCTTGTCCTCCACGAGGGCTGAGCACAAATCTGGCAGTGGTTATGCACGTGGATAAAGCCAAAACCAAGAAGCAGACTTCTACAAGGAAAAGGACTCTTGAGGTGTCTTTAGCAGAATACGAGTCCTCAACAGGAGTTCTAGTTCGATTTTAATTATAAAAAACACCTATGCCTATTTCTACTCAATGTCATTTATGTATTTCCTTATAAAAATAACTCGGTGAACCGAGAGACAGTTAGTTGATGTTTTTTTGTTAGTTTTCCAAGACTGTGATACTCTATTTCTGAAGCGTTTTCTTTTAATGAAAGAAGTATAACTTTGATGCATGATCTGAAGTAACTTTAAGGATTTAAGGATTCGTGTGCCAATCTTATGGTAGAGGGCCCCTACTGTCCGAAAAGGCTTTTGCATATTTTCTAGATAAGTGACCTCTAACTCTGTTTTGTTCTTAACTTACGCAATTTTTCTGAGTTTATCCTCTTGCATCATGTTTTATGTCATTTAATTACATCGAATATTATAGTCAATCTTGTTCTCACGAGCTCTTACAATATATCAGTAATACGTGAATGAGATCTAGCTGTAGTACTTTGAGTTAATTGCATTTTAGTTCAGCTCTGTTCATTGCATTTCAGTCCTGTTAGTTAATTGCATTTCAGTTCTGTTAATTAGATTCAAAATACCCTCATTATTTTATAAGCTGCTCTTGTTCTCAACTTCTTCTAACACATCACTATCATAAGAACAAGAATTAGTTATATTATTTTGAGTTTTTGACTGTTCTACAATTATGTAAGAGATTCTCATGATTTTACAAACAAGTCTTTTTCCCAAGTTGTTCCAAGAAATCTCTAATCTTTGAATAAGGCTTAATAGTAGCATTGTAAGTTGAAGAATGAGTTAATTTTAGTGTCATAAGTTATTTTAGCATAGGATTCTTTACTATGTTACAGATAATATTTTTCTCAAAATATTCCAACAGATTTCTAACAATGAACAAGATTTCTCTGTGATGTTTTAAAGAGAACCTCATTACATCAAAACTAATCATTTTCTCAGTTTGTTCCAATATACCTCTAATGAAATGAATTGGACTAAGTTTAATGTTATGAGTTATTTTTCTTAGCAGCTTTACAATCTGTGGATTAGCATTCTCCGTTTTTGGTACCATTCATAGTTTAGAGTAGATTTTATTATGTTTTAGTGTGATCAGTAACTTCTCTTTACTAGTAATTTAGTTCTTTTCCCCTTAGCATAAAAACACAAAACCAAAAACACCAGAAAAACACTAAGCACAACAAAGTAGGAAGAAGATACCTAGGCACATATGGTGCACTTCACTTCAACAGTTTACTAGCCCTGGTTGACAATTTATGATATCAATTTAGGAACACTAAGTTGACTAGGAAAATATTACAATCCCCCCCAGAAAAATGTTGCTTGTCCTCAAGCAACTTCCAAAAGTAGATGCAAAACCATCTATTCCCCTCCAAATGGAATCCACATAAGGAAGGCTTCCTCCATTTGCTGCAATGTGTTATGCATGTTTGGTTCCAAAGTTGTCCTTCAACAATATATAGAATGACTTCCAACTGCATGGTTAGATGTCCTTCTTCCTCCATGAAGTACCAAGTGAAAACCATATGATATCCAACACCATCATTAATACATGAGATACATAAAATAAAGTGGCATTTTTCACAAAGGAAAAGCTCCATCTCACAATACATCTCCCCATCCCATGCTTTATGAATTAGATTAAGCATTAACATGCTCTCTTCCTTAGCCTTGTTGGCTTTGTTGGATCCAAGAATCATTCCAACATTATGCAAAAGAAGAAGGAAAGGAGTTATATGGGTAGAAAAAGATGTCAAACCTTATTCTCCTAATAGCACCCACTGGAGTAAGGCCCTTTGCTGCCATCCTCCATCTCCTCCATGTAAGATGGACAAGCCAAACTCCCCAAAAAGTAACCAAAGAAACAAGAGATATTGTTGCTTCCTTTCCTATTCATGTGTATCATGGAGCAAGAACATACTAATTGACATGTGGAATGTCACATCAACCCAATACAGATATAATCCATCTATACACATCAGGAGAGCATCCTACCAAGTTTTACCCAATACAAAACACATAGACATAGGAGATGTCATGTGGTGGCCAAACTCTCTCAAGGGAAACCAAGATGAACATGCCTTTTTTTTTCTGCATTCTATCATTGATACACAACGCATGAATCAGAAAAATAGGAGCTATTGGGTGGTAACCATACTCACCCAAGAGCAGCCAGCGCAGCCATGCCTCCTTCTCTATTTCATAAGTGCTTTTCAAGGCATGGATCAAAGAAATAGGAGCCTTTGGATAGTGACAAAACTTTCCCAAGAGCAACCAACATAACCAAGCTTGTTGGCCCATGTCATATATCTACAAGTGGTCATGCAACCCCTTTCTTATCATCCTCACCCACTCATACCAATGTGGATGATGAGTGATGTGCGGCATAATCATGGCATCCTCCCTTTGTAGAATACCATCTTCCCCAAACTGATGAAGAAATTTTCACTTCATGAAATGTTGAAATGCACCTCTAATGAGATCTCTCAATGAGATTCTCTCCCCACCAAATGCCCTCCAAAACCAAAGAAGTTTTGGATTTGCTGCAAGTAGAAGTTTCTCTTTGAGCAGTGATATTCTCATTAAGAAAGTGTCTTCTAGAAAGGAGAAAAATTTTCTCATCTCAAGATGTCTACCATCTATCATCTTCACCTCCATTGCTTCATGAGTGAAGCTACCTTCATAATGCTCCAAGAATGATGGGACCTCCTCATCTTCACAGCTATTAAGTGACAGCGCTGTAGATCAGAATGATAATATATGTGATGTCTCAAAGCAAGGCACAATACTGATATCATAACCAGTTATTGTACACAGGATTATGCTCATCCCATTTTCTGAAACTCTACACTTCAACTCAAAGGGTTGAATTTAGCTCAACAATGATGAACTGGGATAGTTTTTAACCTCCTCCTTGATTAGATCAAGGATCCTCTGTGCTGTGATATGTTGTTGCTTCAAATCAGTATTGTGTTCTAACCATTGGTTATGCATTGGCCCTGATGGCATGTCTTCATAAGTTTCAATAAGATCTACTGAAACAATATGTGATGAAATTTCATGCATACCTTGGATAAATTGATGTGTGGAAACCTCTTGCCATAACACAAGATTTCCTCCAACCGGGACAACAATGTCTCCAACTACTGGTAAGAGTGATGGTTGTTCTTCTCCAAGTGTACTAGCGCTAGAATCTCCCTCTTCTTCCTCATGCATCTCCTAAATCATGCATGGGACCCTATGTGTCAAGAGCCCAAGACCATCTTGCAAAGTTGCAAGTGTCTCTTCTCCAGATGTAAGTCTTCTGTAGCTGGTGGTGAATGTAGTGAATTCTTGTCCAGAGTGACAATATTGACATCCTCCTCCTTAGGAAATGTCACTTTGTGACACATCTCTGGTTTTCTCCCATCAAATTACTTCCTCAACTTGTGAAAGAAATATGAATACTTAGTCACCTTTGCATGCTCTATGTTACCAAACCACCAATCATTGGCTTCACCAAAAAGATGAAGTGCTACAATTTGAATAGCCTCTCCTTCAGCTACAGGATGTAGCCTGAAAAATGCATCTTACTCTCTCCTCCAAGCCTTAAAAGTGCTTGAGGAAGATCCATCAAATGTAGGCAAAAAGAATCTATTATGCCTCTTTCTTCTATTGCTGCTATAAGATACTCTTTCTTCTTTGATTTTGAAGAATTGTTGGAGAGTTAGCTTCTCCTTGAATGGTCTAGACTGTGCTTTTTACTCTTCAAGATATAGAATGAGAGTCTCATGAGTCTCAGGTTCACTCATTTCTTCATTTCTATACCTTTCACCTTCTCCAAATAAAGTGGGCATAGTGGATCTATGAGGAGATCTAGGATTCTCCAGTTTTCTTTTTTGCTGATAGGAAGTGCTTGGACCTTCCTCATCACATCTTCTTCTTGGATCTTCTTTCTGTCCTTCCTTCTTCAATGGATTGACCTCCATGGAGAGATCTTGCATGGATCTGAAGAAAGGAGTGGCAGAATTATCATCCTCCATGATAGATCTCATCTATCTTCTTCTTCTTTTGATTTAAAAGATGAAATGTCCATAAGTTGAACCAAAGATCATGCTCTGATACCACTGTGATATCCCAAAATGGGAAAATGCAGTAATACTGAAACACAATAGATCTATATACACATCAAAATACATAGAAATAGTTGATCCATTTTATTATATTGGAGGTGCAAAAATCAAGTACAACAGTGCTCAAAATTTGAGACACTCAAGCCACAAGAGTAACCTAGAATGACCCTGCAATGTTATCCCAAGAGGGACTGCGTAACTGTTGCTCTGTTGGAAGGTAAAATGTGTTGTCCCTGCTGCAGTAGTAGAGACTTCAACTTCCTGAAAGATAGAAATTTAGATCTAGGAAGAGTGAGAGCTCCGATGATGCTAAAATTGTAGATCTGGGCTCTATGATGGATTCCCAAGATAACCTAGGAGGGGTTTCTCAAATCTGTAAGTCTAAGAAAAAAAACCCTCTTAGGGCTTCACATGTATGCTGTTGGGAATGTAGATCTGAAGCTAGATCTAATGATATGATGGCTACAATGATGTACAATCATATCTAAGAAAGAAGGGATGATCCCTTCACTAGATCCTTGGGCTAAAAGCTCAAGATCTAGCTCCTCCAATCTCCTCCACTGAAAATAGCTGCAGTAAGAACAACAGCTTCAGAAAACTACGCTGTCAAAGAGGGAGACTCCTTAGCCTATTGCTAGATGTGTCAAATCAACTCCTGAATGATGGAAACATTAGATCCAATGTGAGGAGGTTATCCCTCATAGGATTTCCGACTGAGATACTAGAAACTTCCTTCCTCCAATAGATCTACAAGACTGAACTACGCAATCCTTGAAGGGATTACTGCATAATGGAGGTAAAACCCAATGGCATGAATGCCTAATGTAGATCTACTACTCCTGAAAGGCTGGATCTGAAGAACAATGTGGTAGGATGAATCCTTGACTGGTTTCCTAGCTGAAAGCTAGAAACAACCTCCTGAAGATGGCACCAATGCCTGATATGGAATGAAGAACAATCCTCTTTCCAGAGATAGTCAAAGAAAGAGGTGGGATTCCCACTTGGGAACACCCTGCAAGCTCTGCTAAACAACCCAAGTCTGCACAGAAATGTCCTAAGACAAATCTAGATCTAAACAGATCAAGAAACGAATAATCCAAATCATGTCTTCCATTGTGCCTTCACCTTCATTATATGCATGAGCCTTCCATAGCCGAGGCCCACTCCAATAATGCGCTGTGCATGTGGAAAAAAGTCTCCAAGGTTGATTGCGTTGTTGATCCAAGTCATCCATCATGTTCAAATGGGATGATCACCCTCTCCATCATATGTGCATTAAATGCACCACTTCCTCCACTAGATTATCATAAGTGCTTCATGATCTTCTTTGAATGCACTATGATCTCAGTTGACCTTATCAAAGATCATCATGATTTTATATTTTAGATCCATGATATTATTTGATTGAATCATCCTACATAATCTATCTCATAAATGGGACACTGTTAATGGAGCTGCTCCACTATTCCATGTTTTAGATCTAGGTCTAGAATATCCACATTCACACATTATAAGTGGATTTTATTCATCTTTGAGGTTTGTGGGTCCCTCCACCCTTTTATTTTTTTAATTCATTAAGAAAATTAGGAACTCTAATATTCCAAATATGATGTGAAAATTTGGGAATATTACAATTTCACATGTCAACCCATATGTCTCTATTTCCTACTTTGCAGAGTGTTGACATGATGCTTAGAGAAAGCAGGGCCACTAGGGCCAAGGATTAGAGCATGGAGAGACACAACCTACTCCATGTAGCATGGGTTGGAGAGATATTTTATGAGTTGGGACCTTCTTTTGGAGGAAGGAACCACTACATTTCATATATCTCATGAAGAGAAGAGACTCTTGGACAACAGTCTAAAGAGGCAGCTATGGACCTAGGCATTCATAACACATTGGAGAATACGGGGATATCTTCCATATGAGGATCCCACTTGGGAGGGAGATGGATTTTTGTAGCATCTACTTTTGCAGTTGCTTGAGGAAAAACAACATTTTGGCGGGGAGGACTGTAATATTCCAAATTTTCCATCATCTAATTGGAATATTAGAGTTCTTACTTTTCCTATTTAGTTAATTAAATAAAAGGATGGAGGGGCCATAAACCCAATAGATTAATAAAATCCACTTCTGTTGTGTGAATGCGGGTTAGTTAGGTAGTGGATCAGAATTATGGAGTAGTGGAGCAGCTTATTGATGAAGGAAGAGTGGAGATCATAGAGAAATAATGAGGAATATTATGGAGATAGTGGAGGAATAAATGTAATATCATGGAGAAATAACTATGAAGTGATGGAGGAAGTGGTGCATTAAATGCACACATGATGGAGGGAGTGGAGAGTAAATGCAGAGATGATGGAGATCATGGAGGATAGCGTAGTATTTATCGAGGCTAGTGGCCACATGTGCATCATAGTAATGAGGTGGGCCAAGGATAGAGAAGGCTCACAACCATAAAAGGAAGGTGAGGGCAACCATAGAAGGCATTCTGGATTTTTATTGTTGAGTGTCATAAGACATTTCTTTGCACGCTTCAGGTGTTTAGCTAAGTCTATTGTGTTGTTTAGCACCGGGTGTTCTCGGGCGGGAATCCCACCCTTACCCACGGGGGACTTCAAGTGTCTACTCTGGGAAGGTTTTCTTGGGAAGCATTCATCATCCATCAATCAGTGCCACTTTCAACCACTCTCATCTACACTTCCAACTATAGGAATTACACATTCTTGAACTTGGGTTTGAGAGTTGGAAGCTTGTTCTCAGTACTTTAGCTGAGAAATCTATGCAGCGATCAACCCTTCACACTATGAATCCATTTCAGTCTTCTGGGAGTTTCATTTTCATATCCGGCATCAGGCCATCCATCTAATTCTCCTATGCAGAAACATTTCCTGCAGGAATTACGTAATTCTGCAGTGAGGGTTTTAGGAGAAGAATAAATTCCAAGAAACGCAACTTGGAATCCTATGAGGGATTAATCCTTGACTCTGGGGATCACTTCAACAGCCTGGGATCAAAATTTTATTATCTATCAGTAGGCTACATCATCAACCCTCCTAGACAACGCAATATTTCCCAGCATTTGTGCATGCAACAGCTGCATATTCAGTGGAGGAGCTAGATCTCAAGTTTTGAGCTTGGGAATTGGAGAAGGGACCAAACCTTCGGTTAGTGAGCTGAGTGGGTGATATTGCAGTTTATGGATCATTCTTTCAGCCCTAGATCAGCAGTTACCTCTAGGGAGTGTGTAACTCAACCAGCAAGGGTGCAGTGTGCAACACAAAAAGGGCTGAAATTCCAAACTCAAAATCTGGCCAAACCATTTCTGGGTTTTTCGTGTAGAATCCATGGTTAAAATCCCAAAGTTTTTTTAGAACTCCAGTAGCCTCTTGCACATAGATCTTATTCCCAACAACAACATTTTATACTTTCCAGTGCTAAGTTTCATTAGTGTATTTCAGCCATCTTGTGGCTTGAGTGCATTCCTTTTGGAGAAATGTATACTTACATTGGTGTTGATACATAATGATATGACTTAGTTGTTTCCACTAATGTTTTAATGTCTTGATGTTATATTCTAGCATTTCCATCATTTTACAATGTTGTGCTTACATTCTAGTTATTGCCTTGATTGAAATGCTATAAATGTTCCATATTCATGTCTTTCCCATTTTGGGATACAAACTTAACATACAATATGGTAGATGAATGACATCATGAACTATATGGCTTATGAAAGGATTCTTTGGAAATTGATGTGACTTGACATAGTACAAAACTTGACTACTTCTAATTATTAGCTTCATGTCTTTTGCCTCGATCTCAATCATCTTGTAGGGTGGTTGCTGTTGTTGGTTAGTAACTAAAGACAAGATTCATCGAGTTTGAGTTTCATTGGATGAAATCAAAATCAGGTGAATTTTGAATTTCTTTGAGTTGAACATTTGTATTTATATTCTGAAATATGAATTTTTTAAAAATTGACTTTGAAAGTCCTTTGTCCATGTAGTTCTCCTCTTAAATCTTCTTATGACCTGCAAAAACATAGAATTTGCATGGAATACAATATTAGATGATAGAGGAAGAGAGGTGTAAAGTCTCTCTTCTTCCAATAAATATGTAAAATATTTATAATCAATGCTTGAAAACAAGTCCAAAGATGATATACAAAGAAAATGCATTTGTTTACCCCTTGAGGAATGGTGCCAAACCTAGACCTCCTAGTGGTATTTTTTTCACAAAATATTTGTTTTATGTCAAATCAGAGTGATTCCAAAGCCAAGTTGAATTGAATTCATATGGATACCTCCAGTATAAATATGTTTTCAAAATGGTTTAAAATGATATTCTAAAAATGATGAGAAGTACCATGTTTGATAGAGCTTCTTGTGAAATTTTGACTAGACCAATAGTCACTATTTGGAGTGTAACTTTTTTCGTCAAAGATCAAATCGATGTGATTTTACTTGGATATTAAAGTATATTGATTTTTTTCTATCCAGTAGAAACATGTTTTTAAAATCCTTAGGTTTGATATCACAAAATTGTTGATAAACAAACTTAGGAGGCAGAGTTTGACTATGCTGGTTTTAAGACATGTAATCACTAAATGTGGAATAAATTTTTCACCTGGCCTTCAAATGAGATGATTAAAATTGTGTCATAAACTAGAATTCAATATATATCTCCCTTAGAAACAGGTTTTGAAAATAATATGATTTGATATGTGAAATATGCCAATGAACAGTCAAGACCTAAAATTGTCAACATGAATATTTTTCGACAAGCAGTTAGTATTTTGAGAATAAATTTTTCATATGATGTTGGATTGAGGTTGTTACAAAATTGTTTGGTCATCTAACCTGTTACTATTAGATGGACCAAAGTACACCATGTAAGACCAATTTTACCCTAAGTAAAATTGCTTTCACTATGAAAAATAACTTAGTAAACCACCTTTATTAAGTTGTTTATGGTCTAAACAGGAAACCCCATGAGGAAATATTAAATAAATTCACATTTGTTTGATTTTCCTCAAGGAATAATTAGTTAAACAACATTTTAATTTATATTCCTGGTCATATTTAACCCAAAACAGGAAAATTAATTAGATAAACTATTATTTATCTTATTATTTTCTAGGAATAATTATTTAAACCTTATTTAAATAATATTCCTTGTTAAATTTGACTAAATCATTCATAAATAATTAAATAAATCATTATTTATTTTATTATTACTCAACCACATCCTTAAAACAATAAATAAATCATTTATTTATTTATTATTTACAAATAAAGGGATTTGACCCAAGTCAAATTATTTTTCCCTCCAATAAATATAATAAAATATTCCATAAAAGTTGGATCTTGATTTGGTTAATAATATTTTAATTATGCACCAATATCTAGACTAACTCAATATTTTGTTATAAATAGAAGGGTTTTCCATTCACTCACTACCTTTTGTTGCCTAAAGATCACTCTGGATCTATACTTTTGGTTTGACTTTGATCCACCATCATTGTCATATTTTGCTACTATTTTTCTTGTGAGCTCCCTTTGAGTTCCATATTTGTCTGGGTTTTCTACACCATCAAGAGAGATATTTTAGATCTGAAGTGCTGAGGACTTACAAGAACCCATCCCATTGAGGAGGACTGGTAACATCCTTTTATGTTCTCCTCCCAGGTGTCCTTAATACAAATTTTTTTAAACATATTCTTGTCTTGTCTATTGGATGCATGGAGAAACTCTTGCTTTTATTTATTGCTTAATGTCTTTTAATGCATAGATCTAGATTTTTGCAGCATTTATCTTGGTCAAATAATTACATATCTAAAGATATTGGCAGCCATAATTACTGTTAGGGCTGTTTGTTATGCGTAGTTAAGTGGTCTTTTTTCGTACGCTTGCAATTAAGATTCATACTAACAACTGGCAACTCCACAAGGGTTTACGATTACGACCTCTGTCATTTTTCAGATCCCTACATATCCATCTGCTTTAAACCAAAGGATTTCTCTTCAGCTTCTTGTTTTTCTTTTCTTGATGTTGTTTTTAACCTATAAAACCCTAAAAAATTAAAAATTATAACTTTCGTGTGTTTTCGGACCTATTACGCAGGTGACAGGCATCATCTGCAGTTGAGATGACACATTCTACTGAAACTTGCTCCCGAGAGTGCCAAAAGTGTAGGTCATAGTTTTTGGGCCAAAACCTATGACCTGAACCTCCAGGGCGTAGAAAACAGGCCAAAACCTGTGACCTTTGCAGAAAACAGGTCAAAAACTGCAACCTGGACTTTTTGTGGGAATTTTTCTAAGATTTTTCTAGGTTTGTCTGGGCCTCTGTTCAGGGTTTTCTGGCCTACATCTCCACCCATTTTGGACCTGTACTTGTTCTGTTTTTCTCAACGAAGTAGGAACCTAGCCCCCTAGGGCTTCAGTACCCTACACCTTTTGTGGAAGAGTTTTAGCTACTACAGGTTGTCTGAAATTTGAGAGTGTTCAACCATTTTTTTAGATCTGATACCTTACCTTTAGATCCACTTAGATTGGCTATTTATCCATTCAAAACACCTCCTTTTAGTTTTTCTTTTCTTTTCCTTTAGGGTCCCCTCCGCTTCCCTCTAGGTTATAGCCTTTCGCCACCTCATTACAACATTTTTTCCTCTAATTTTTTGTTGTTTGTCTGCACCTATTTCCAGCAGATCTGACCTGTAGATCATTGTCCCTCCCAACCTTATATCTATTGGCTATTTTGGTGTGTTTTGACTAGATTTTTTCCCACCTACAAACTAGTTGTTGAGAGGCCCACCTCCTTGGGTTTAGATTAATGCATTATTATCTGTTTATTTTCTATTATTTCAGTTTCATATACTGTTATCTGCAGGTTTATTTACAGTTATACAACACACTTTTTCTTTTTCTCTACAAATGTCTTGGTTTAAAAATTAAAATTTACACACTTACCACACACACCCTAAGTGAAGAAGAGCTTGTTTAACACCACCAAGCAAAGGATTTAAATCACCTCTCTGCCCTTGTTTCGACATTGTAATCAGTTGATCCTGCATCTCTTTGCCCTTGTTGGTCTCTCTTCCCTTTGTGTCCTTTTTGTGCCTTCATCATTGCACCACCAAGGCATTTATTCCAGAGACTTATTGGCCTTCACCCTTAGTTTCCGGTAGGAATACTTACTTTTCCATGTAGGATTTGAGTTAGTCCTCCACCGAGTCCACACTCCAACTCCTATTCTGGTTCATTGGGTTTCCCTTCTAGTTCCGCCCTCAGTTCTCCCCCTGTCACCTTCACCATGTTTGGTTCAGGACCTAATGCTGGTGGTAACCTCGGCCCTAATGCTGGAAATACTACTAGTGGGACCGCAACAGGAACTACCCTGGCACTAATGCTGGAAATACTACTAGTGGGACCGCAACAGGAACTACCCCGGCTGCTCCCTTGCTCCCGTATATGGAAGGCATCAGCCTTCCCGATTTTAATCAGTTATAAATGACCCTATACACCATGACACTAGTTGGCCTGCTATGCCAACCAAGCTCCCTTCTGACATCCCCAAGTTTTTAGGTCTTGTTGGAGAAGATCCTACAAATCATGTTTGATCTTTCCACATGTGGTGTTCATCTAATTCCATTACCAATGACTCTTTCCATCTTTGGTTGTTCCAACGTACGCTTACTGGCGAAGCTTCTAAGTGGTTCGTTGATCAGGCCTCATCCTCTCATTCCACCTTTGCGACTCTTACCTATGATTTTCTGTCTTATTTCTAGCTTCCCCTTCGTTATGACACTGGTACCGAATTTTTGACTTATTTCCGTCAATCGTCTGTGACCCTCCTATCTGATCATGTCCAGGAATGGTGGAGAAGAAAGAGCCTATGTCGAGACCCTACATTTGAAGACCGTGTCTACATGGACTAGTTCCTTCGACCCCTTTTTCCTGCTATAGGAAAAGATGTCGCATCGCATTTCTCTCAAACCAAAGAAGTCTCTCTCCAAATTGCGTTAAAATATGACCTAATATACACTCAGTCGGGTTATGTTTATACCGTTCTACCTGATCTTCCTAGACCTGGTGGTGCCAATGCACCAGGGGCATCTCATGCCACCGACAGTATCGTTGGAGCTCTCTCTCATCCATATGCTCAACCTCCCATGGGCTATGGTGTCCCCCAGGGAGGGTCCAACACCCCCTACACTTTTCCCCCTCCCGGTAGCATGTATCCAGGATACAGCATGCCTCCTTTTACCCAACCCGTTTACCACAATGTTATCCAACCTCCTTATTATCAGTATCCACATCCCGGTTGGGCTATCTTATTATCAGATTCCAAGGGCTATCTTCCCTATACATATCGTTTCAAAATTTTTCCATTAGACCCCTCGAATCAATGTTGTACTAACTTTGTCCTCAAAATTTCTCTTGAGATCTATTGTTTATTTTGATACTACCTTTTTTATTTGTGATCCAAATTGAAAAATTCAAATTGGGTTTAAAAAATAGATTTCAAGAGATACCATATTTAAAAACATGATTTTTTTAAAAATGATCCTATATGGTTACCTAAAATGGGATTGTCCTTACTGCATTTTGTCATGAAATCCTTACAAATGAGTATTGAACAATGATGTGAAGATTTATTCATGAGATTTTAAACTAAAAGTCTTATTGTGAGCTCATCCTACCTATTTATTTATTTATGCTATTATATCCTACTCTATTGGAGAAAAATAAGGCATTCTCTTAAGTATAAGAGAATTTCCAATGCATCCATTTGTGTAACAAGATCATAAGTAAACTCACATCAAAGTTTGAAAAATATATTTTAATGAATGCTTGGACATGAAAAATTATTTGACCATAAATATTTGATGCTAAATAATGTTGAAAAATGGAGTGGTGTTGTGACCTAATGACTAGTTGAAACCAAGTTTTTAAATGATCTTTGTTTGCTTGGCTTTCCTTAATTTTCATATTACGAAGTTCTTCATGTGGAACTTGTTCCAAATCATGAATACACAAGGAATCTTGTGATACATAGGATATACATTCTTTAAATTTTATCTCTATTGTTTGAACTTCATTTCATGTGATCCATAAATCATTGATCTCCTTACAAATATGACTAGAAGAAGCTTCTAGATTCTCTTGTGGATCCTCTTCATGGATACTGTTTTCCTTTTCTATCTTTTGAAATGAAGATTATTCCATAGTGACCATTCTAAATTGTGGATAAGGATTTGAGAAGATCCTTGTGGTGGCATACCGTCCTTCTCAAAATGAATTCTTTAACATCATGTTTTGTAGATCTTGTTTTGAAAATGGATTTGTAGTTATTTAGTTTTTGTTTTTGTTGGGGGTTTTGTTTTGGGGATATACCTTTCTAATTTCTATGTCTAAGCATGAATAACCATAATGAAAAGTGTTTTTTTTAAATGTTTTATTATTTTTTTTGTTTTTTTATTTTATTTATTTTCTAAAGAATCTTCCTAACCAGCTTTATCTAAGTGTGCTTCGCTGGCAACAATGCCAAAAATGTTGGGTCAATTTACTAAGTACACTAATGTAGGTGTTTTACTTGTCAATCTGGGTTCTTAGACTTAGAAGAAAATCAAAGCATATGGAATCTTAGATTAAACTAGTGTAGGAAGTGGTTTTTTAGATGAAAATGGAAATGCATATTACAAATATAAGTTCTAAGTTTAAAGAAACTAAAAAGTCTTTGTTTGAAGATCCAACAAGCGAAGGAAGATGCTCCTAACTTAGGAGGTCCTGGTTGTCCTTCACCACAATACTATCCTCAAGAAGAGAGACTAAAGAGAAACAGTTTGTGATGTGTAGATAGCAAGAGAAGAGGCTCCTAACTTAGGAGGTCCTTGTTGTCCTTCCTCACAGTTCTACTCCAACAACAGTACAATTGCACCAAAGCATAAACTGAAATTCAAAGAGAAACAATTTGTGATGTGTAGATAGCAAGAGAGGAGGCTCCTAACTTATGAGGTCTTAGTTGTCCTTCCTCATAGTTATACTCCAACAACAATATCATTGCACCAAAGCATAAACTGAAATTCAAGAAACATTTCAAGAAATGTAAAAGGATGATTTTTAGTTGTGATTCATAACTTGATAGAAAGAGAATTTAACTTAAATCCTTGGTTTTAATTTCGTATGCAAATTAGTTTTTAAACCAAAATCATCCAAAAAATCATAACACATCTAAGTAACTTAATCATAAAACTAAAACAATAAATACTAAATCAAAACTATACTAATTTATACAAAATGTAACCAAAGTGTAGTTAGCTAGGTATGGGGGCCCTCCAACCTTGCCTTGTACACCTGAATAATAATTCAGCTACAAATAACTTAATAAAGCATCCACAACATGAACAACAAATATAACATTAGAAATGATTCTTCAAATTATCTCAAAAGTCTCCAATAATCTTAATACCAAATTACACATATATTACCTATCTAAATGGTCCATAAACTTTGTTTAAATAGGAAAATCATAAACAAACTTTTCTATAATAGCTCTAACAACCTTATCAATCCTAATCCATCCATAAATTCCAAACTCATCAAGTGTGGTTCACAAAATCAAGAAAAATCCCACAAAATAATAAATCTGCCCCCTTTTACTAGGGAATCCTGAATGATAGGTTAAGTTTGACCAAAGTTGACTGGGCATGTTTTTGCTTAGTTTGATTAAACCAATAGGTGTTTCTCCATCTGTGGTTCCCAATATTTCCAAATATGCGCTTAGATATCTCCTAGGTGTCCTGCACATATGACTTTAATGGAGCCATTACAAGAATTTTTAATGCATTCCAAAATTACTCTTAAAACCCAATTTTTACAAAAATCTTTAAAATTTGAAAAACTTAATCTAGTTGCCTGAATATGCAAAATAAGACTAAAATGAGGCATATACATGTGAAATAGGATGGAATATGGTGGTAAATAAATGGATTTAGGATAGGAAAAAATGACCAAAATTGAGGGCCAACAATTCTTTAAAATAAAAAACAACTAGAAAAACCCTAAAAAATGAAAATCTTAACTAATAATCCTAACTATGATACCTATGAGTGTCTTTTCATGATTTCTTTCAGTTGAAATCAAAATAAATTGTTTCTTCACTTTAACAAGCAGAAACAATTTCATAAAAGACTACTTTTGAGACAAATCACACTTCACTCATCTAGAAGTTTTCCTTTTGCAAATGAGCAAGAAACAATCACTCAAACAAGCAAGGCTAGAAAGACACCTGGTAGCTCTAGAGGGAAATGACAAAAAAATAGTGATCTAGGTAGAGAATATATTTTCCAAAAAGAGAAATTCATCAAACCAGGGCAAACCCTACCTGAATTTGCAAAAAGGATGATCTATCAAAAATACTCTAAGGTAATTAGGAAGAGTTCACAGAAAGAATCTGAGAGTTGGTATAAGTCAGGTTGAACCTCTAGAAATTTTTTATCAGACTCTAAGAGAGAAAATATTTATTTTTTCAAAAATTATCAAGGGGTGCGCAAGTTATCAATACAAACCAGTGCGCATGCACATTGAATTAAACTGAAAAATTGCACAGGCTTGCACTCTATTTATCATAGAAAAAAACGCAGGATAGAGAAATTTTTAAAGAAACAAACACAAGGCATACGAATTCAGATAATCTAAAAATTCATAAACTGAACCACACTAAAAAATAGTTAAACTAGAAAATTTGGAATGCTAAACAAAAAACAATCAAGAGAAAACTAAGCGTGTTCCCCAGTTGAGTCACCAATTTGTTTTCTAGATAAATCCCTCTTGCAGACAAGAGCGATCTCCCTAGTAGCCCAACAGATAACTAGAAACAAACAACCATTTGAATACCTCTTTCCTAAACTATTAGCAGTCTGATTATCAAAACTTAGAAATGAGGAGGTAATGCTACTACCTTTCAATGAGATGTTTGATGTAGAACTTTCCTTTCATCCCGAAGAAGTCCTTCAATGCTGAGAAGAACCTGAAATCACAAACATGCAAAGAATCAAAAGCACCTACAGTATATAATTATCCAAAACACCAGTTTAACTTAATGATCAAGGAGATTAAGAATTGTCATTTTTTTAATGAATCTAAAAACAACACAATGAGAAAAAGGGATCCATATGTATTATCAAGAATATAAAGAGAAATCTTACAACCTGAGCCTTGATGTCATACATATTTCTCTCATATGCCTTCGTAATCGTGCTCCTTGGTTTGACAAGCTTTCCTCTCTAGAATGACCAGCATACGTTTATCTTCAATGAACTCTTATACAATGTACAATACCTGAAGTACAAAGTTCCAAAATCTACCCCTAACCCTGAAGCTTCAGCTCAATTTATAGGAGAAATCGAGGAGGTTTAAGATCCATCAATAAAGGGATGATATCCTCTAATGAAGGGATTAGGGTTCCTTCATTCAAGGGGATAAGTTCCATGAGTGGAGGGATATAGCTCAAACTCACGCGACTCAAGAGGATTTTAGTTGGAAGAATATGTGCCCAACTATGCTTCTAGAAGTTAATTTTTGTGTTTACTTTATTTTACATGGGGTGTGCAAGTTTTATGGGAAAACATAGCACAGATGTCTACAGATAAAGGAGGGAATACCAGTGCATGCGCATGAAGTGACCACAAAAAGCGCGCAGGAAACCTTTAAGAGTTTTTAAGAGCTTTTTCACAGTTCCCAAGACTTGGTTTAGGAATATAAATGTTTTGACTTCTAAGGAAGCATGAGTATGGATAGTGATGGATCCATATTTGACAGTCAAATTTCATGGTGAAAAAATAACGTGTAACAACCAGCAAGTATGATATCTGTGTTTTCTGCATTTCAATATTTTTTACATGTATATATGTATGTGTTTTTATGACAACATTGATACCATGCTTGTTTACTTGCATATGCAGGGCTTGTTGGATAATCGTTGGCCTACTTTCTAGGTAATGACCCTCGACGTATGGGTGTACCAGGGGCGACACCCCTTCCACAGAGACCAAGAGATGATAGGCCTCCTCCTAGGCCTACATGACCAGTGCCACAACACCGATTAGAAATTGGTGGACCCTCCAAGGAGGGTAGTAGGGTTGCGACAGCTGGGGATGTCGATGGATAATGTGAGCATGCTGAGGTAGTGGAGGCTCTTGTGGCTGCATTGGAGGCCCAAATATGGGGCTATCATGATTCTTGGGAGAGTGTGGAGACCTTTACCTGGGGGATTCCCACAGCGGGACATGATGAGATGGAAAAGCTAGTCATGGAGATAGTGATGGCTCATGAGTGAGCACATCGTATAGTGTTGTGGCGCATAGCCATTGTAATGGCCACAATTGGCCCCATAGTGGCTCCTGGTGTTGAGATATTTCCATGAGACTGAGATGGAGGGGATCATCCCTATTAATTTTTTATGTTTGTAACAGGGAAAGCAACCGTTGTGAGGATGCTCCGTTGTCTTTTTGATGACCTATATTTTTTTCCTGGCGATGAGCTAGTGGACTCATTTTTTGTATATACACATTTTTTTATATTTGTATATCTATATATATATATATATATATATATATATATATACAAGATTTATATTTTGGCGGCTCTGAAGATGTGTAAATGGATGTTTTTATGACGTTTCTATGTATATGATTAATTTTATGTTTTTATTATCGATCATATATATTTGATGCACTCCAGTCTAGGATATGGTTAGCTATGAAATCAGCTACAAGAATTTTTATCTCTTGGTATATGTGTAAATGTGATGTGATCAAAACTGTGGGCTAATCTTTTTGTATGCAGGTATTTCTTAAAGAGGCGTGGATCACACACTTGAAAGGTTTGGCTTAGCTGTGATAAAACTAGTTGGGAATCAAGGAATATATGAATATGGTGGATTCCCTGGAGGGAGGTGTCGGTTAAAAGTACTATGAAAACATCATATTTTACTTTATTGTTGGTGGCTGATGTGATACAGATTTTGTTAGTGAGGATAGATGACCAGTCAGGAGTGTATATGGCCTAGGCCGCAACAGCTAGGTTTTGCGACCATCGAGAGGCACCATCAGCAAATCCGCAATGATATATTGGAGAAAAATTCATCTGCGACACAAGATGAGAGAGTGTGTTCTTAGAATAATTCCATGATGAGGTGATCATCATAAAAAATTATGGTGCATAAAAATTTATTATAAGGAACTGTAATATTCCTAATTATTCCTAAGCTAATGGGAATATTCATTTTTGTTTTATTTTTCTTTTTCATGAATAAAAGTGTAAAGGAGGATCATAAAACTCCTAAACAGCAAATAAATCAATGCCAAATATGAAAAAAATTAAATCTTGGCTATGTAAGCAAGCACCCTTAGGTGTGATAGGGGCTAGATGTTTTGACTGAGTCAACCATGACCAAATCTACAGCGTTGTCTCGTAGGAGTGGCCATCAATGAGGCACAACACAGCTTTAGATGGAGATGGATTATGTGAAAGAAGTTATTTCATTGAAGGTGGTTTAGGGTTTACAAGCTCTTAATATATATAAGGAATGGGATGGCAGCATGAAAATGTTGTTGAATGGTATCAGATTTCTGAAGTATAGTCTGTTTAGACATACAAGCTTTCTTTGGTTGTTTAGCCTAGATTGCAAATGTTGTTTAGCATTGGGTGTTCTTGTTTAGGACTCCCACCTCTTTCCATTGAGTAGCTCTTGGGAGTGTCTTGTATTGCATATTCCACTATCTGGCTCAAGGCCAAGCTTCCTCTTCCAACTACAATGCAGATCCTTTTGATGGTTTGGTTGTCTTTGAAAGCTGCAGCAACTGGAGGCTAGATCTACTCATATCTAGACCATTCTAGTGCTCCTTTTCAGTGGGAAAGTCTTCTATCCCATTAGCAAGAGAGTATTGGATCATTGGAGAACCATTTTCAGATCTTGGCATGTGGCCAAATATTATCTAAACCCTACAGCATAGTTTTACTTCCAGATCTACGCTTTTCTGTAGGTGTTGTTGCAGGTTCCTTTGGCATAACTTTTTGGAGGAGTGATTTTCATGTGTTGGGGATCTGCCCTTCACCTTTGAGATCCATTTAAGAGGATCATTTTATTGTACATATCATATATGATCTACATGTTTATGAATATTCCTGAATATCTGAAGATTTCTGCAGATCTACAGCTTGTAGATCTTAGATCTACTCCATGTACTTCATCTTTTGCTGCAAAACCCAAGGCAATTTTGAAGAAGAGTCTTTATAGTGTATGGATCTGTCATAGATCTGAATTTTCATGCATTATTTTTCTCTAGATCTAAGTTGTAATCAAGCGTTATTGTAGCCTCAATAAAATAATGCTATCAAGGCCATTTCTGCTCATATACATGGTTGTAGCACCTCTGTTTGAGGATTTTCTTCTATTGAGTCTTCTATTTCCTATTGTACATCTTATGGGCCTTATTGTACATTCATTTTGCTGCTATAAAAACATTTAGAAGCTCTCCATATTGGCCTATTGCCATAATCTTGATGATCTGCGTTATTTTACTACATAATTGTTTACATATTGTTGCAGTCCCCATTTTTGGAATATTACAGTGGTATCAGAGCAATCATCTTGGCACAGCCTGTGATTTTGAAGAAGCCAATATGTATTTTCAAGAAAGGGAAAGACAGAAGAATAAGATTGATTACACATAAGACAAAGAAAACAAGGGTAAAACCCCTTTATCTAGAAGAATGAAAGGAGAGGAGTTCTCAAAGGCTCTTTTCCAAGATATGCATGAGCTGAAAAGAGAAATCAGGGGAATGATGAGGGAAAGACATGCAGATCCCTCAAGAAGATCTTCACATGAGGGAAGCTCCAGTTCTTCACATTATGTGTGTGATCATTCAGCCACACATTCAGATCTACAACGTTGTAGCATGCCTACAGTCTTAGCAAGAGAAGAAGCAAAAGGAGAAACACCAAAGGAGGAGACTCTTGGTGACTATCTCCAAGAATGTGAATCTAAGTCTAGAAGATTCAGGGAGCATCTAAGCTTCCAAGATTTTTTTCAACTTAAAGAAGAAAGAAGATCCAACAAATACGATAGAAGAAGAGGGTGCATGTAACACACTTTGGGTAGATTCTTTCTACCTACTTTTGATGGATCACCCAAGAGCTTAGACAAGTCTTGGGTAAGGAAGCTAGACACATATTTCCAGCTGGATCAAGTTTCAGAAGAAGAAGCCATAAGAGTAGCAGCGCTGCATCTCCAAGGTAAGGCTTATGCCTAGTGGTTATTTGAATCTTCTTCATTGAAAAATGCAAATATCTCTACTTATGCAAAGTTCACTAGGAGGTTAGTGAAAAGATTTGATTTTAATAAATATGAAACTTCTTTGGGTGAGAAAACGAAGCTCGAGAATTCAGAATATTTGCATGATTTAGAAGGATCCATGAAGCCAACTCCATTTCAGAACATTATTGAAGGGGTTAAAGATCTGCTACATGATTTTCCAAGGGAAAAGGCCCCATTTCAGCAAGAAATTTCTTCTTAAGAATAAGACATGAAGATTCCTTCTTCAAAATGAGATCAAGAAAAAGGATCTCTTATTGATGAGGCATTCTCCATTGATGGGGAGAAGGAAGAAAAAGACCTGGAAATATCCTCCAACATTGTGACAATAGGAGGAGATCTACTTTTATTTGGAGATGGAGATGAAGCAATTGCTTCCACTAGAAGGGCTCTTGTATCTTTTCAAGAAGCTCCAAGGGATCTTACATATGAAGAGCATGAGAAACATGTGTCTATGATGATATAAAATGAGACAAAACAATGGAGGAAGTGTGTTCCAACATTGCATGCAGATTTGGGAACACACACTATGAGAGATCATTCCTTTGTGATCAATATTCTTGACACCAAGGAGGTGTTGGGTGTGCATGGGTTAATGACATATGAAGAAAGCACCTTAAACTGTGAAATATTGCAGAAGGTAGGAGAAGAAGAACAAAGGATGGATCACGATGCTAACATGGAAGGAGATGATCCACTATTACATGGAGGAAAGGATGGATTATTTGCTCCAATTAAAAGCACTCTTGCATCCTTAAGAGTGATACCCCATCATCATGTAACTTCCACACAAAAAGCAGAGATGGATTTGCCCAGTGGAAGTAGGGATATGATGACCCCATCTATTATGCACATGCGAATGAGCTATGAGACATCATTATCTTGTGGTAAACCACCTAGGAGACCACATGATTCAAATTTGGTAAAATATGTCTCACAATTTTGATGCTCCATTCATAGATCCAAAAAAGAAGGGAGCATTATAAGATCACAATACAGCACTGAGAGTGTTGGGGGAGCTCAAGGAGGAGGGAAATATTTTCCCTTTATCATCATTTTCCACTCTCTCATCTCATACTATGTTGAGAGAATATGCTGCAAGGATGAAAAATGACACCATCATGGGGCAAGGAGGGCAGTCCTTGGCTATGAAAACTCAGAAGATAATCTCACTTGGAGAGAAATATTCCATACATGATAGAAGGTGGTGGTCTCACATGCATACTTTGGTAAGGCCAAGGATTTTTTGGATATATGATAGCCTTCCATGGGATACTAACTTCCAAAAAATTCCATCTTCATTTGAGCATGTGCATGTGCAAGAAGGGCAACAAGGAGGGAATAGAAAACCTCCATCATATACCTTTTGCATGGGAGATTTCAAGGAGGAGATGAAGGGAATGGATGACCTTCCAACACATACCTTTGGCATGGGAGATGTCAAATAAAGGAGCAGCCACATGACAGACATTTCAGTTGATAGATCATCAACGCTGTCATTGTTGAGGAGTCTAGATCCATATTGGAAATCCCAACTATTGATGGATTATTCCAAGGATCTTGTAATATTCCTAATTAGCCCAAGCTAATAGGAATATACTATTTTTTTTTCATTTTCTTGTTGCAAGAATAAGACTGTAAAGGAGGATAAATTTAACTCCTAAAACAAAAAAAATAAATCAATGCCCATGTGAACAAGGCTAAATCTAGGCTGCCTTAATAAAACTCCCTCATGTGTGAAAGGGATTGTGAAAATTGACTGGGTCAACAGGACCAAATCTACAGCATTGTCCAGATGCAATGTACCACCTAGATGCACAACACAGATCTAGTTAGAGGTTTCAAATGTGAAAGGAGCTAAACCTTTGAGATGGTTTAGGTTTTTGCAAGGCCTTAATCCTATAAATGAAAGAGGAGAGCAGCATGAGAGTGGTTGTTAAACATATTTTATTGAAATGATTTTTTTGTTTAGACACTTCTCATTCTCTGGCTGTTTAGCTGAGAATAGTGTTTTTTAGCACTTGGGTGTTCTTGGTCGGGAATCCCACCTCTTTCCTTGAGAGGCCTCTTGGAAGAGTCTTGCATTTCTTGTCCAATATCAGGCATTTGGCCAAGCTTCTTCTTCCAACTACAACTCAGATCCTGTTGAGGGTTTGGTTGTCTTTGTGAGCGGTAGCAAGTGGAGGCTAGATATATTCAGATCTAGACCATACTAGTGCCTCTTTTCATTGGGAAAGCCTTCTATCCCATTGGCAAGAGTGTATTAGTTGATTGGAGCTTCAGATCCATACCTTGGCATCAGGCCAAAGTCTACATCAAGCCTACAGTGCAGTTTATATCCCATGGACTGCATTATTTTGCAAGTGATAAGTTGCAGGGTGTTTGGAAACTATTTATAGGAGAGATCTCTGGTGTAAAGGAGCCTTCATTACATTGTGGTGATCCATGGATTAGCCATCTAATCCATGAATGTTTCAGATATGATCTATTCATTGATGTATCTACTTCATAATTTCTGAATCATTCTACAGATACGCTGCAGTAGATCTCAGATCTACTCTTGTGCTTTCATGTTTTGCTGAAAACCCCAAGGCGTATGTAAAATAGAGACAATCTAGTGTACAGATCTGATATAGATCTAATATTTTGTACACGAACCTGTCCTAGATTTTAGTTATAACCTACAGCTGTTGTTTACTCATTAAAATAATGATGTCAAGGCTTTATAGTGAATTATATTGTTGCAACACCTCTTTTAGAGGGTTTTTCTCCATAAAAGTCTCCATATTTCTCTTGTACATTGATTGGGCTACATTGTCAATCTGATTTATCATTGTATAAGCTATTTTTGAGCTATCATAGTAGCCTCTTGCTACTACTATCTAAAACTGCGTTATTTTCTGGGCAATGATCTTTTGTGTTGTTGCAGTCCCCTGTTTGGGTAGTTTTCAAGACATACTGGGTGTGGGAGATCTGTTTAACCCACCTAGTTTGATTTGTTTCTGATCTTCTCTTGTATTTGGGTCTTATATTATCAAATATAAGGAATCCAAGGACTAATTTCAGGAGTTGTAGCAGCCATTCCTGAAAAATGCGTTTTTCAGGCATGCCTTGCTAGCAGTCCCGATTTTAGGGATATTACAGTGGTATCGGAGCATATTTCTTGGCACAGCCTATGCTTTGCTTATTGAAGAGCCAATATGTATTTTCATGGAAGGAAAATACTGATGAAGAAGTGAGGTTACACCAAAGTCACAGAAGTAAGGGGTCCAAACCCTTTAACTGGAAGTTTGCAAAGAGAATAGTTCTCTAAAACTCTTTCTCAAGCTATGTATGAACTGAAAGAAGAAATCCGGGGAATGAAGACTGAAAGAAAATCAAATTTTTTGAAAAGGTTTTCACATGAAGGAAGCCCCACTACTTCATATGATGTGTGTGAGCATTCAACCACACAATCTGATCTACAATGTTGTAGCATGCCTACATTCCTTGCAAGAGGAGAGGAAGAAGGAGAGACACTAAAAGAGGAGAATCTTGGTGACTATCTCCAAGAATATGAATCTCAGTCTAAAAGATTCAAAGAGCATATAAGCTTCCCAGATTTTTGTCAACTCAAAGAAGAAAGAAGATCAAGCAGAAATATGAGAAGAAGAGGGTGCATGTAGAACACCTTGGGTAAAGCTTTCCTACCTACTTTTGATGGGTCACCTGAGAGCTCATCCAAGTCTTGGGTAAAGAAGCTGGACACATATTTTCAGCTGCATCAAGTTTCTAAAGAAGAAGCCATTGTTGATATTGAAACAATATGATGAGCTTAGTGGAAAGGAGTCGCCTTCACTAAGTGGGCCCGCAGGCTATTTTTGGCGCAAAGTCTATTTTTTGACATATGGATCATGTTCTATGAGTTGTAGGATGCTATTTGTGGATGGCTGGTCAAGTTAGAAAAAAATAGATGGACTTATATTTTTAGACATACTAAGTGGAATCTATTTTTAGATTTCCAGTCTAAAAATAGATATGTCGAATATTATTAGCTCTTAATAATATTTGGACTATAAACATTATCTTATTCTCTTGGAGCACTTCAGTTAAGTGCACAGATGTGGCACAGGAGCTGACAAAAGGAATTATGCTATTCTTGAGGGTTAAGTGGAGCTATTGCATGGATACTTCAGTTAGAACTCATGTGATAGAGTTTGGTGGAGTTGATTGAGGAAGTTAGTGGAGTTGTATTCAGTTTAACTAATCTAAACATAGTTGAGCTATTTGTATTCCGTTTAACTAATTGATACAATTAGTGAGAGTGGTGTGAATTAATTATTAATTAATTCACTAATTATAAAATCATTAATAAACTAAAGAATACATCAGTTTACTTCAGTGCATGGATAGTTTCAGTGGAGACCAGTGCAGAAATATGTGAAAGAGCAGGTTAACTATCAGTTGTGACTATACAGTTGCTATTTGCAACACACATATAGGTGGAGAAGCGCATGAGGATTGCGCAGTACAAGCCAAGTGTTTTATCTATTTAATGAAGCCATCCCATAGCATTGAAAACGCAATAGAGGCTGGCTATCAAGTGGAAAAAGATTGGAGCATGTGTTTTGCTAGATCTAGCTTGATAGTGTGTAGCAATTGAGGGTGTGCATGAGAGCTTGTGAGGAGCTTTTGTACTATGATTGTTACATGATCTCCATGACATATAATATACAGATAGTTGGGGTTTTCGGCTTTAAGCTTTCCCATTAAATACTGTGTTCATATGTGTGATTGTTTGTGGTTTTAATGTATGCATGCAATTGATTTTATTTCCGCATGTGATGATCAATGGTAGAAGAGATTCTGTATTATGCATGAAGCTAAAATAGTGTGTGATCAGGAGAATCTCGGTGAATAATATATTAGTTATTCAAATTTCTACATGGTATCAGAGCGTTATTGATCATTGGAGCAATTGCAAAACATTGAAGTGCTTGAGTTTTGTGGCCGGGTGGATTTCGAATTTGCAAACAGGTTCAGTTTTCTTGGTGTCAAGTTGAGATGTCTTTCAACGGATTGCGATTGGAGTATGCCCTTGAGGGCAGCTCAAATTATATTGCATGGAAGGACAGGATGGAGGCGGTGCTGGATGACAATGGGTTGAAGGAGTTCATAGATGCAGAAATTCCAAAGCCTACTTCTAGTGATGCTGCCGTACTTGATGCATGGCAAAAGAAGACAGCAAAGTGTCGAAGGATTTTGTTGGAGGGCATGAAGGATCACATAGTATCCAACCTTCATGGTAAGGCTTCTCCATTCTTGATGTTGAAAGATTTGACAAATTTATTTCAAAGCAAGAGCGATCAGAGGAAGTTGGTGCTCAAGGACAAACTCAGGAACATAAAAATGGAGAAAGGCAACAGTATGCCCAAGTACCTCACGAAGTTCGTCCAATGCAGGGATGAGCTGGGAAGTGTGGGGGTGACTGTTTATGATGAGGACTTGGTGAGCTTGGCTCTCCTTGGGCTTCTGAAGAGTTGTCATTCCTATCAGGACTTTGTCAATGGTCGGGAGAAATTGCCAGGATGGGAGCAAATTTGGTCAGATCTTGTGGAAGAGGAGATAAGGCGGAGTACCAGGGATGGATCTTCATCAAAGAAATCTAATGAAGAGAATTGCGCTTTGGCTGCCAAATCAAAGAATGGGAAGAGCAAGAAAGCTTCTCAATCTGGTGTGAAAGGCAAGAAGCAGGACATGTCCAAGGTGAAGTGCTTTCACTTTCACCAACACAGACATTACGCCACTAATTGTCCACAAAAGAAGAAAAATAAGCAGGCTGCTGGGACTGCAGCTGGAGAGGAATTAACCTCACAGTTTGAGCTAGATTTTTCGTTGATCGCATGTTTGGTCTCAGGTATGACGGGATCAGTGTGGTTTATTGACAGTGGTGCGTCTTTTCACATGATGGGAGATCAAGATTTGTTTACTGATCTGGATGAGAAAGATCTTGGAGTGCACATCGAGATGGGCGATGATGGTAGATATAGTGCGACCGATATCGGTACCATTTCCTTTGAAAGGGAGTTTGGTAAACCCTTTGTATTGAAGGAAGTGATGCATGTTTTAGGATTGAAGAAGAATCTTATCTCTGTGGCGATGTTAGAAGACAAGGGATATGATGTTGTCTTTAGCGAGGGAAAGTCTTTCTTGCGCAGTAAGGCAACTGTAGAGACTCGGAGGGTAGGGGTTTGAGTTAAGAAACTTTATCAATTACAGGTAGATGGCTGTGTAGCAATGGCAGGCAAGGCAGAAGGAGTGGTGAGCCAAGATGATGGCGAGTTGTGGCACCAGAGATTGGGCCACCTTCACCATGGAGCTTTGAAGATACTACATCAGATTTCTACTGGGCTTCCTAAGGGTACTCTTGTGCATTCAGATCAGTGCAAGGGGTGTACCTTGGGAAAATTTGTGAAAGCCACCTTTCACAAGAAGGATAGTCGCGCCACGACGATCCTTGAGATAATTCACACAGACATGTGTGGACCTTTCTCAGTAGCTTCGACAGCAAAGCACAGGTATTATGTGATATTTGTTGATGATTTTTCTCGTAAGTGCTGGATCTTCTTCATGCAGAAGAAGAGCGAGACATACTCAAAGTTTTGTGAGTTCAAGGAACTGGTTGAGAAAGAATCGGGGAAGCAGGTGAAGGCTCTAAGGAGTGAGAATGGTGGTGAATTCATCTCTGGAAAATTCAAGGACTTTTGCAGCGCAGAAGGAATTTGAAGAGAGCTCATAGCAACTCATAACCCACAACAGAGTGGGGTTGTTGAGCGGAATAACAGAACTATCATGGGTGCTGCACGGGTGATGTTGCAAGATCAGGGCCTTCCCATACACTTGTGGGCTGAGGCATGCAATACTGCAGTATATGTGCAGAACCGTTGTCCTCACAGGATACTTGGCATGAGTACACCTGAGGAGGCGTTTTCTGGTAAGAGGCCTGATATTTCCCATTTGAGGATTTTTGGTTCACCTGTTTAAATTCATGTGATGAAGGATGCCAGGAAGAAGCTGAAGCCGACTGCGGAAGTTGGGATATTTGTGGGGTACACTGATATGCCCCACAACTATCGTCTGTATTTTCCAGACAGTCGCAAGACTGTTGTACGACGGGATATCAAATTTCAGGAGGAGAAGGCCATGAAGTGTTCGCTAGAGAGGGAGCCACACTCGCATGCAGATGAGGAGCTATTAGTTCCTAAAGATGAGTCTTAGGATGTGGATCAGCCACAAGATGAGGTTCATGGAGTGGAAGAGACCACTCAGGCAGCGCCAACCATCAGAGGGTGGAAGCGCACTACAGAAGCTGAGCGACTGGCTCAAGATGCAGAGAAGGTTGTACGAGCACCTACATCACAGCGCAGACAGAGACAATCACCTGATCGGTACACTGGATACATGGCTCTTGTGAGAAAGTGTATCGTGACAGATCCATCCTCTTTCAAGGAAGCTGTGGAGGACCCAGCATGGGTAGATGCCATGGTGGAAGAGTATGATTCGATTGTCAGAAACAGTGCATGGGAGATTGTATCGAGACCAGAGGGGAAATTAGTGGTGGGTTCGAGATGGATCTACAAAGTGAAGTAGGCAGCTGACGGGAGTGTGGAGAAGTACAAGGTAAGATTTATTGCCCGAGGCTTTTCACAGATTGAGGGGACGAATTATGAGGAGACCTTTGCACCTGTCGCAAGGTATTCTTCCATACTGACGATTCTTGCTCTCTCAGCACAGATGGGTTGGCACATTCATCAGATGGATGTGAAGACTACGTTCCTCAATGGAGTCATTGAGGAGGAGATGTACATAGAGCAGCCCAAAGGTTTCGAGATCTTTAGTAGTGAGTCGCACGTGTGCAGGCTCAAGAGAGCGTTGTATGGGTTGAAACAAGCACCTCGTGCTTGGTACACACGGATAGACAGTTATTTCACCATACTTGGATTCTCCAAGAGTGAGGCGAATCCTAACCTATACCAGATTGTGGTGGAGGGTAAGTTGCTGATCATTGTACTTTATGTAGATGATTTGATTTTGACAGGTGATGAATTGTTGATACACTCATGCAAGGCTGATCTTGCAAAGGAGTTTGAGATGAAGGACTTGGGCCTCCTTCATTATTTCCTGCGATTGGAAATTTGGCAGCGCAGTGGTGGACTGTTTGTTTCTCAGGGTAAGTATGCCCAGGAGATACTAGAGAAGTTCAACATGCATGGCCGCAAGCCTATTGATACTCCTCTTTCTGGTGGTTGGAGGAAGGAGGATGCTACTTCAGCGGAGGTAGTGGATGCCACTATTTATCGATAGTTGGTGGGGTCGCTTATGTATCTGGTCAATACACGACCCGACATATGCTATGCTGTTAACCAGCTTTCACAAGCTATGGTTAAGCCTACCAAGCTCTTTTGGAAGGCGGTGGTGTAGCTAAGCATGTATTGGGAGATATCTCGCAGGCACATATCTCGCAGGCACACCCGGACATGTATTGTGGTACGCATACCGCATGAGGTGAAGCTATGTGGCTTCACTTCGATGCGTATCAAGGTGAGCCCACCGTACGTAAAGAGCAGATTCCTCGGGAGGATTTTCAAGAGATTTGATCGACGACATTTTCTTAGTACGCAGAAGCATAGATCCGTGGCACCCGCCCGCCCAGAATAAGTGGTATGGCATGAGTTTGGCGGCATGCGAGGCTATATAGATGAGGAAGATCCTGGTCGGGTTGTTCGGTTCACACTTGGATCCTACTGTGATTTATTGTGATAATCAGAGTTGCATTAAACTCTCAGTTAATCCAGTATTTCATGATATATCTAAACACATTGACATCCGGTATCATCATATCAGAGATTGTGTGCAGCGGAAGATCATGTTACTTTCATACATTCCTACGGAGGATCAGGATGCTGATATCTTGACGAAGGCGCTCACCAGGAGCAAATTCGAATACCACAAGGGCAGGATAGGGGTTGCAGATAATCCATATCTTGTTGAGAGGGAGTGTTGAGATTGCAACAAGATGATGAGCTTAGTGGAAAGGAGTCGCCTTCACTAAGTGGGCCCGCAGGTTATTTTTGGCGCAAAGTCTATTTTTAGACTATGTCTATTTTTAGACATATGGATCATGTTCTATGAGTTGCAGGATGCTATTTGTGGATGGTTGGTCAAGCCGGGAAAAATAGATGGACTTCTATTTTTAGACATACTGGGCGGAATCTATTTTTAGATTGCCAGTCTAAAAATAGATATGTCGAATATTATTAGCTCTTAATAATATTTGGACTATAAACATCATCTTATTCTCTTGGAGCACTTCAGTTAAGTGCACAGATGTGGCACAGGAGCTGACAGAAGGAATTACGCTATTCCTGAGGGTTAAGTGGAGCTATTGCATGGATACTTCAGTTAGAACTCATGTGACAGAGTTTGGTGGAGTTGATTGAGGAAGTTAGTGGAGTTGTATTCGGTTTAACTAATTGATAAAATTAGTGAGAGTGGTGTGAATTAATTATTAATTAATTCACTAATTATAAACTCATTAATCAACCAAAGAATACATCGCTTAAGTTCGTTAGCAGCATGTAAGGAAGCCAAAGGAGACCAAAGGCGGGGCATTGGGTGAAAGAGCAAAGTTGAATTTCAAGCCAGACTATACAACAAGTTATTTGCAACACACAGATAGGTGGAGAAGCCCATGAGGATTGCGCAGTACAAACCAGGTGGTTTATCTATTTAATGAAGCCATCCCATAACATTGAAAACGCAATAGAGGCTGGCTATCAAGTGGAAAAAGATTGGAGCATGTGTTTTGCTAGATCTAGCTTAATAATGTGTAGCAATTGAGGGTGTGCATGAGAGCTTGTGAGGAGCTTTTGTACTATAATTGTTACATGATATCAATGACATATAATATACAGATAGTTGGGGTTTTCAGCTTTAAGCTTTCCCATTAAATACTGTGTTCATATGTGTGATTATTTGTGGTTTTAATGTATGCATGCAATTGATTTTATTTCCGCATGTAATGATCAATGGTAGAAGAGATTCTGTATTGTGCATGAAGATAAAATAGTGTGTGATCAGGAGAATCTCGGTGAATAATATACCAGTTATTCAAATTTCTACAGCCATAAGAGTAGCAGTGCTGCACCTCCAAGGTAAAGCATATGCCTGGTGGTTATTTGAGTCTTCTTCACTGAAAAATGTGAACATCTCTACTTATGCAAAGTTCACTAGGAGGTTAGTGAAAATATTTGATCCTATGCCATCTAAAATTTCTTTGGGTAAGCAAACTAAACCCAAGAGATCAGAACCTTTGCATGAGATGGAAAGATCCATGAAGATAACTCCATTTCATAACATTGTTGAAGGGGTTAAAGATCTGGTACATGATTTTCCAAGGGCAAAGGCCCCACTTCAGCAAGAGCATTCTTATCAAGAAGAATACATGAGTGTTCCTTTTCCAAAAAGAGATCAAGAGAAAGGATCTCTTATTGATGAGGCATACTCCATTGATGAGGAGAATAAATAAGAATAACTGAAAGGACCCTTCAGCGTTGTGACAACAGGAGGAGATCTAATTTCATTGAGAGATGGAGATGAAACCATTGCTTCCACTAAGAGGGCTCTTGTATATTTGCAAGAAGGCCCCAAGGATCCTGTACATGAAGAAGATGAGTAGAATGCGTCTATGATGATATACAAAGAGACAAAATAATGGAGGAAATTTGTTCCAACACTGCATCCAATTTTTGGAACACACACTATGATGGATCAGTCCTTTGTGATCAAGACTCTTGACACCAAGGAGATGATGGGTGTTCAAGAGTTAACTGCATCTAAAGGGAGAACCTTAGACGGTGAGATCTTGCAGAAGGTGGGTAATGAGGAAGAAGATGGGGGAGTTGCTCCAACTTCTCCTTATCATGATACTTCCACACAGCAAGCAGAGATGGATTTGCATAGTGGAAGTAGTCATAATATGTTCCCATTTTTTTTTCACATGGGAATGAGCCATGAGACATCATTATCTTGTGGTATACCACCTGGGAGACCACCTGATTCAGATTTGATGAAATATGTTTCATGCATTGATGCTCCTTTCATAGATCCAAGGAGGGAGGGAGCATTAGAAGACCATGCTTTAGCACTGAGGGTATGGGGAAAGTAAAATGAGAGGGAAAGAATTTTTCCCCTAACATCATTATCCATTCTCTCATCTCATACTATGCTGAGAAAATATTTTTCAAGAATGAAGGTTGACACCATCATGAAGCAAGGAAGGCAATCCTTGAATCAGAAGACAAACTTGTTTGGAGGATCCTCTTCCATACATGATGAGAGATGGTGGTCACACATGCATAATTTGACAAAACCAAGGAGGTTTTGGATAGATGAAAACCTCCCATGGGAGACTAACTTCCAAGGACTTCCATCTTCTTTTGAGCATGTGCATATGCAAGGAGGGTAGCAAGGAAGGAATAGCAACCTTCCATATTATAGCTTTGGCATGAGAGATTTCAAAGAGGAGAAAAATGGGAGGCATGGCCTTCCAACATACACCTGGGACATGGAGGATGTCAAGGAGAAGAGAAAAAACATGGTAGACACTTCAGTTGACACCTTATCAGCACTGTCATTGTTGGGAAAACTAGATCCATATTGGAAATCCCAACTGTTGGTGGAATATTCCAAGGATCTTCATACATGCATGATTCTTGATGACTGGCTACATGATGAGGATTATTCAATCCAAGATGCAGTCATCTATGATCATGGTAGGATCTTATTATCTAGAGCCTCCAAGCTCAAGGAGAAGTTACTACAATGGGCCTATGAGGAGTTTTGTTTCAGCCATACATATTTTATGAAGCTCAGCAACATCATCTTGAGGAGCTACTATTGGGAGTGCTTTGAAGGAGAGCTATAACAACATTGACAAAGATGCATGTACTTGGTGGTGATGGAGCAGCAACATAACTTTGTGGGAGAGTTAATTCAGCCTTCTCTTTCCCCTCTTGAGGGAAAAGACAGATCTATGCACCACTCCATTTTTATGAGGAGGATTGTTGGTGAAGAGCATGCTCTTAGTACATATATTTTATATTCTGATTTCATGCATTCTTACACCATGTTTTTGTAGGCCATGACTCCAAGGAGGAGTAATATATTTTTTAAGCTTCATGGCCAATATTGGGCCCCAAAAATTTCTGAATTGGGCCACTCCCTTAGAAGAAAAAGGGAGATCTTTCATCATGATGGGTGCTTCCCAAAGGCACCAAACATATCTCACACTTTTAGCTAGGTGAGATGGTATGGGCAGCAAGTAAGTGGTGGGAAAACCACTTACCACATATTGATTTGATGCAGGCAGGGGATGCTATACAATGGTTCCACATATGGGACTATGATCCACGTCCATGTGCACACATTCATGTTTGTTTGTACATTGTTTTGATCCCCTATATTGATGATGTACTTGTACTTTTTATGGGGATGTATGGAGGAAGGAGGGAAGGAATGCATGTGCCCTATGGGATGACTACACTCCCTGTACTTTCTGTCTTATATTTCAGGGAGGGCATTGGGCAAACCATGGTTGTTTCATGTGATTTATTGTTTCCTTATGGGATGAGTTGTTTGCATCTCATGAGAACATTGTTGGAACAAGTCATGGATGGATGGTTTGGTGATCACTTAGCTTATGAGAGAAGCTTATCCTTGTTTTGTGACACCAATGGAGGGGGAGATGAGCTGCAACACTCACCTTATCAGTTGCTTGAGGACAAGCAACATTTTGGAGGGGAGGATAGTAATACTCCTAATTAGCCCAAGCTAATAGGAATATACTATTTTGTTTTCATTTTCTTGTTGCAAGAATAAGATTGTAAAGGATGATAAATTAAACTCCTAAAACAAAAAAATAAATCAATGCCCATGTGAACAAGGCTAAATCTGGGCTACCTTAATAAAACTCCCTCATGTGTGAAAGGGATTGTGACAATTTACTGGGTCAACATGACCAAATCTACTGTTGGAGGATTAATCCGTCTTGCGAACAAGACCGATCTCCCTAGTACTAAAAGTATCTAGCAACAAACAGCCAAATAAACTAATCTTTCTCTAAGCATATACGATCTATGAAAAGCTCTATAGAGGTGTTAAGGACTTACCGTTTGTTCAGTGCTTGTTTGAAGTCGTTGTTGTCCCTCGCGTGCTTGAAGGAGTTTTCCTCGTAGACCTGCAGTCACAAACAAGCAAAATATTACATAGCACCTGTATAGAAATCATCATAAACCATGCTTATCATAGTGATCAAGGAATCTATGAAATAAACCATTGATTGAAAGCTTATTGAGAAAAATGAGTATATTTGTATTAATTTCAAAAGAATAAAATCCTTACAACCTGAGCCTTGATGTTGAACAGGACTTTCCGGGGTCCGAAGCAGGAATCACCTTTACTTTGATAAGCTCTGCACTCCTCAATCAAGAAGAATAGAGGTATGTAATCTCTCCTCACAAAAGTCTTAATTAACTGAGTCTAAATCTCAACAGCACTTAACTTCAAATATTCTAAAGCTTCAACTCCCTTTTGAGGCTACCCAATGCCTCTTTTTATAGTAGAATAGAGGAGGATTTCTATTCCAAATATGAAGGGATAGAATCCTCCTTCAAAGGGATAAGCTCCTCACATCAAGGGGTTAGTTCCATAAGGTAAGGGATACATGCACCTCATAAGAGCGGTTCTATCATCGCAAGATATTTTCTGGAAGCTTCTAGAATTCACTTTAATTGAGATTTTTGGAAATTACTTGCGCCTTTTTTATCTTACAGGGGTCCGCACTTTTAACACAAATGAAGTGCATTCAGGTACGCATGATAGCTGAACATTAGGTGCGGGACCACAAGCAAGATAGCGAGAAAGTGTGACATCAAAGTTTAGGAGACTTTTAGGAATTTTTCTCTGATTTTCAAGGCTTGACATGAGGAACTAATATGTTAGACTTGCAAAGGGAGGAGTATGAGCAATAATGAGCTCATACACGTAGCAGAATGTCAGGATGACAATTTTCAGTGTAACAAATTGCCCCCTAAAGTGAAAACTCTGGAATAGATGATGCTGAAGTCTGTCATACATGAAGAGTGCAGTACTTTATCATTTCAAGGATCATCCTGTGGTCACCCCAGTCGGAACCTGTAAAACATTCAATGCAAAATATATATATATCATCGCTGAGGTAGGCATTCCCATACTCAGATCAAAACTAACTAGAGACTAATTCAAACAGTTCTGATACAGGAATGATTTTGAGTACATCACAGTATAGACACGTGTAGACACAGTATGGACGCAGCCATCTGTTTGTAAATAGTCTACTGTAAGATAACAAAATTCCTTGCAGCCTGGATGGTAGAAACTAGATCCAGGGTCTTGATTTTCGCATCTCGAACTAGTACGATTCTATCCATGTGAATGAATGTGTCGAAGTCAAACATGGTAGAAACCACTTGATTACCAATTAATGATGTAAACTGTTAACAAGTGTGAAAGTAACCACCAGTAATGTCAATGGCTCTCAAAGTACCCAGTACAATCCATGAAATGTGAATGAATGAGTCGAAGTCAAACACGTCATGGAATCATTCGATCGAAGGTCAATGATGCAACCTGTCGTCGAAGGCGAGAAACCTACCGTTAAGGCATGCAGATTTCAAGGTACTGACGATTTCTGGATCAACTTCCTGGATAATGATTTGTCGTCGATAGAAAATGATCTGTCATAGGCAAGCCCATAACTCGAAATCATAGATCAAGTTTTGAAAATATATTGGCAAGGACTGACTCAGGGATGGTAAAAAATGGATGACAGATATCTTGCAGATGAATGGTTTGTTTGAACTGTCCTCTTGAAGACATAACAACACTGCAGATAGCTTAATGACAGTTGACCCAAAGCTAATACCCAGAAACCAGATGAAGACTTTCAAATGAGGTTCAATTAAATCTTAGGCAAAGGATTTCCCAACCCATGTGATTGAAAGTGTCGTGTTCAAGAGTGATTAACTAGATTTTCGAAAAATAAAAATATAACAAACACGCCCATTTTTCTCTCTTTTCCCCCACCATTTCTGGCAAGTACCTCTTTATTTTTGACAAGCTTGAGGAGGATAACATTTGCTTGTTTATAAGCTCATCCTTCGGATGAGTCCAACTTATTTTAAGATTCAAACCCTAAGAAGGAGTGGTTCGTTCCTGTTGAAAATTAAACAGGTCCTTTACTACTAAATTTTAACGAGTCCAGTATAGGAGAAACTCAGTGTTTTTCAATTTTAGGGAGTCAAAAGAAAAAACTTAAGAAAAATCCATGGGTGTACTTTTTCGTAAATTTAGTATCTCGAGCCCGAAAAAGGATAAAATAATGCGGGAGAAAACTCTATTGACTGTAATTAGTCAACGTATACCTTTTTCGTAAATAGTCCATTTCAGTCTGTAAAAGGGGTAAACTTATATTGAAGGGAAGATTATTCATTTACTTTAATGAGTTCAAACAATCAAGTACTCGGCAATATTTTCATATTTAGAGAGTCTGAAAAGGGCTTAAAAGAGAACTCCAATGTTTCGCTTTTTCGTAAAATTTTGAAAAAGTCCAAAAAAGTGATAAAAGTATGCTCTTTGTTGAAAAATGGTCAATTATCCTGATAAATCCAATTTCTACACAAAAACTTGAAATATTACACATACCTGTTTAAAATAAGTAAAAATGCTTTCAAAATTCCCTTTTTAAAGTGAAAAATAAATAAATTAAAAAGTCATCTATTCGAAAAAACTTATAAAAAGGACTTTTTCAATTTCATTTTTACCGTTCAAGTTCAAAGTGAAAAGTAGAAGCTTTTGGGTAAAAAGTTCCTGTGAAGATTCCGGAAGATCCGTCCGACGAAATCGAGAACCGTCAGTCCCAGGTAATCCACAACCTCTTAATCTTGCTTTTCATCCGTTTACAATTCTTTTTAGGCTTTAGTTTTCATTTTTTAAGGGAAAAATATGTTTAAGAAATTACCCGCGGGGGTCCGCAGGCACAACACACATGACCTACGAACCCCGACCTTTTTCTATGTAGAAAAAGGTCATGGGTCCGCACTTTTAATATATAACGCGTGCGTTCCTACGCACTGTGTATGAAGGAAAAGTGTGGTCCCTGCGCAATTGAATTTCAAAATCAAATTTTCCATTTCCCGCCCAAAAATTTTCAAATTAGATTGTTCTAACTTATCTTTTTGTGCATTGTAGGATTAGCAAGATGTTGATTTGGAGAGAACGTGAGCATGAGGATCTGGATGACGCTGCGATGCTCCACTTTCCCACAATGCAGGCTTTAAAAACATGCGGTTTGTATAAATTTTGGGCCATTCAGGGCATGAGGGCACAGGTAGACCTCCTGACATGGCTGGCAAACAGGTGGAATGTGCAGGACCAGTGTTTCATTATTGGCGGCCACCGGCTCGAAATTGAGCTGGAGGATATTTATTTTCTGACTGGTTTGTCCAAGAGGGGCGAACAACTTTCCTTGTTTGGGACTAGGCCAGGTGGCCAAACTGTCGCTAGTCTTCGACAAGAGTTCTGTAATGATGAAGCAGACCCCAGGGACAAACGGATTGATATAAAAACTATCATCCGTCCCGAGCTGAAAGTGATTGCATTTACTATTACCAGATTGTGTGGGAGTACTGCACTGCATGTGGCTACCGGTTCCCAGATGCGTATTGCTGTAGACTATTTCCAAGGCACCATTTTCAACTGGTGCGAAGCTGTGTTGGCCAATGTAAAAGGTCAACTAACTAGAGCGAAAAATGGCAAACTAAATAACTTTGGATATGGATCCATCGTGGTCACTTTTTCTCTAGAGCGGGTACCCATGCTAGCTCCGCAAAGTATTCCTGTTGATGCTGGTTGACCTCGAGAACCTAGGATGGTTCGTTGGGTTGCATTGATGGCCCATTACAGTATTGAGGGCGCTGATATTGTTCAATTTCATCCTTCGTATTTTCGTTGGCTGGACCACCAAATTTTTGTCATTGAGGACTTTTCGTATGCTGGGATAGACTTCCGCGGTGACCGGGAGATGACTCTCCTAGCCGGGGAACAGTGGGATGAATCAGGTAAAAAAAATTTCAACGAATTCTAAATTCTAATTTTTATTTTTTGATCGTCTTTTCAATTAATAACCAATTTTTTTTTATGAATGCGGATGTGGGTCCACGACGACCAACCCATCTCCAGCCTTATGACAGAAGACAACCAGTTGCAGCCGCACCAGCCCCAGTAGGCCAATCAACGGAAATTTTGTCTGATTTAGAGCATCATCTAGAGCTTCTGACTCTAGATATTCCAGAGATGGACATAGATGAGATCCCACTCAGATTGCAAAGATACATGATTAGTGTTCCAGGACCTTTTAGGAGGTTCCTGTGTAGGGTGGCTCGGGTAGTGGTTTCTTATCGTGATCACCGTCAATGATGGGATGATCGTGTTGTAGACTCATATTTTTGACTTTTTGTGTTACCATTTTGCCGATCATAAGGTGTTTCCAACCTATGATCGAAGACGATGTATATTTTTTGAAAACTATGATATATCTCTATTTACCGACTATCTGTATACATATTATGGATGTTGTTTGTTTTACTGCTTTGATTATTGCAAATGTCGATTTATCCTACTGGAAGCAACTGCGTCTGCTAACATATTTAAATGTATTGGAATATGTTGATATTCAATGTAATCGAATTCACGTTCCAAGAGATGAACTCTTAAAAATAACCATAATAACACTAGATTTCTAATGGCATAAACTCGGTTCAATTGTAATACAACAAGTTCAGAATCCAACCTAACAATCAAACTCCGAATTCCAAATGATATGGATTCAGATAATAACTCAATCACTGCACTATACTTGGCAATGTTATTCATTGTTTGACCAAGGCTTACCCCATGCATGGATACTAACTCATCAGAGGGTGAATAAATAACCCAAGCTGTGGAAGAAATGTTCCGTGTACTACGACAAGCACCATCAGCAAAACCAATGTAGGTTTGAAGAGACGTCGACATCTGCAATATCAAGAGTAAAAACTCAGATAAGCAGGAACAGTGATAAAAACACACTTCTAAACTAAGCACGCTTTTCTAATCTAAAACAAACCAGCAGTAAAGAAATCTAATCTAATAAAAAATCTCCATACCAAGTTAAGCATAGTATCGCTTCAGATAAAGTCCATTTTTGGGTTTATCTAAAGGGACACCGTCAAAATCTATCAGCTCATAGGCCCCTTTAGCTAGCTTTCGCTTGACAATAAAAGGGCCATGCCACATGGGCACGAATTTCCCAGCTCCTAGCTTATCGTTGGCTTGATCATAAACTAAGACTAGGTCTCCTTCTGAAAAATTTCGAGGGGTAACACTTCTGTCGTACTGAGATTTTATTCGTTTAACATGAGCCTCATTTTCTATTATGGCATTTCATCGATTCTCATCCAGCTGAGCTAAGTACAGGAAACGTTTCTCCTCCTCAGACGTAACTGAGAGTAATTCTATGGCTAATTTCAATGACGAAATTTCGCATTCAGTCAGCAACACAGCTTCCAAACCGTAAACGAGTTGAAAGGGAGTGAAACCAGTTGATGTTTTTACTGAGGTTTGATATGCCCAAAGTGCTGAAAATAACATAGAATGCCAATTAATTTTTTGAATACCAATAATTCGTCTAATCATGGTGACTAAAAATTTATTTATGGCTTCTACCAGACCATTGGCTTGTGGATAATACGGAGTGAAACTATCGTGACGCAGGCCAAGTTGATCTGTCAGTTCAGTCATCATGATATTGCGAAAATGACTTCCATGATCTGTAATAATGGCTTGAGGAACACCAAACCTAGCAATTATGTGATTAAATACAAAAGTTGCAGCAGTCTTGCCGTCAGCCAAAAATGTAGGCATCGCCTCGGCCCACTTAGTAAAATAATCTACTGCTAAGATAATATATGCATGCCCCCGGGCCGAGTGAGGGTTACATGTAATAAAATTGATACCCCATTTTGCGAAAGGACCAACAACAATTATGGGATGAAGAGGAGCGGGTGGCGCATGCATCTTACGATTAAAAAGTTGACAATTGTGGCATTTCCGGACTGCATAAGTACAATCTTTGAATAACGACGACCAAAAATAACCAGCGCGCAATATATTTTGGGTTGTGGCTTACCCAGACATATGACCGCCACATGCTCCAAAATGGCAATCATTTAACACCTTTTCAGCTTCTTCATGAACAAGACAGCGTCTGAAAACAGAATCCGCTCCACAACGATAGAGTGTTTCACCAATAATGTTATACTGTTGGGATTGGAAGCGTATTTTCCGTCGCTGAGATTGTGAGATTTCAGGCCAAAAATATTGGGTTTGGAGATAAACAATAATATCTCCATACCATGGATCTAGAGTACTGATAAGAAATAGAGATTCGTCCGTAATGGACTCTTCCGCCACAGTTTCAGTATCAGTAGAGGGAAAATCACACATCAGTTCTGCAAATACCAATGATTTATTTGCCTTGGATTTCTCAAACTCCAAGTCAAATTCCTGCAGGATGACTATCCATTTGGAATACTTGCCCCTTAGCAATTGTTTGGTTAAAATATACATCATAGGGTTGCAATCAGAAATTACTGTGGTTTTACGTAACAAGATGTAGTGCCTAAATCTCCGGATAGCTTGAACAGTTGCCAATGCCAATTTCTCCACATGTGTGTATTTGATCTCGGTCGGATGCAGATTCCGACTAAGATAGTAAATCACATGTTCAGTGTGAGGTTCGTCTTCCTGAACTAACACCATCCCAATGGTGGAATGAGAAGCAACGAGGTACAAAATGTAATCTTGGTTGTAGTTGGGAGGATGCAATAATGGTGCATGGGTCAACGCATGTTTAAGTGCATCAAAAGATCGATCAAAAATCTCGTCCCAAAAGAATGGAATGTTCTGTTTCAACAACCAGGTAAAATCCTTTGTAAGCTCGGCATAGTTAGGAATGAACCGACGTAAAAAGTTTTCTTTCCCTTGCAAACTTTGGAGTTGGCATAAAGTCAAAGGAGGAGGTAATTTAACAATAGCTTCGACCTTCGACGGATCGACGTGAATGCCCGATTTCGAAACAACAAAGCCCAGTAAACGACCCAACTCTACACAAAAAACACATTTGTGTGGATTCAGCCTAATCTTATAATGCCGACATCTCATAAAAATAGCTCGTAAGTGTGTGAGATGGTCGGCCCTGCGCGATGAATGAGCAGGTAAATCATTGAGATACGGCTGCACAATGTGCTTAATGTCATGAAACGCATAAGACATTGCCCTTTGAAAAGTTGCTCCAACGTTCTTCAAACCAAAAGGTAGTTTACGATAAGAAAACGTCCCCCATGGAAAAATAAAAGTTGTTTTTGGCTGATCAGCAGGGAGTATGTTTATTTTATTATACCTGGAAAACCCATCCATAAAGGAAAAAATTTCGCTACTGGCACAATCATCGATTATCTGATCAATATAGGGAGTTGGATAATTGTCTTTGGGACAAGCTCGATTAATATCCCTATAATCGATACATACTCGTATAGTTCCTTGTTTTTTAGTCACAGGAACAATATTTGATACCCAATCCGTCAAGGGAATTGGATAAATGAAACCTGCACACAGTAATTTCTCAACTTCCGCTTTGATAGCAACAGCTTTTCTAGGATGTATTTGACGTAAACATTGACGAACAGGTTTGGCATCCGGGTAAGTCTTGATTTCATGTATGATGATTGACGAATCAATTCCTGTAATTTCTTCATAAGACCAGGCAAATACATCATAGAATTCTTGAAATAGGGCTTTATAAGCTTTAATTTCATCTTCAGTACAACAAGCACCTATATGAATGTTTTCAATTATTCCTGGTTTTACTGAAATGTCAATTGGAACCGTTCGAGAAATATTTTCCAAATTTAACTTAGAATCAGGATTTTGCAATGGATTCTGGGGTTCTTTGACATATTTAGCAGTAAAAATTGAAGAGAAATCATCTTAAAAATGATCTGGTTAAGGTAAAAACGAATATCGGTGATGCAGATCTTCCCATGGTAAATCATCAACAAACAAAAGTTCATGAATCTTCTCATCAGTATGAACAACATCCGAAAATGCTGTTGTGGCTGAACTGGATATAGAAAGTGATTCCTCAGGGATCCCATTCATTGGATCAATTTCGGTTGAAGAGGGGTCGGAAAGTAACTGTACAGCCTAGTATGCAATTTCAAATGGACTCAAAGGCATCATGCCATCAATTGAATCTAACTCGAAGTCAGAAGGTACGATCCAAGGATCATCAAACATAATAGTTTCTGACGAAATCATGTGAATAGTTGCAACAGCAGGTGATACATTAGGAGGAGGAAAAGAAAAAGTTCCCAGTAAACCAGAATCTTTAACTGATCCTATTCCAACTTCCTTATAAGGGATAGTCGCTTTACCAACGTGTTGGATTGTTTCTGTAGAGGCTGGGTCGGAAGAGAAATAAGTTAACTGATCTATTGTGACAATATTTCCTTGATATGGAAATTTTATGAGTCGAAAGACTGAAGAAACAACAACAGTCATCGCATAAGACCAACTACGACCTAGAAGAAGGTTGTAATCTAGAGGGGCATCAACCACTTCCACATCTAGATTTACGGTTTTACCTTCGACCCCTATGGGTAAATCCTGCAAAATACCAAAAGGGTGGAAACCTCAACCATCAAAAGCCTTAAGAATCGTCGGAGATTGGTTAAGTGTAGGAGAACCAAGTGATTTCCAACACTGAATTGACATAATACACGTTGAAGCTCCCTCATCAATCACAGTCCAATAGATGGGTATGTTTTTTACTAACACTGGTATCTAGAAAGCCATTTGATGAGGTAGACGAGGTGTACTATTTTCTAAATCGAAGATTATAATATTAGAATCTTGAACATCTACAACTCCTATAGCAGACAAAAGCAATTTACGCTGTGCTGGGCATGATTGCAGCACTTCCAAAGCCGACGTTGCTGAAGGAGAAATAGCTAAGTCTTCAACAATGTTGTAATTCTGAGCAGCTCTCGCATGTGGATTGAAAGATGATTTACGAAGAACACCTTTAGCAGGCGGTTTTATTATTAAGTTTGGATTTTGTTTCTCGATCTGTAGCAGACCAGAAACAGGAGGAGGTGTAGTTGATGCATTTGCATTAGAAGATTCTGCTTCTTTCCCATCAACAGGATTCTTAGTACCATAATATTGCGATCACGTCGCAATCCTTACATGAGATATCATCAAAATAGGTTCTTCTGAAGCAGTCGAAGTGGAACCAATCATCTTGCTATCTTGAGTCGGAAAAGGATCCTTCAAGACAACAGGTTGTTGTGAACCTTTAACGAATTTTGCAACCTCTGCATGATGTGGGCATTCCTTAGTGAAGTGATCCTCATCACAAATGTAACAAGGGTAACGAGGTTTGCGCTTTTCGTCATTGGATTCATTTTTATTAGTTTTCCCTTTCGATTTTTTCTTGTTTTTACTCTTCCATTTATTTTTACCACCAGATTTAGATTTAGCCGTAGATGTCTCTACGACATGAATGTCAGTAGAAATTTCGGGGGAAGATTCTCCTTTCGGGGAATCTGGTAAAGTTATGATAGGAGAATAATTGTTTGAAGATTTCTTCTTAATTTTAGTATTGACTGTACCAGTCATGCCATCAGCAGCATGAGACCCTAAAGGAGAAGCAGCTATCTGACCTTGTTTTGGAAGGTCGGGGATTTTTTCGTGTAAAGTACCTGACTACGTGTAAACGAGGTCAAGGTACTGAGCTTGAGAAATCACTTTCTCTTCAGTAACAACACCGGCCTTAGCTACATCTTTAGTGATATTGGGTAACAATGATTTAACAAACCATTCTGCCAAAATTTGATCTGGAATATAAACTTTCACCAAACGTCTTCTACGTCGCCATTCATGAATATGATCAGAAATATACGTAGACGTAGATTGCTTAAGTGAAGTTAATAATTCCTTGCCATTGTCATATCTGATAGGCAACTGAAAATGAGTCAAGAAGGCAGTCACTAATTGACTGAAATTATGAAACGAGCCTCGTGGTAACTCAATGTACCATTTGGCTGCAAGACTAATAAGAGTTCTTTGGAAAATACGTAAGCGAATCGAATCATCAATAATTGAATTAGACGCACACCAGAGATGATAAGTCACGACGTGATTTGATGGATCCTCTCCTGACTTACCTTCGAATTTCGGTATATCACTGGGAAACTTATGTGGCATCGGCGGCGAGTACGGATAATAGAAAATCGGATCATTCGTAAGGCGCGTCAAATCAGGTAAATCCAAAGTTGCAATAAATGGTAACTGACGGTTAGGGTCACGAAAACCTTGAGTAGCCAAAGCAGTTCCAGGAGGTGGATACCCAGGATAATTGGGAATTGGATTTGCGTTAGGAATTGTGTAACCCCCTGGAAAACCAGGATTAACCGGACCAAGCTGGGGTTGTTGAGGCTGCTGATAAGTGTAGCCAGGGTACGGTTGATACTAATAATTTGGATTTTTTGAACCGGGACCGAATTGAGGATATCCCTAGTACGGTTGATACATAAACTGTGGTTGGCTTGTGACGACTGTACTCGTACCGGCTTGTCCTCCAAGCATCTGAACCGAAGTCTGAACGAAAGGCCCTGACTGGGGTACAGAGACTTGAGGGATTTGCACGGATGTAGGGATAGAAAAACTCGGCGTTACAGATAATCTAGAAATAGGTGTTACAGGTTGGACAGACGTAGCAGCAGTTTGAGGCAAAGTCCGAGGTGTACTAGGCGCAGACTGTTGAACAGAACTAGGTGCAGGAGTTTGAATAGTAGGCTGGACAGGTTGCTGGGTTGGGCCAGAAACCAAAGGCGGTCCAGGTTGAAAAGGCAACTGCACATTAGGCTGCATAGGCTGTTGATATTGGGACGGATCCCACACCATATTCATTCTGGGGTATTATCCCGCAGAAGGTTGAACATAAGGACCATAACCTGGTTGAACATATGGTTGATAAGTAAGTGGTAAATTTCTGGCTCCTTGAAGAGATGACTGACCAAAAGGATGTTGGTAACCTTGAATTGGGTACTGACCTTGAGGTTGATAACCCTGAGGCGCGTACTAAAGCTGGGGTTGATAAGGACCTTGAGGAGCATATTGAGCTTGAGGTTGACCCTGGGGTATGTAATGTCCTGAAGGTTGATATCCTTGAGGTATGTACTGTCCTTGGGGTTGTCCCCCAAAATAATATGATTCCACAGTTTTTCCTGGGAAAAAGCTACCTTGAGGTTGACCCCCAGGTGGTAACTTACTTCCTGAAGGTTGCCCCCCCGGCGGTAACTGAATACCTTGAGGTTGCCCCCCAGGCAGTAACTGATTTCCCTGAGATTTCCCTCCAGGTGGTACCTGACTACCTTGAGGCTGCGGAGTTGGAATATTACCAGACATCATAAAAATTTGCCCTTCATTCGACGTTTCAGTTTTAATTCCACTCAAACCAGATGATAACACACTTTCAATAAGTTGAGGAGCTACCTCTGAGAAAGTACCAGACAGAGCCTGATATCTCGAAGGAACAGAAGGACCACCATGTAAAAATGATTCCGGTGTCTGGGAAAACATGGATGATTCTCCTGCCATAATGGATGACGGATAATAACCTCTTGGTGTTGGATGAAATGGAACTCGAGGTGGAGAAAAAGCAAGACCCGGATTCTCTAAAAATTTTGTTAAGGATAAGTATCAAGCAGTAGTTCGAATAGGGCTGTAGAAAATTGATTCACGCTCCCTAAGATTTAACAACTGAAGGGAATTGGGAAGAGATAATTCTTCGTCTGCATTAGTAAGTTCTTCAATAGAAATTAGTCCAGATGGAAGATCGTCAGTGACAATATTCCTTACCCTTGGTTAACCAAGATCGCTAGAAGTTGGTGAAACAAATCCCGAAGATGTTTCCAAAATAGAAGGTTCAGTTTCAGGTTCAGAGATTTCAGGTTCGTCAGCCCATTCACTAGTAGGAGAAATACTACCAGTAACTTCAGAAACTAAAATCGGCTCTTGAATGTGTTCTGTTATGGGTGTTTGATAATCATGATGAACCACTATGGATGCAGTTCCAACTTCTATTGATTTAATCCTACCGCTACTAAACGATACCAGAGCACGAAGTCCTTCAAGCTGACTTGGTGAATATTCAGGGGGTTTCCCTTGTAGTCTCCGGGATTGTCTCGGCAATTCCACCACGATTAATTATTTAACTAATCACACACAAACAAAGAAAATTTCAATGAAAACACCTAAAGTCTCTAAAAAACAAACAGCTGAATCAGACGCTTAAAAATATAGGAGTTCAAACCACATAAAAACAGTAACTTCCCGTACTAAAAACACTAGTTGGTGATGAAATCCCACTTAGTAGAAATTTAATATAGAAAGGGCGGTTGGAACAGTTACCCCGACAACCTGCTTAATGAAACAGACTGGCACAAGTTTCCTCACAAAACCATCTCGGGTGAAGATAACCCCCTAGAGAGTCTACGTGAGTCTAGTCGACGTCTGCTCCATGTACAGTGAGATCTTTCCTTCACCATCACCTTAGAAAATAATATTAAGTTTGTGGACACTAAGGTTACCAATAGTAACAAATATAACTGGGGGAACAGTCTACGATCCGATCTCACGCGCAAGGGCAGACTAACAAAGCTCAATCCCCTTGAAGGTTCCTCAACATGGTTAATTTGAGGTTTACCGAAAAGTGACCCCAGGCTCCTCGACAATGGTTAATTCGAGGTTTACCGTTTGTAATACGCGCAAAATCTTCTATCTTCCCCAATGAAACAGAACTGATTGTCTCAAAGGTTCGGACATGATCTCGTGATTGACTTCTTTAAGAGAAGCTTCCCAGATTATACAAATTACGATTGGGTTTATTTCCAACCGCAAGATTCGTCTACTTGTTTTTTTTACTACCTTGGAGAGTTAATTACTCCCTACTCCAAGATACTAGCCTAAGCTATGTTGGTGATAAGAGCCCTAGAAAATAAAAAGATTGCTAGATGAATTTTAATTAAGCGTTACTTTTAAGAGATGTTTCTTAAGTCAATGGGTGCGGAAATGAAACTCTGATTGTGTGAAGACTCGACTTCCAAAAAACACTAAAAATGCACCTAAAAATGATAATCAGATCGTTTCCTTTCAATGAAGCTCTAATTAAGGAAAAGTTGGAGAATGCAATTCTTTTAATGAACAATTCCTTCTTTAAACATTAAGAGCAATTGAAAGAAAATATTTTGTCTTTTCAGCAATAACTCCAGATGAAACAAAAATATCAAAGCTCATAAGAAAAATCCTTTCACTTTCAGAAACTTGAAGCTACAAAACAAGTTTTCTTCAAAGGAGATCTACAAAATTCTATGAAAAACACTCAAAACTATAAAACTAATTCTGAGATCTACAAATTTTAACAATCTAATTGAATTAAATCTTTAAGAAATTTTTTTTTGAAGAAGGTTTTACTTAGCTATTCAACAAAATAAGGATCTATTCGTTTAGAATAACAAACAGATAAAAAACACTCAATTATTTTTTTATAAAAAATGAAATTCAAAAACCAATAACAAAGTTTCTTTTCGAAGGTTTGCAAAGAAACAGGTAACTCTATTTCTTAATAGAGGATGACTTCAAAATCAGGCCAGATTCAGAAAAAGAGAAAAGACCAATGTAATCTCAGGTATTTTAAACAGTCAATGCTTCGAATCGTTACAAAGACCAAGTGAAAGACAATCCAAAACGCAAAACTTCTAGAAAATCATCAAAACACCAATACTGCTAAGATTCATTCACAAAAATATTTTGACAGAAACAATCATCAATCTGGGCAGAAATCAAAAACTCTAAATCACAATAAAGATAAACTAAAGAAAGAAATCCAAATTTTTTCAAAAATTTTAACAGGGTCCGCATGCTTGCAGAAGTAACAGGTGCAGTACCGCACTGTTTACTAAAGCAAAAATGCGACACTGCCCGCACTGTGCAAAGAAGACAAAGTGCGGTCCTAGGAAAAATTAGAGAAAAACATAAAAGATCTCAAAATTTTCAAAAACAGAGAAAACCTAAGTTACCCAGGCAGATGTCTATCAATCAAAAACTAGGAAAAAGGTTTCCTCAAATCAAAATAAAAGAGAACCAAAAACAACAATTTATTTCCCTAGTGGTGTCGCTAATTTGTTGGAGGATTAATCTGTCTTGTGGAAAAAACCGATCTCCCTAGTACTAAAAGTATCTAGCAACAAACAACCAAATAAAATAATCTTTCTCTAAGCATATACGATCTATGAAAAGCTCTATAGAGGTGTTAAGGACTTACCGTTTGTCCAGTGCTTGTTTGAAGTCGTTGTTGTCCCTCGCGCGCTTGAAGGAGTTTTCCTCGTAAACCTGCAGTCACAAACAAGCAAAATATTACATAGCACCTGTATAGAAATCATCATAAACCATGCTTATCATAGTGATCAAGGAATCTATGAAATAAACCATCGATTGAAAGCTTATTGAGAAAAATGAGTATATTTGTATTAATTTCAAAAGAAGAAAATCCTTACAACCTGAGCCTTGATGTTGCACAGGACTTTCCGGGGTCCGAAGCAGGAATCTCCTTTACTTTGATAAGCTCTACACTCCTCCAATCAAGACAAATAGAGGTATGTAATATTTCCTCACAAAATTATTAATTAACTGAGTCTGAATCTCAACAACACTTAACTTCAAATATTCTAAAGCTTCAACTCCCTTTGAGGCTACCCAATGCCTCTTTTTATAGTAGAATAGAGGAGGTTTTTTGTTCCAACTATGAAGGGATAAAATCCTCCTTCAAAGGGATAATCTCCTCACATCAAGGGGTTAGCTTCATAAGGTAAGGGATACATGCACCTCATAAGAGCATTTATAACACCGCAAGATATTTTCTGGAAGCTTCTAGAATTCACTTTTATTGAGGTTTTTGGAAATTACTTGTGCCTTTTTGATCTTACAGGGGTCCACAACTATAACAAAGAGAAAGTGCATTCAGGTATGCATGATAGCTGAACATTGGGTGTGGGGCCGTAGGCAAGATAGCGAGAAAGTGCGATACCAAAGTTTAGGAGACTTTTAGGAACTTTTCTCTGATTTTCAAGGCTTGACATGAGGAACTGATATGTTAGACTTGCAAAGGGAGAAGTATGAGTAGTAATGAGCTCATAAACATAGCAGAATGTCAGGATGACAATTTTTAGTGTAACATCTACAGTGTTGTCCAAATGCAATGTACCACCTAGATGCATAGCGTAGATCTAGTTGGAGGTTTCAAATGTGAAAGGAGCTAAACCTTTGAGATGGTTTAGGGTTTTGCAAGGCCTTCATCCTATAAATGAAAGAGGAGAGTAGCATGAGAGTGGTTGTTGAACATATTTCATTGAAAGGATTTGTCTGTTTAGACACTTCTCATTCTTTGGCTGCTTAGCTGAGAATAGTGATGTTTAGTACTTGGGTGTTCTTGGTCGGGAATCCCACCTCTTTCCTTGAGAGGCCTCTTGGAAGAGTCTTGCATTTATTATCCACTATCAAGCATTTGGCCAAGCTTCTTCTTCCAACTACAGCTCTGATCCTGTTGAGGGTTTGGTTGTCTTTGTGAGCAGCAACAAGTGGAGGCTAGATCTATTCAGATCTAGACCATACTAGTGCCTCTTTTCATTAGGAAAGCCTTCTATCCCATTGGCAAGAGTGTATTAGTTGATTGGAGCTTTAGATCCATACCTTGGAATCAGTCCAAAGTCTACATCAAGCCTACAACACAGTTTATATCCCTGGACTGCGTTATTTTGCAAGTGAGAAGTTGCATGGTGTTTGGAAACTATTTGGAGGAGAGATCTCTGGTGTAAAGGAGCCTTCCTTACACTATGGTGATCCATGGATTAGCCATCTAATCCATGTATGTTTCAGATCTTATCTATTCATTGATGTATCTACTTCAGAATTTCTGAATCATTCTGCAGATCTGCTGCAGTAGATCTCAGATCTACTCTTTTGCGTTCATGTTTTGCTGAAAACCCCAAGGGGTATGTAAAATAGAGACAATCTAGTGTACAGATCTGATATAGATCTAATATTTTGTACACAGATATATCCTAGATCTGATTTTTAACCTACATCTATTGTTTACTCATTAAAATAGCATTGTCAAGGCTTTACAGTGAATTATATTGTTGCAACACCTCTTTTAGAGGGTTTTTCTCCATAAAAGTCTCCATCTTTCTCTTGTACATTGATTGGGCTACCTTGTAAATCTGATTTATCATTGTATAAGCTATTTTTGAGCTTTCATATTGGTGTCTTTCTACTTCTATCTAAAACTGCGTTATTTTCTGGGCAGTGATATTTTGTGTTGCTGCAGTCCCCTCTTTGGGCAGTTTTCAAGCCATACCAGGTGTGGGAGATCTATTTAACCCACCTAGTTTGATTTTTTTCCAATATCCTCTTGGATTTGGGTCTTAGATTATCAGATCTAAGGGATCCAAGGGCTGATTTCAATATCTGTAACAGCCATTCCTGAAAAATGTGTTTTTCAGGCATGCCTTGCTAGCAGTTGCGATTTTGGGATATTACAGATTTCACACATGCATGATTCTTGATGACCAGCTACATGATGAGGGATATTTAGTCCAATATGGATTCATCTATGATCATGGTAGAATATTCTTGTTTAGAGCCTCCAAGCTCAAAGAGAAGTTACTACAAAGGGCCTATGAAGAGTTCTGCTTCAGCCACACATACTCCATGAAGCTCAACAACATCATCTTGAGGAGCTACTATTGGGAGGGCTTTGAAGGAAAATTATATCAGCGTTGTCAAAAATGCATGTACCCTATGGAGATGGAGCAGAAACTCAACTCTATGGAAGAGTTCATTCAACCCTCTCTTTCTCTTTTTGAGGAAGGGGATAGATCTTTGCACCACTCCATTTATTTGAGGAGGATTGATGGTGAAGAGCATACTCATGTAAATCATGTTTTACTTTCTTATTGTATGAATTCTTTTACTATGTATATGTAGTCCATGACTCCAAAAAGGAGTGTTGTACCTTATAAACTTCATGTTCAACTTTGGGCCAAAGTTATTTTTGAATATGGCCACTCCCTTGGAGACCAAAGGGAGATTTTGTATCATGATGGGTGCATTCCTAAGGCACCTAATATATCTCACACTTTCAGCCATGGTGAGATGATATGGACAGCAAGTAAGTGGTGTGAAACCACTTACCACATCTAGATTTGATGCAGCTAGGAGATGCATTGTGCTGGTTCCACATGTGGGACTATGACCCACCTCCATATGCACAAATTTATGTTTGTATGTACATTGTTTCAATCCCATACATTGATGATGTACTTGTGCTTTTTATGGGAATGTATGGAGGCAGTATGGAAGGTATGTATGTGCCCTATGGGATGGATATTCTCCATGTACCTTATGCTACATGTTTCAGAGAGAACATTGGGCAAACCATGCTTGTTTCAGGTAAACTATTGTCTCCTTATGGGATGGACTACTTGCATCTCATTAGAACTTTGGAGGAGCATTTCATGGTGAGATGAATTGGGATGACACATTGATTGGGTGTGTCCATTGGGAATGAAGTTTCCCACAATTCTACATGCTTCAAGGGGAGCATGGGACATTATATGGCTACTACATTACATCACTTGTTTCCTTATGAAGGGAGCCATATGATTTACTTATGTCTTTTGGAGGAGCCTCTCACATGGGAGGAGTTTTGCCATGAATTTGCTATCTGGTATGGATGATAGCTTGGAGGATGGAGCTCCATATGGGGATAAATATTCTCCACATTTTTAGTTCTGTCCTTACAGTTGCTTGAGGACAAGCAACATTTGGGAGGGAAGGGCTGTAATATTCCTAATCAGTCCTAAGCTAATGGGAATATTCATTTTTGTTTTAGTTTTCTGTTTCATGAATAAAAGTGTAAAGTAGGATCATAAAACTCCTAAACGGCAAATAAATCAATGCCAAATATGAAAAAGGTTAAATCTTAGCTATGTAAGCAAGCACCCTTAGGTGTGAAAGGGGCTAGATGTTTTGACTGAGTCAACCATGACCAAATTTATAGCGTTGTCTTGGAGGAGTGGCCATCAATGAGGCACATCACAGTTTTAGATGGAGATGGCTTGTGTGAAAGAATCTATTTCATTGAAGGTGGTGTAGGGTTTACAAGCTCTTAATCTATATAAGGAAGGGGATGGCAGCATGAAAAGGTTGTTGAATGGTATCAGATTTATGGAGTATAGTCTGTTTGGACATACAAGATTTATTTCGCTGTTTAGCCTAGATTGAAAATGTTGTTTAGCATTGGGTGTTTCTGTTTAGGACTCCCACCTATTTCCATTGAGTAGATCTTCGGAGAGTCTTGTATTGCATAGTCCACTATATGGCTCAAGGCCAAGCTTCCTCTTCCAACTACAATGCAGATCCTGTTGAGGGTTTGGTTGTCTTTGAAAGCTATAGCAAGTGGAGGCTAGATCTACTCATATCTAGACCATTCTAATGCTCCTTTTCAGTGGGAAAGTCTTCTATCCCATTGGCAAGAGAGTATTGGATCATTGGAGCACCATTTTAAGATCTTGGCATGTGGCCAAATATTATCTAAACCCTACAGTGTAGTTTTACTTCCAGATCTGTGTTTTTCTGTAGGTGCTATTGCAGGGTCCTTTGGCATAACTTTTTGGAGGAGTGATTTTCATGTGTTGGGGATATGCCCTTCACCTTTGAGATCCATTGAAGAGGATAATTTTATTGTACATATCAGATCTGATCTACATGTTTCTGAATATTCCTGAATATCTGAAGATTTCTGCAGATCTGCATCTTTTAGATCTCGGATCTACTCCATGTACTTCATCTTTTGCTGCAAACCCTAAGGGGATTTTGAAGAAGAGTCTTTATAGTGTATGGATCTATCATAGATCTGACTTTTCATGCATTATTTTTCTCTAGATCTAAGTTTTAATCAAGAATTGTTGTAGCCTTAATAAAATAACACTGTCAAGGTAGTTTCTGCTCATATACATGGTTGTAGCACCTCTTTTTGAGGATTTTCTTCTATTGAGTCTTCTATTTCCTGTTGTACATATTATGGGCCTTATTGTACATTCATTTTGCTGATGTAAGCACATTTAGAAGATTCCCATATTGGCCTCCTGCCATAATCTTGATGATCTATGTTATTTTACTACATAATTGTTTACATATTGCTGCAGTCCCCATTTTGGGAATATAGCAGGAACTGAGGACCATATTTTATGGGTGAAATTTTTTGAGGTAGAGTCCATTAACGGGGTTTTTTAATCATGTCCCATCAGGCTCTGATAAAATGTATGCCCCATTAAGGAGGAAATGTTTGACAATGTATGGACCCTTCCATAATGTCTCAAACTTCCCGGTTTTTAAAGCTTCTTGTGCGACATCATAGTGTAAGACTAGTTCTCCCTTGGTAAATGACCAAGGGGTGATGTTGTATTCAAATGAAACTTTGACCCTTTTCTTTTGGGATTCGTTATGTTGAAGAGATTCTTGTCAAATTTCATCGACAAGTTATAACCGTACCAACCTTTGGGGGTTTAATATCGGTGAGAAGTTCGATGGCCGAGTGCAAGGTGGGGATTTCACGTTCGATGGGAAGCACAACCTCCACACTATACACTAATTGGAAGGGTGTAAACCTTGTTTAAAATTTGACCCTTGTGGGGTACAAGCATAGGGTTGAGAACACCATGTGGTGCTAGTTGGTTTTGTGGTTGTTCACCATCCGTTGCAACATTGTTTTGAGGATTTTGTTGACAGATTCTACCTGAACATTAGACTGGGGGTAGTATGATGAAGAAAATTCACGATAAAAGCCAAGGTGTTGGGAAAAATCCTGGAATATTTCACTCTTAAAACATTTCCCGTGATCTTACACTAGTTCCTTGGGGACACTAAACCGTGTGATGACATGGTTTAAGAAAAACCGTGCAACGATTTCTGCAGTGTTGTTCAATGTGGGCATGGCTTCTGCCCATTTGGTGAAATAATTGACAACCACAACTATTTATTTGTGGTTTCTGGATGATGTGAGGTTGCATGTCATGAAGTCTATGCCCCATTTATAGAAGGGGCCTGATATGATGAAGGGGTGCAGGGGAGATGGAGTGGCTCGTGCCTTGTGAGGATAGTGTTGGCATCACTCACATATTTTGACTAATTGGATGCAATCATGAAATAGGGTGGGCCATAAGTAGCCAAAACATACGAATTTTTGAGCAGTGGCCATTCCTGAGAGGTGGTCGCCGAAAGCCCTGTTGTGGCAGTCATTCGGGGCTTGCTCAGCTTGGTCATGAGTGAGGCATAAATGAATGATGGTGTCGATGCCTCGTTGGTAATGGGCGTCCCCTAAAATAAGGTATCAGGGGGGCGTGATCACGTATGCGGCTTTGTTTGTCATAATTGAGTTGAGGTTTGAAACTTTGAGTTTGTAAGAAGAGTAGGATATCGTCGTACCAAGGGTCCTCCATTGTCACTAAGAAAATATGTTCATCAGGTAGTGCATAATTAATGGGGGATCCTTGGGTCTTTATTGGGAGATCTCTGATGAATTCAACCTTGGGTCTTTATTGGGAGATCTCTGATGAATTCGACAAGGATGAATGCCTTTTTTCTTTTAGGGGAGCTAAATTGTATATTAAATTCTTGCATTATAACCACCCATCGGGCATATTTATGATTCATCATACGATGAGTGAGAAAATATCACATGGGGTTGATAGTTGCTACAACAGTGGTGGTTCAAAGGATGATGTAGTGACGAAGATTTTGTACTGCATGTACTAGGGCTAAGGCTATTTTTTCTTTTGGCTCATACTTCATGCAGGCCCAACTAAGTTCTTTATTATGTAATAGATTATTTTTTCCCTATTTTATGGTCCATACTTGACTAGCACCCCAGTAATGGTTACATCTGATGTAAATAGATATAGGATGTAATACTTATGGTGGTTTGGTGGGATGATCAAAGGAATTGAAGACAATGTGTCTTTTAATGCTTTGAATGAATTTTGGGCCTGTTAATCCCATTGGAAAGGGATGTCTTAATGAAGGAGACAAAGTGTCATAAGAAGTTGGCCTTACCTTGTAGGATTTGTAACTTCTTCAATGTTTTTTGAGGTGGTACTTATTTGATTTCTTGGACTTTGAGAGGGCTTAATTTAATTATTTACTGGGAAACAATGGATCCTAGAAATATTTTGGTGTTAACATGGAAGACACACTTGTGGGGGTTCAAGCGTAGGTTATATTGTTGACATCATTGAAAAACTAGGCGAAGGTCTTCCAAATGGTCAACATGCATATTGGATCGTACAGTGTAATATTCCCAATGGGGAATGCTGAAATATAATGCAAAATGATAGGAAAATAATGCAAATCATAATTTATATAGAAAGAGGCAAATATGGAGACCTTTAATTTGTTATTACAACATCAAAATATGTTTAAGAAGTGGCCCATAAGATCCATAACAAGACAAGCAAGTCTCCAATGAAGAAAATCCATTAATAAGAGGTGCTGGAGCCATATATTAAAGATGGAAAACCTTTACAGCATTATTTTTTTGGCTCTGGAATAGTATTAGATTATACATCAGATCTAGAGTTACTATGTGCATAAAAATTTAGATCTAGATCAGATCCATGCACTATACAAGCTCCTCTATAGAACCCCCTTGGGGTTTTTAGCAAAACACCAAGTACAAGATGTAGATATGAGATCTAAGACTGCAGATATACTGAAAATTACAGAGTTGGAAAGTGTGGCTGATCATATGAAAAATAAAACATTCTCCTCCAATATATCTCCAAAGTGAAGGGCAGATCCCCAACACTTGAAAACCAACTCTCCAAATGGTGTGCCAAATCACCCTGCAACTGCACCTACAGAAATAACACAGATCTGGAAGTGAAACTGCACTGTAGGGATAAAAATAAGGTTGGCCTCATGCTAAGATCTGAAAATGAGTTCCAAAGCCTTCAATACTGACCTCCCAATGAAGTAGAAATCTCCTCCACTGAAAATAAGCACTGAAATGGCCTAGATTTGAAAGATATAGTCTCCACTTGCTACAACTTACAAAAAAAACCAAAGCCTCAAAAGGATCCACACTGTAGTTGAAAGGAGAAGCTTGGCCCTAAGCCATATAGTGGACAATGCAATACAAACTCTCCCAAGAGCTACTCAATGGGAAGAGGTGGGATTCCCGATCAGGAACACCCAATGATAAACAACATTCAATCTCAGCTAAATGGAAAGAGAAAGATATATGTCTAAATAGACCATATATTCATAAAATATGATAAACATCAACAACCTTCTAATGCTTCCATCCCCTTCCTTTTATAGGATAAGAGATTACAAACCCTAAACCACATCCAATGATAACACTCCTTTCACACAAGGCATCTCCATCTAAAACTATGTTGTACCCCATTGATGGCCACTCCTCCATGACAGCGTTGTAGATTTGGTCAAGGTTGACCCAGTCAAAATGATCTAGCCCCTTTCACACCAAGGGTGTTTCAATTAAGCTGCCAAGATTTGTATTTTTCACATTTGGCATTGATTTATTCATGATTAAGGAGAAATATGGACCTCCTTTAGCCTCTTATTCTTTAAACAAAGCAACAAAAAAAAATGAATATTCCAATTAGCTCATGACTGATTGGGAATATTACAGTCCTCACTTCCCAAATGTTGCTTGTCCTCGAGCAATTGACAAGGTGAATGCTACAAATCTTCTCCTCCTCTATAGGTGACACCAACATGTGATAAGATTCTTTCATAAGCTAAGTGTTCACCAATCCATATCTCCATGAATTTTTCCTCCAAAGTTCTCATGAGATGCAAATAACCCATCCCATAAGAAGATAATAGTTCAAATGAAACAAACATGGTTTGCCCAATGTTCTCCCTGAAACATGTAGTATTGTTAACATGGAGAATCTCCATCCCATAGGGCACATGCATACCTCCCATCCTCCCTCCATACATTCCCATAAAAAGTACAATTACATCATCAATGTATGGGATCAAAATTACATATATACAAACATAAATTTGTACATATGGGGGTGGGTCATAGTCCCACATGTGGAACCAGCGCAGTGCATCTCCTAACTACATCATATCATGATGTGGTAAGTGGGTTCCCCGCCACTTAATTGCTGCCCAAGTCATCTCACCATGGCTGAAAGTGTGAGATATATTTGGTGCCTTAGGAATGCACCCATCATGAAACAAAATTTCCCTTTTATCTCCAAAGGAATGGCCATGTTCAGAAATTTTTTTCGCCCAAAGTTGGCCATGAAGTTTATAAGGTACAATGCTCCTCCTTGGAGTTATGGCCTGCATATACATGGTGAAAGAATGCAAACAATAATCAAATGAAACATTATTTACATGAGCATATTCTTCACCAAAATTTCTACTTGAAAAAATGGAGTGGTGCATAGATGTATCTCCTCTCTCAAAAAGAGAAAGATATTGCTGAATTAACCCCTCTATGGAGTTATGTTGCTGCCCCTTCTCCACATGGTGCATGCATCTTTGAAAATACTAATATAGTTCTCCTTCAAATCCCTTCCAAGTGTAGCTTCTCATGATGATGTTGTAGAATCTCATGGAATATGTGTGGCTGAAACATAACTCTTCATAGGCCCTTTGTAGTAACTTCTCCTTGAGCTTGGAGGTTCTAGACAAGAATATCCTACCATGATAATAGATGACTCCTCCTTGGACTGAATAGCCCTCTTCATGTAGCTGGTCATCAAGTATCATGCATGTGTGAAGATCCTTGGAATAATCCACCAAAAGCTGAGATTTCCAATATGGATCAATCTCCCATAGTGACAGCGCTGATGATCTATCAAAAGGAATGTTTGTCATATGGCTATTCTCTCCTTGAAATCTCCCATGCCAAAGGTATATGATGAAAGGTTGCTATCCGCTCCTTGCATATGCACATGCTCAAATAAATATTGAGGCTTTTGAAAGTTAGTCTCCCATGGGAGGCCATCATCTATCCAATACCTCCTTGATTCAATCCAAGCATGCATGTGTGGCCACCATCTTCTATCATGTATGGAAGATTTCTCTCCAAGTGAGGTCATCTTCTGAATATTTATAGCCAAGGAATGCTCTTCTTGCCCCTTGATGGTGTCTTCCTCCAATCTTGCAGCATCTTCTCTCAGCCCAGTATGAGATGAGATAGTGGGTGATAGTGCAAGTGGAAGAATATCTCCCTCCTCCTTAAGCTCACCCATGACTTCCAGTGCTATATTTTGGTCTTCTAATGCTCCCTTCATTCTTGGATCTATGAATGGAGCATCAATATGTGAGACATCTTTCACAATTCTGAATCAAGTCGTCTCCCGGGTGGTTTACCACAAGATACTGATGTCTCATGGATCATCCTCATGTGCATAATAGATGGGATCATCTTATCCCTACTTCCACTGCGAAAATTCAGCTCTGTTTCTTGTGTGGAAGTTTTATGATATTTGGTATCACTCTTAATGATGCAAGAGTGCCTCTAGTTGGATAAATTTCTCCATCCTCCCCTCCATGAGGTGGTGGATCATCTCCTGCTATCCCAGCGTTGTGACCCCTTCTTTGTTCATCTTCTTCTTCCTCCTCATCATCTGAGAAGACCTCTATGTAATGTTATTTCCCAGCTACACATCTATGTCCAGGTGCCCATGATTCTTGGCAAGTGAAGCAAAGATTTTATTCTTCTTAGATCTCTTCAGACTTCATCATGAAGAGGTTTTTTATATGAGCTCTCCTTTGAAGGAGCAAACTTTTCTTCCTTTCCCTTTGAAGGAAAAGAGGGCTTATGCTGAAATGTTGCCTTTGCTTTTGGCAAGGCATCTTGAAGGTCTCTAGCCCTTCCAATAGCATCATGTAGGGTAGTGGGCTTGGTCGACTTAACCAACCCATGAAGAGGTTCATCTAACCCAAAAATGAACATGTACACCCTTCTTGCTACAGATAAATCAGGAACCATAACAATAAGTCTTAAAAATTCATAGATATAAGTTTTTGCATTACCTAATTGTTTCAAATTTTCAAGGCTCATGAATGGTGCCTCTATATCTCTTCTATCTAACCTTTCCACCAGCCTTCTAGTGAACTTTGAATAAGTAGTCACATTGGCATGACCCAATGTAGACAAGCCATGGAACCACCAATCATGTGCTTCACCCTCAAGGTGTAGCCCTACAATCTTAATTGCTTCCATTTCTGGAAACTTGTTCAATTGAAAGTAGATGTCAAGTTTTTCAACTGAAGATTTGGCAGTGCTCTTGGATGACCCATCAAAGTTGGGTAAGAAAAATCTACCCATATTGTGGTGTCTATCATGATTCTAAATGAATCCACCACCTCTATGATGATGCCTTGGCCTTCTATTGTCCTTTATTTTAAAAAACTCCTGAAAACTCAAGTGATCTTTGAATATCTGATTTTGAGACTCATATTCTTCAAAATAGTCTTCAAGGGATTCATGCTCTTGAAACCCTTCATTTCTCACAACCAACAATGTAGGCATGGTAGAGCATTGGGAAACTTGTGGCTGAGGCACTGGTTGATAATTCTAGTGGTGAGACATGCCAAAGCCTTCTCCATGATGAAATCCTTTAGGGGATTCCTTGAATCTATCCATTCTCATCTATTTTATCTCTCTATCAATGTCTTGCATGGCTCTAAGAAGGATCTTAGGAAACTCCCTCTCTTCATCTTCACCTCCAGATAAAGGGGTTTTACCCTTGTCTACTTTCTCATCAGTATAATCAAAATTTATGTGTCTTATTTTTAGATACCTCTTCTCTCTTTCAGTAAGAGGTTCTCCTTCTTCATATGACATATTGGCTTTTAGAAAGCACAGACTGTGCCAAGATGACGCTCTGATACCACTGTAATATTCCAAAATGGGGAATGGAACAATATAATGCAGAATGATAAGAAAATAACGTAGATCATCATTTATACAGCAAGAGGCAAATATGGAGACCTTTCATTTGTTATTACAATAGAAAAATGTGTTTAAGAAGTGGCCCATAAGATGCATAACAAGACAAGCAAGTCTCCAATGAAGAAAATCCCTCAATAAGAAGTGTTGCAACAATATATTAAAGTTGGAAAACCTTTACAACGTTATTTTATTGGCTCTGGAATAGCAGTAGATTATACATCAGATCTAGAGCTACTATGTTCATAAAAATTTAGATATATATCAGATCCATGCACCATACAAGCTCCTCTATAGAACCCCCTTGGGGTTTTCAGCAAAACACCAAGTACAAGATGTAGATCTGAGATCTGAGACTACAGATCTACTGAAAATTATAGATCTGTAAAGTGTGGCTGATCTGATATGAAAAATAAAATGGCCTCCTCTAATAGATCTCCAAAGTGAAGGGCATATCCCCAACACTTGAAAACGAACTCTCCAAATGGTGTGCCAAATCACCCTGCAACTGCACCTACAGGAATAATGCAGATCTGGAAGTGAAACTGTGTTGTAGGGATTAAAATAAGGTTGGACACATGCCAATATCTAAAAATGAGCTCCAAATCCTTCAATACTGACCTCCCAATGAAGTATAAACCTCCTCCACTAAAATGGCCTAGATCTGAAAAATATCTAGTCTCCACTTGTTGCAGCTTGCAAAAACAACCAAACCCTCAACAGGATCTACGCTGTTGTTGAAATGAGAAGCTTGGACCTAAACCAGATAGTGGACAATGCAATACAAACTCTCCCAAGAGCTACTTAATGGGAAGAGGTGGGATTCCCGATCAGGAACACCTAATGCTAAACAACATTTAATCTCAGCTAAACAACAAGAGAAAGATATATGTCTAAACAGACCATATATTCAGAAAATATGATAAACATCAACAACCTTCTAATGCTATCATCCCCTTCCGTTTATAAGATAAGAGCTTGCAAACCCTAAACCACATCCAATGATAACACTCCTTTCACACAAGGCATCTCCATCTAAAACTGTGTTGTACCCCATTGATGGCCACTCCTCCATGACAGCGCTGTAGATTTGGTCAAGGTTGACCTAGTCAAAATGATCTAGCCCCTTTCACACCAAGGGTGCTTCAATAAGCTTCCAAGATTTGTCTTTTTCACATTTGGAATTGATTTATTCATGATTAAGGAGAAATATGGACCTCCTTTGCCCTCTTATTCTTTAAACAAAGCAATAAAACAAAAATGAATATTCCAATTAGGTCATGACTAGTTGGGAATATTACATAGAGTGAAGTTGTCCAAATAGGCGAGGATGACATGAGCCAAGTCATGAAATATGTAGTTCATGGTCCACTGGAAGGTGGCACCAACATTTTTAAGAAAAAATGGCATAACTTAGTATGAAAAGGTACCCCAAGAGGTGGTAAATGCGGTTTTGTATCTATCTGTGTGGTGAATCTAGATATGATTATACATAGAGAATCCATCCATATAGGATAGGGCCTATGTAATATTCCCAATTAGTCATGAGATAATTGGAATATTCAGTTTTGTTTTATTGCTTTGTTTAAAGAATAAGAGGGAAAAGGAGGTCCAAAATTCTCCTTCATAATGAATAAATCAATGCAAAATGTGAAAGAGACAAATCTTGACAGCTTAATTAAATCGCCCTTGGTGTGAAAGGGGCTGGATCACTTTGACTAGGTCAACCTTGACCAAATCAACAACACTTTCATGGAGGAGTGGCCATCAATGAGGGACATCGCAGTTTTAGATGGAGATGATTTGTGTGAATGTAGTGATATTTTTGGATGGGGCTTAGGGTTTACAATATCATATTATATTTAAGGAAGAGGATGGTAGCCATATGAAGGTTGTTGATGTATATTATATTTCTAAATATATGGTCTGTTTAGACATATATCTTTCTCTTGTTGTTTAGTTGAGATAGAGTGTTTTTTAGCACAGGGTGTTCCTAATTGGGAATCCCACCTCTTCCATTGAGGAGCTCTTGGAGGAGTCTTGCACTACATTTTCCGCTATCTAGCTTAAGGCCAAGCTTCTTCTTTCTGGTTGTTTTTGCAAGCTACAACAAGAGTAGACTAGATATCTAGATCTAGGCCATTCAGTGCTTATTTTCAGTGGAGGAGGTTTCCACTTCATTGGGAGGACAATATTGAAGGGCTTTGAGCTGATTTTTAGTTCTTGGCATCAGGCCAACCTTATTTTGATCCTTACAGTGCATTTTACTTCTAGATCTACGTTATTTCTGTAGGAGGAGTTGCAGGGTGGTTTAGCACACCATTTGGAGAGATAATTTTCAAGTGATGGGGATCTGCCTTTCACTTTGAGGATATATTGGAGGAGGCTATTTTATTGATCATATCATATCATCCACACTTTCCAAATCTGTACTTTTCAGTAGATCTGCAGGCTTAGATCTCATATCTACATCTTGTACTTGGTGTTTTGCTGAAAACCCTTGAGGGATTCTATAGAGGACCTTGTATAGTGCATGGATCTGATATAGATCTATCTTTTGAGGCACATATCAGCCCTAGATATGATGTATAATAAACTACTGTTGCGGATCCAATAAAATAATGTTGTAAGGGTTTTCCAGCTTTTCTATATAGTTGCAGCACCTCATATTGAGGGATTTTATTCATTGGAGGCTTGTATTTCCTGTTATGCATCTTATGGCCCATTTATTATGTACATTTTGCTATTGTAATAACATATGAAAGGTCTCCATATTGTAATATTGATTTATAAATTATGATCTGTAATTTTGTTCCAACATTTTGCACTATATTCCTGCTTTTCCCATTTGGGAATATTAAAGTGGTATCAGATCATAATCTTGGCAGAGCCTGTGCATTCTAAAAGACAATATGTCATCTGAAGAAGGAGAGCCACTTAGTGACAGAGAGAATAGGTATAATAGAATAAGTCATAGATATTTTTATTATACAAATGACAAAGAAGACAAGGGTAAAACCCCTTTATCTGGAGGTGAAGATGAAGAGGAGTTCCCTAAGATCCTTCTTAGAGCCATGCAAGACATTGCTGGAGAGATCAAAGAGATGAGGATGAACATATTCAAGGAATCCCCTAAAGGATTTCATCATGGAGAAGGCTCTCGCATGTCTCACCACTGGAATGATCAACCAATGCATAAACCACAAGTTTCCCAACGCTCTACCATGCCTACATTTTTAGCTGTGGGAAATGAAGGGTTTCAGGAGCAAGAATCCCTTGAAGAATATTTTATGGAGTATGAATCTCAAACTCAAAGGTTCAAATATCATTTGATTTTTCAAGAGATTTTTCAAATAAAGGACAATAGAAGACCAAGGCATCATCATAGAAGTGGTGGATTCATACAGAATCATGATCGACACCATACTATGGGCAGATTATTTTTACCCAATTTTGATGGGTCATCCAAGTGCACTGCCAAATCTTGGGTAGAAAAACTTGACATCTAATTTTACTTGAACAAGGTTCCAGAAATGGAAGCCATTAATATTGCAACACTGCAGCTTGAAGGTGAAGCACATGACTGGTGGTTCCATGGCTTGTCTACAATGGGTCATGCCAATGTGACTGTTTATTCAGAGTTCACTAGAAGGCTAGTGGAAATATTTGATAGAAGAGATCCTGAAGCACCATTCATGAGCCTCACAAAGTTGAAACAATCAGGTAATGCAGAAACTTACATATCTAAATTTTTAAGACTTTCTGTTATGGTTCTTGATTTGTATGTAGCAAGAAGGGTGTACATGTTCATTGATGGGTTAGATGAACCTCTTCATGGGTTGGTTAAGTCTACCAAGCCCTCTACCCTACATGATACCATTGAAAGGGCTAGAGACCTTCAAGATGCCTTGCTAAAAGTAAAGGCAAATTTTCATCACAAGCCCTCTTTTCCATCAAAGGGAAAAGAAGAAAAGGTTGCTCCTTCAAAGGAGAGTCAACATAAAAAACCTCTTGATGATGATGTCTGGAGATATATAAGAAGAAGGAAGATTTGCTTCACTTGCCAAGAATCATGGGCACCTGAGCATAGATGTGTAGCTGGAAAAGGACATTACATAGAGGTCTTTTCAGATGAGGAGGAGGAAGAAGAAGATGAACCAAGAAGGGGTCACAACACTGGCATAGTAGGAGATGATCCACCACCACATGGGGGTGAGGATGGAGCAATTTCTCCAATTAGAGGCACTCTTGCATCATTAAGAGTGATACCCCACTATCATGAAACTTCCACACAAGAAACAAAGATGAATTTGTGTAGTGGAAGCAGGGATATGATGATCCCATTTGTTATGCACATGAGGATGATCCATGAGACATCATTATCTTGTGGTAAACCACTTGGGAGACCACCTGATTCAGATTTGGTGAAATATGTCTCACATCTTGGAGCTCCATTCATAGATCCAAGAAGGATGGAAGCATTATAATACCACAATATTGCGCTGAGAGTCTTGGGTGAGCTCAAGGAGGAGGGAGATATTCTTCCACTATCACCATTACCCACTTTCTCATCTCATACTGCACTGAGAGGAAATGCTGCAAGATTGGAGGATGACACCATCATGGGGCAAGGAGACCATTCCTTGGCTATGGAGACTTAGAAGATGATCTCACTTAGAGAGAAATCTTCCATACATGATAAGAGATGGTGGCCACACATTCACGCTATGATTAAACCAAGGAGGTTTTGGATAGATGATGGCCTCCCATGGGAGACTAACTTTCAAAAGCCTCAATATTTACTTTAGCATGTGCATATACAAGAAGGGCAGCAAGGAGGGAATAGCAACCTTCCAACATATACCTTTGATAGGGGAGATCTCAAGGAGGATATCAGCCATATGACATACATTCCTTTTTATATATCATCAGCATTGTCACTATGGGAGATTGATCCATATTGGAAATCCAAACTGTTGGTGGATTATTCCAAGGATCTTCATACATGCATGATACTTGATGACTAGCTACATGAGGAGGTCTATTTATTCTAAGAATAAGTCATCTATTATCATGGTAGGATATTCTTATCTAGAGCCTCCAAGCTCAAGGAAAAGTTGCTACAAAGGGCTATGAAGAGTTCTTTTTCAGCCACACATATTCCATGAAATTCTACAACATTATCATGAGAAGCTACACTTGGAAGGGATTTGAAAGAGAACTATATCAGAATTTTCAAAGATGCATGAATGATGTGGAGTTGGGACAACAACATAAATCTATGAAGGAGTTAATTCAGCCACCTCTTTCTTCTTTTGAGAGAGGAGATAGATCTATGCACCACTCCATTTGTGTGAGGAGAAATTTTGGTGAAAGATATGCTTGTGTACCTACTGTTTTATTTGATGAAAATGTGCATTTTTTTACTATGTTTATGCAGGCCATAGCTCCAAGGAGGAGCACTATACCATATAAAATTCATGGCCAACTTTGGGCCAAAAAAAATTCTGAACATGGCCACTCCCTTGGAGATCAAAGGGAGATATTGTATCATTGTGGATGCATTCCTAAGGCACCAAATATATCTCACACTTTCAGCCATGATGAGATGACTTGGGAAGCAAGTAAGTGGTGGGTAAACCACTTAACACATCATGATCTGATGTAGTCAGGATATTTAATGTGCTAGTTCCACATGTGGGACTATGACCCACCTCCATATGCACAAATTTCTATTTGTATGTATTTAGTTTTTATCCCATAAATTGATGATGTACTTGTACTTTTTATGGGAATGTATGGAGGGAGGATGGGAGGTTTGTATGTGCCCTTTGGGATGGAGATTCTCCATGTTCATTATGATACATGTTTCAATGAGAACATTGGGAAAACCATGTTTGTTTCATTTGAACTATTGTCTCCTTATGGGATGGATTATTTGCATCTCATGAGAACTTTGGAGGAGCAATTCATGGAGGGATGGATTGGTGAACACTTAGCTTATGAGGGAAGCTTATCACATGTTGGTGTCACCAATGGAGGAAGGAAAGAGTTGTATCACTCACCTTGTCAGTTGCTTGAGGACAAGCATTTGGGAAGGGAGGACTGTAATTTTCCCAATTAGTCATGAGCTAATTGGAATATTCAATTTTGTCTTATTGCTTTGTTTAAAGAATAAGAGGGAAAAGGAGGTCCAAAATTCTCCTTCATAATGAATAAATAAATGCCAAATGTGAAAGAGACAAATCTTGGCAGCTTAATTAAAGCACCCTTGGTGTGAAAGGGGCTGGATCACTTTGACTGGGTCAACCTTGACCAAATCAACAACGTTGTCATGTAGGAGTGGCCAACAATGAGGGACAACATAGTTTTAGATGGAGATGCTCTGTGTGAATGTAGTGATCATTTTGGATGGGGCTTAGGGTTTGCAAGCTCATATTCTATTTAAGGAAGAGGATGGCAGCCATATGAAGGTTGTTGATATATATTATTTTTCTAAATATATGGTTTGTTTAGACATATATCTTTCTCTTGTTGTTTAGCTGAGATAGAGTGTTGTTTAGCACAGGGTGTTCCTGATCGGGAATCCCGCCTATTCCATTGAGGAGCTCTTGGAGGAGTCTTGCACTACATTATCCACTATCTGGCTTAAGGCGAAGCTTCTTCTTTCAACTAAAACACAGATCTTGTTGAGGGTTTGGTTGTTTTTGCAAGCTGCAGCAAGTGGAGACTAGATCTCTAGATCTAGGCCATTTTAGTGCTTATTTTCAGTGGAGGAGGTTTCCACTTCATTGGGAGGACAGTATTGAAGGGATTTGAGCTTATTTTTAGATCTTGGCATCAGGCCAACCTTATTTTGATCCCTACAACGCAGTTTACTTCTATATCTGTGTTATTTATGTAGGAGGAGTTGCAGGGTGGTTTAGCACACCATTTGGAGAGTTGATTTTCAAGTGATGAGGATCTACCTTTCACTTTGAGAATCTATTGGAGGAGGCCATGTTATTGATTATATGATATCAGCCACACTTTCCAGATCTTTATTTTTCAGTAGATCTACAGGCTTAGATCTCATATCTACAACTTGTACTTGGTGTTTTGATGAAAACCCTTGATGGGTTATATAGAGGAGCTTGTATAGTGCATGGATCTGATATAGATCTATCTTTTGAGGCACATATCATCCCTATATCTGATGTATAATCAATTTTTTTTGCAGAGACAATAAAATAACGTTGTAAGGGTTTTCCAGCATTTCTATATAGTTGCAACACCTCATATTGAGGGATTTTATTCATTGGAGGCTTGTATTTCCTATTGTGTATCTTATGGCCCATTTATTATGTACATTTTGCTGCTGTAATAACATATAAAAGGTCTCCATATTGGCCTCTTTCTTTATAAATGATGATCTGCAATTTTTTTCCAACATTTTGCACTATATTCTTGCTTTTCCCATTTGGGAATATTACAGCCTCATGACCATCACAAGCATCTATGACTTGGTCGATGAATGGTGTGGGGTAATTATCCTTGGGACAATCTTTGTTCAAATATCTGAAATCAGTACAAACGCGAATGGTGCCTTGTTTTTTCATGACAGGTACATGGTTAAAATCCAAGACGTGTAATCTATCAGGTAGATAAACCATGCTTTGTGGAGTTTATCTATTTCCTTCTTGATTTCTTCTTCCTTATAAGGGTGTAATTGACGTTGTTTCTGGAGGATGGGAAGAGCGCCAGGCCATGCATCAATATGGTATTCCACAATGGTGGGATAGATTCCTAGCATCTCCGACTAATCCCATACAAAAATATCCCTATATTCTTGTAATAGGGAAGTGTACAAGGCTACTTATTTTGGAGAGCATGCTGCCCCTAGGGATATTTCTTTGATATGTCCAGGTATTTTCAAAATATTCACCTTAACGGTAGGCGAAATATTTAACATGTTTCCTTCCTCAAACACATCAGACATTAGGATATGATTTTTGAACCAATCTACTTTTCCTGATGGAAGGAAATATTTAGATTGAAAGTTGTAAATATAAGGGGTTCGTGTGCTGCTAGTCAAAAACGCTTTCTCAGGTAGAATAAACGAACGATGGTGCATGAAATCCCATGGAAATTCAGGTTTTGTCATTGCCTCTAGGATATCTTCATCTGAGTGGAAAATATTATCTAAAGGTGAGTTGGTTTGTGCAAGTCTGTGAGGAAGGAGTTTGAGCCTAGTAGTGTTGGTTGACAAGAAATAATATGATTCAGTGGTTGATGTTGTAGAACCAAGTGAAGTTGGAAAAGTGCAGATAGGGTGGGTCTACATAGTCGGTGGTACTACTACTTGTATAGTAGTTTTAGCGTTCCTTACACTAAAAATGATGAGTAGAAAACACAAATCATGATTCCCCTGGATGATGATATGAATCATATGTGATGTTGTGTGTCGTCAACATTAGGTGGTGGAAGAATTTCCATGATGATTTATATGTATTGAGTGAGAGGGAGTTCGTATGACCTTGATGGTGTACAAAGGGAAAATGTATCCTCCTCCTCAATAGGAAACTGGTAGTGAATCCTAATATGCTGAAATGTTTGTAACATAGGGCATGCTTCTGTACCACGAGAGCGAATGGTGAAAATGTCGCACACATGGCGGATACTTATTGATTAAATGGTATGCAAGCTAGTACTACTCACGGCGTAAGATGACGATGCTTGGTTGGGGTTGTGATATGGGTAATTTATGAATGATTTCCATCTTCGGGTCTTAGTTTTAGCATGATGTGGCTTCCTTGTGTGATTTTGGTTTATTGCTACTCTAGCTACTCACAATCGTGGAAGATATTGACAGTTCTTCGTGTGATGAAATTGGGAGCATATGTGACAATAGGAGCGAGTTATTTTCTCTTGGTTGAAGATATGTATTTAGGGGATAGGTGTTACTATGAAAAAAATATCAGCAAACCTAGCCAACTCTCGACATTGGTTAACTAGGTGGTTGGTTTTATCGCATAGGGAAAATGGGAGGTTTGGTTTAGACCATGCTTTCTTGCGGCGTTTTTTCTTTTTCCCATATCTAGGTCAATGATGGTGAAAAGAGGTTAGAAGGGTTTCTGCTGTTTTTTTCTCTTAAAATACACACAAGATGGACCTAGATGTTTCATTCCCTTGAGTTGTGGTACTTTCTGAAATTTCTGTGTATGAACTGACTAATTCAAAAATTTTAGTGATGAATCGATGAATGAAGTCTAACATAGAGCATAATCGGGAAAAGTGGGGACAATGTCGCATGATGGTTACTTCCACATACCTGACAAGTATGATGTCTGTGCTTAGATAAGTTGATTGGGAAACATGGTTGACTAGGTACCAGTGATTAAATGCCCTTAATTCCAGTCATTGAGTGGTCAAATGATCAGGTTCATCGCACAAGGTGCAGATTGGGACATGAGGTCTAGCCTTTGTTTGTCTTCTTGGTGCCTACAAGGTTGAACGTGGTGGGGACGAGGATGATTTTGGTTCTTCTCGTACATACATGATGGTTTTGGATCCATCCTCGTCTATATTCATTGGTGTTATAGATGGATCCTAGGAATTATACTGCACCAATGCGCGTAATACATCTCTATATTGAGGGATTTCTGGGAAGTGATGAGTATAATTCCCATAATTTTCACATATGGTACATGCATGGTTGGTATGCAATGCCTTACTTTTTCCATTTGTATCCTTTTCTCTAGTAGGTGGAGTTGGGGTTACACTTGTACTTTTGGCATGTAGAAGTGCTTTCAACTCCTCTAACTTTGGGCAAGTGTTGGTAGGATGGCCAACTATATTGCATAATGCACAAGGTGCCAAGGAATTTTAGGAGCATCCACCTTCTGTTAGGTCCCTATAATATTAGTGTAGCCCCCTTGCTATTATTGTTGTTCCCATTTAGTCCCCATAATGTCATTATTGTGCCCCATAAAAGCCCACTATTGTCATTGTTGTGCACTTACATTATTATTGTTATGTAGGCTATGATTATATTGGGACCCCTTAGACTCCTATATATAGAAAGTAGGTTTTTGTCATTTGAATCATCCAATATTTGTTCATTTAAGTAATGTAAACTAGGTTGCCTCCTTGAAGAGGATGATTTCTAAGTCATTGATCTATCTTTTCTTTTATCTTGTGAGTTGGTTGCATAACATTTGGTATCTTTAATGAAAATTAGATTTTGGACAATTGAGCAAGAAAAGGGAAATCCAAGTAAGAAGCCCAATGAGATACAAGTTAGAACAACTTCATGGAAATACATTAAGTAAATGACACAAAGAATATTACAATAGATTTGTAAATGGACATGAACCTTAAATAAAGAATGATATAAAAATTTAATTAAGATGCATGAATATAGAAGTATACTAGCTATCAATTTAAAAACCATTTGCAACTAATAACCAACATGAAAGCATATATAAATCAACAAACAATTCCTAGAAATATAGAAGCTTTCAATTAATGAAATAGTTCATTAACCTTCAACACATGAGCAAAAATCACATACCATTAAACAACAACAAATAATAGTCTTAAAACATTAAATAACATGTGAAAAAATGCTTTCCATCAACCAAAGGAGCTTCTGAGTATTAATGCTGAAATATTGCATGCACAATCACACAATATCTACATGAGACACAATAGTGGGAATGCCAAATTGTAACTTGATCTTCAAAGTAGTTTACAAGATTTCCTTTCCAAGAGTGCTTCAAGAGTAAAAAATCTAAAGGTGCCTATTACTAGCCTATCGGGTATATTTATACAAAGTGAGGTGACTTTTCACCTTCCATGACTTTTCAACTACCATCATGTATAATTTCTATTTTACTTTATTTCTAATTCTATTTTATTTTCACATAATTACATTGAAAGTCAATAATAAAATAAGCATATTTTGTGACTAACTCCAATGATGGATAATGTTGAGGCTTGAAATTACCAATTTTGGGTGAAGTGAAGATGCCAAGCCATATATTCAGTACTTATGGACAATATTTTTCTTGATATTAACCCCTCATTGGTGATCTCACACTTGAAATTACTATGCAATATTATCTTCAGATCAGACTGGAATCAATGGAACAATGTAGTGAACATTGTTTGTAACTTTGTTGGTTCTACCAAGTGCCATTCTAGTGCCTCTTGGGTAGGCTTCATGTCCTTCTAAGTGATGGACAACTTGTGTGCATCTATGATCTATTGTATTTCCTGCTCAATCCCATGTTCTAGCCTTACTTCTCCATGTGCTCGAATGGGAATTATTTTGTAGGATTTGATCAGAACTTCCATCATGCTATGATGTTGTTGGTAAATGTTCAAAGCTCTTATTACATCCCTCTCTAATTTCACCTAGGATTGGATGGCTAGTATGATCTCTACTTTATCTCTTTCTTTTCTTGACTCATATCTTCTTGGAAATTTTCCAAGTGAATGTAAGTGTTCTATGTTCAACTTGTGAATTATTTCTATGATTTTCAGGGATTCCTTTAATTGTGTACCTTTTATTTGATTATACTTTGAATTGTTAGAAGCATGGAAGTCTCCTTTTGAAGTGTGGTGATTTATTCATATAATTGCTTCATCACATCTTCCAATGACTTGTTTGCATTCAATGTTTCTAATTAGTAGTCTTCATTATTGGTGTGTGGGGTTGATAGAGATTGGTTTTCCATCCGAAGCATCTCATTTTCCTGTCATTCCTATTTTAGGTTTCTATCCAGTTCCATGACCTTTTCCATCAAGTGTTCAATGTTTCTCTCGGTAGTAGAAGAGAAAGCAATTCCTATTGAAGTTATGGCTAGTGGATTGTCCAATGTATTAAAAACTATGTTTCACTTAATGGTGACCAAGGTTTCTTTTTCCAGATCTTGTGCTAAATATCTACAACTTTCCTAGACAATATTACTAGAGCTATGATCAAATCTGAAGCTTTCCAAGTCCAGGACTGTATTTTCTTTGCCAAATGTGATACCCATATCCCCTATTGGTAAATGGAATCATGTGAGTGGGGTTGATGGTTCCACATCCATGCTAATTAGAAAGATATAATGGCCTAGATCTTGCACTTATTTCTCTCACGAATCCTTTTGTCTTAGTTCTTCTTGAGCATGTTTCTCTGTAGTCTCTCTTGCCAACCTTTATTATTCTTGCTTCCTCCTCTTATCTTATTGCTTATTTATTTCTTATTTCTCATTTTTAGCATTTTATTTTTTACTCTTTAGCCTTTGTGGGCCAACTAGGAGAAGGCGCATGATATAATTTTATTGTAGGCCTGCTATCCCTTAATTTCGTTGGCATAGGTGCAGGCTTGCATACATAATGCCTAAGTCAAGGGTGCAGACATGCATACCTACTGCAGTGCAATATATTTCTGCAACGTTTTCATTAGTAGCCAGTGTAATAAGGTATCCATTGGCTAATAAAAGGGACATGAATCTAATAATTTTTTTTGGTTGTTGTACCGAAGACAGACTCTGCCTCCCCTTCTTTTTTCTTGTTGTTTGAACCTTTTCTACAATGTTTTGTTTGCTTTTGGTTCCTTTGCATGCTACGCAGACCTTAGGAGAGAGTTAGTGCACATTTTCCCATGGCTCCAACTAGCTTATCCCATTTTCTAACAAATCAACTTCTACAGATTTGATTCCCACATTCTCTTGCTGCACATAACCCTATTGCACATATTGCAGACTTTTATTACCACACAACAATTCGTGGATCCCATCAAATTTTATGGATCAATTGGTATCGGATCTTGAGATCTAAGGGAAAATCGGATCTTGAGATGGCCCAATTTTTTTTTGTTTTTTTTTAATTTTTAGTTATTTTCTATGAGACAAGCCAATTCTCAATGACAGTGGATACACAGGTTTCCTAGCCCTAGCAGCACATAAACCTCCACCACATAGGAGAGGAGGTGCACAGATCTACTTTCCACAGATCTCTCCCTCTTGATCATCTCAAAGATCATGTAAGCCCGCCTTCCACAGATCTTTTGCTCCAAGATGCCTCCTCGAAGAGATCCCTTGGCAGTGGAATTTGACTCCAATGATTCAAATCTCGTGCAAGACCTTGTCTCTGCTCTTAATGAATTAATAAAAATGCAACGGCCAAATACTCCAGATCCCTTGTGTTTGGATACTCGAATCCAACTCCATAATTTTTCTGGGAAAAGAAATGGAGAAACGGTGGATTCATGGATCCGTAACCTTTCCACCTATTTCAAAACTTGCCCAAGCCTCACCGAAAAGAAAAATATTCAAATGACTGCCTTACAATTGGAAGGCTTTTCCCAAAAATGGTGGGATACAGAGCAAGAAAAGACCACATTCTTGGTTGAGCTTGGAGAATGTCCAGGGTCCTCGACCTCTCCCCCAATACAAAGTCAAGCTCAACTTTGTGAAGCATTGAGAAACCGTTTTTACCCACCCGGATATATACAACCTTTATGGATCTGATGGCACCAGTTCCACCAAATCCCTACACAAGGAGTGCATGCCTACATCGACTACTTCTCCAAGCTACACCTATTGCTCCATATTCTAGATCTGGAAGAAGTATTAATACTCAAGTTTATGGCTGGCTTATTGGTTCAACTACGTATAGAGGTAGAATTGTTTTAAAATCAGATATTAGAGAGACTTTTTCAAAGAGCTCTGGCCATTGAAAGGAAGCTCGCTTCTAGGGGTCATCCTCCTCAGTCCTGCGCCACCCCATCCCCCACCCCTTCGCCCCACTTCATACATACTCCTTTACCAAATCCCAATACCAACACACCCTGGTGTTCCTTCCACAAGACTACTTCCCATAGTACTTTCGATTTTCGAGTTCTCGAATCTATGAAAACCAATAAAACCCTACTCAAGGAGTCTACTACCAAATCGATCAATGACAATGAGGACACATTTCCCTTGAAAACCTCATTGCCCTAGATCTATATTTGATCTTAACGACCACTGAAGAGCCAAACTCATCAAACCTCTTCACACACAACTGCCAAATCAAAAAATTATTAGCTTTATTGATCATGGAAAATGGAAGCCAGAAAAATTTGGTATCTCAAGAATTAGCTAACCACCTTCATTTGGTCACTACTCCACACCCAAAACCCTATCATCTTGGATGGGTTAAAAAGGATGGTCCTTGCCTATTGGTTTCCCAACGTTGCTTGATCACCTTTTCCATAGGCCCATTTCAAGACACTGTCCTTTGTGACGTCTTGCCATTGGATTGTTCTGACTTAATTCTAGGCATCCCCTACCAAGCCCAAAGAGATGCCATTTATATGGCTAAAGCCTGCAAGTATAAAATTACCAAATATGGGCGTACCTATATCCTCACGGAAGCACAACCCAAACCCACTTCCACCACAAATAAAATATCTCATGTCCATTTGAATCAATGTGTCTCTCTCTGTTTGGTGAGCCCCATACCACCAAAAAATACTACACATCCTATTCCTGAACCAATGACTCATCTCCTTCACAAATTCATTGATTTTTTCCAACCTCCTACGGGCCTTGTGCTGTCTCGCCATATCGACCATTCTATTCAACTCATTCCAGGCTCGGCTCTACCTAATGCACCAAATTACAGGTTGGCCCCCATAGAATCAGAGGAAATGGAGAGGCAATTGACAGACCTCATTAACTCTGGCCACATTCAACCATCCTCTTCTCTCTGTGCTTCTGCCGCCTTTGTCATCCCAAAACGAGAAACCTCAGAAATGCGTCTTGTCACTGATTACCGAGCCCTTAACAAAGCCACAATAAAGAACCGTTACCCCCTACCCTGGATTGAGGAGTTACTTGACACCCTCTAAGGAGCTAAGTGGTTCACTAAATTGGATTTGACATTAGGATATCATCAGGTTTGAATGAACCCTGATGATGTGTGGAAGAAAAAATTCAAGACCAAATTCGGTGTTTATGAATGGAAGGTCATGCCATTCGGCCTGACTAATGCACCAACCACGTTCATGCGACTGATCAATGATATTTTTAGAGGAAATTTAGGTCGCATTGTTGTCATTTACTTAGATTACATTCTCATCTTTAGTAAGACATGGGACTCCCACATGCAACATGTCCGTCAAGTCCTCCAAATCCTCAGAGAATACAAGTTACAAGTCAAGGAGAAGAAGTCCTATTTTGGCTATTGTTAATTTCCTTACCTTGGCTTCGTGGTCAAATCATAAGGTATTACACTAGATCCGTCTCGCATCCAAGCCTTGCAGCAATGGCCACAACCTTCTTCGGCCAACGAGCTCAAAAGTTTCCTAGGTGGTATTAATTTTTACCATAAGTTTATTCTTCATTTTTCTCAGATTGCTAGTCCTTTGCATAAGCTCTCTCATAGTCATTCTACATTTATTTGGACTAACGAGGCTACCAGCCACTTTTTTCAACTCAAGGAGGCACTATGCTCATCTCCAGTGTTGCATCTGCCTGACCTCTCTCAACCATTTGAGGTTGAGTCAGATGCCTCACAGTATGCTATTGGTGCCATACTTAAACAGGGAGGACATCCCATTGCTTATCACTCAGAAGCTCTTTCCCAGGCGAAGAAGAACTATAGTACTTATGACAAAGAAATTTACAAACCAGTCCAAGCTCTCAAGCAATGGCGCCACTATTTGTTGGGCAAAGAGACTATTCTCCACACATACCATTAACCATTGATCTTCATCAACTCACAGTTTAAGCTTCAGGAAAAATGACATCTTAAATGGGCCTCCTACATTTATAAATTTCATTTGGTCATCAAATATAAGAAGGGAACTTCAAACAATATGGCATATTTACTCACCAGGCCACCCATGCCAATCCTCCTAATTCTAGAAGCGCGTTGTGCTAATTATGATTCATGAAAAGCACAGTATGATAAAGATCCAGAATTTCATGAAGTTTGGGTTGCCTTACATAGTCCCATAGTTATCAGTCGCACTCCCTTCTTGGATTACACCATTCGGGATGGTTGGCTCTACAAACTCAATTTACTTTGTGTCCCACACTCAGACGATTGCCTCTTGCTCATTCAAGAAGCTCATGCATCAACCTATGGTGGCCATGTTACACGTTATTTTTTCACCATGACACTTAACTGTTCATATGGGTCTATTAACACCTATATCATGTTCCCTTAGAAGTCAAAAACCTTAAAAATCCTAAATCAAGTCTTGGAATTGGAGAAAAGCTCTTTAAAACCCTTAAAAGTCTACTTGTGCGGTTTTTCTTGCCTTTCCCCGTGCATGCGCTGCTGTTTGGTCAATAAAATACGAAAACCCCCGCACTTTTTTCTATTATTACCTGTGCACCCCCGCAAAAGGAAAATTAAAAGAAAAAGTAAATTCTAGAAGCCTAGCTGGTCGAATATTCTCTCAACTGGAAGCTTCTAGAGTCGCGATGAGTTCGAGCTTTATCCCTCCACTCATGGAGCTTATCCCTTGGTCCATGGAGCTCAAATCCCTTCACATGAGGAATCCATTCCCCTCTTCATGGAACTAAAACTACCTCCACTTCCCTATAAATTGAGCTCAAGTTTCAAGTTGAAGGGTAGACATACATGTTAATTGCTGAAGAAATTCCTAAGAGTGCAGACTTTCTACACTAGTAAGTTGTTGTTGGAAAATGATCACAACCTTGTGTCCATAACTCCATGTTCATATTCAGAGAGGAAGGCTTATCAAACTGAAGGAGGAACGATTGTTCAGGACCCCGGGAGGAATCTGTACGACATCAAGGCATCAGGTTGTAATATTACTCTTTTATTCACGATAATACATATGGATCTCTTTTTCTCATTGAGTTGTTCTTATGCTTATTGAAATAACATCAATACTTAGACTCCTTTATCACTATGTTGGGTTAGATTTTATTGATTATTATATGTTGCAAATGCTTTGATTCTTTTTTCTTGTCTTTGATTGCGGGTTATAATTATTGAAGAAGCCACTTTGGAGCGACGGGACAAAAGACTACATCGAACGTTTGGATTTCAAGGTAGGGGCATGTCCTCTCTACTTACTTATAATAATTCTGAAATGAAATTAATCTAGAGAAAAAGGTTTTCAGATGGATGCTTGTTTCTAGCTACTCACTGAGTACTAACACTATTACCGATGAAATATGTAACTGCACTGGTACCTACTTTTTGACGTAGCAAGAAAAACACTCGATTTTGAAAAGTGGTGATACAAAATCAAATTTTTTTTTTGAGCATGTTTTTGGCACTTTAATTTTTTTTTTATATTTTTTTTTCTGTGATGCTTTTTATGTCGATTTTGAATAGTGGTGGCGTATCATCGCCAACATTTTTTTAGAGGATTGATTTTGACACTATACATTTTATAATGTCTTCTTCTTCCGTGAGATGTTTATTTTTAAGTGCATTTATGTACTTGTGTTTTAAAAGGAAAAAAATACATTTTTTTAAAATAAAAATTTGTAATGATATCTTCACTTTTTCACATAGATAAAAAATGAAAAAAGGGTCAATATTATAAAGTTTATATTTTCTAAAATTTTATGTATTTCTAATTAATGTTTCAATACACATCAAATAATTGTCGCTAAAAAACCAATATTTTGAATGATATGACAAAAAAATACAAATTTTCAATACAAATAGAATGCAAAAAAATACACTTTTAAAGACTTTTTGTTAAAAAAAACATGTTAAATAAACTAATTTTTTGGAAAATATTAACAAAAAAACTTAAGAAAATAGCATTTTTATTGAATTTTATGTAAAAAAAAATAGTAATCACATGTTTTTTGCAAAAAATAAGGATTCTTCTCATAAAATATCAAAGTCTAAACATTACAAATAAAACTGATTAATAGATCTCAAAAATGAGCTTTTTTGGTCATTGTCATCTTCTAATGGATCTTTCATGTCTGCAAATCTTCCAAAGTGTCCATTTCCAATCATTCCATATAATGGTGGTTGAGGTTCCTTTGCTTTTTTTGCCGCATGTGAATCATTAAAATCCCCTTTCCTCAAACCAACTTCTTGCTTCGCATCTAGAAGGAATTCAAGAGCGTTAATTCTTTATTGAATAAATTTGCATCGCACTGGGTCTTTCTCAATGGCAACGCAATTTCTTCCTTTTGGTAGGTAACATGCTAATGTTGTACCTAATCATCAAGTTCAAAAGAAATAAGTAAGAAAATTAGTATAAAGACATAAAAAGTAAAAAATAAAATATTTAAATTTAAATTTGTATAATAAAACTTACCTGAACCTGAAAATAGATCAAAAACCCAATCTCCTTATTTTGACGGCGTCCCCTGGCTTTCCTTTGGGCCCCGGCTGGGCGGAGGGCAATTCCGAGAATCGTCCTTTGCCCAGCCGGGTGGGCAGAGGGAAATTCCGAGAATCGCCCTCCGCCTAGCCAGGGGCTGGACGCAAGCTAGGCAGCGCTCGACGACGCCACCCGGCCGGCCTCCGCCCAGCCGGGGGCGATTCTCGGAATCGCCCTCCGCCCAGCTGGGGGTGATTCTCGGAATCGCCCTCCGCCCAGCCGGGAGCGATTATCGAAATCGCCCTCCGTCCAGCCATGGGTGATTCTCGGAATTGCCTTCAGCCCAACTGGGGGTGATTCTTGAAATCCCCCTCCGCCCAGCCGGGGGTGATTCTCGAAATCGCCCTCTGCCCAGACGGGGGTAATTCTCAGAATCGCCCTCTGCCCAACAGGGGTATATTCTCGAAATCGCCCTCCGCCCAGTTGAGGGTGATTCTCAGAATCGCCCTCTGCCCAGCCGGGGGTGATTTTCGGAATCGCCCTCCGCCCAGCTGGGGGTGATTTTCAGAATCGTCCTCCGCCCAACCAGGGGTGATTCTCGGAATCGCCCTCTACCCAACTGGGAGTGATTCTCAGAATCGCCCTTCGCCCAGCTGGGGGAAAGAGGCAGGACGGGCGGCACCGTCGAGGGTTGCCTAGCCTGCCTCCGACCCGCGACTGGGTGGAGGGCGATTCTCGGAATCGCCCTCTGCCCAGATGGGAGCGATTATCAAAATCGCCCTCTGCCCAACTGGGGGTGATTCTCGGAATCACCCTCTGCCCAGCCGGGGGCCGGAGGCAGGCCGGGTAGTGCCGTCGAGGGCTACCTAGGTTGCCTTCGGCCCCCGGCTAGGCAGACGTAGGATGGGCAGCCCTCGATGGCGCCACCCTGCTGGCCTCCGCCCTAGGCTAAGCAGAGGGAGATTCTCAAGCGGCATCGTCGAGGGCTTCCTAGCCTACCTCCACCCAGTCGCAGGTTGGAGAAAGGCTGGGAAACCCTCGATGGTGCCGCCCGGCCTGCCTCCGTCCCTCGGCTGGGTGGAGGGAAATTCCGAGAATCACCCCCGGTTGGGTGGAGGGCGATTCTGAGAATCACCCCCGGCTGGGAGGAGGGCGATTCCGAGAATCACCCCCAGCTGGGCGGAGGGTGATTCTGAGAATTTCCCTCCGCCAAGCCGGGGGTGATTCTCGGAAATTTCCCTCCGCCCAGCCGGGGGCTAGAGGTGGGCTGGGCATCCCTTGATGGTGCTGCCTGGCTAGCCTCTGGTCCCTGGCCGGGCAGAGGGTGATTCCGAGAATCTTCCTCCACCCAGTCGGAGGCCAGAGGCCAATTGGGTGGCGCCATCGAGGGCTGCCTAGCCTGCCTCTACCCAACTGGGGGCCAGAGGTAGGATGGGCAGCCCTTGACGACGCCGCCCGGCCTACCTCTGGCCCTCGGCTGGGCAAAGGGCGATTTCGAGAATCACCCCTGGCTCGGCGGAGGGCGATTCCGAGAATCTACCCCTGTTTGGCGGAGGGTGATTCCGAGAATCACCCCCGATTGGGCGAAGGGCGATTTTGAGAATCACCCCCGGCTGGGCAGAGGGAGATTCCGAGAATCACCCCCGGCTGGGATGAGGGCGATTGCGAGAATCACCCCCAGCTAGGCGGAGGGCGATTATGAGAATCACCCCCGGCTGGGCGGAGGGCGATTTTGAGAATCACCCTCGGTTGGGCGCAGGGCGATTCCGAGAATCGCCCTCTGCCCAGCCAGGGGTGATTCTCATAATCACCCTCCACCCAGCCAGGGGTGATTCTCGGAATCGCCCTCAGCCCAGCCGAGGGTGATTCTCAAAATCACCCTCCGCCCAACTGGGAGTGATTCTTAGAATATCCCTCCGCCCAACCGGGGGTGATTCTCGGAATCACCCTCTGCCCAACAGGGGTAGATTCTCGGAATAGCCCTCTGCCCAGCCGGGGGTGATTCTCAGAATTTCCCTCCGCCCAACCGAGGGTGATTCTCGGAATCGCCCTCCGCTCAGCTGGGGGTGATTCTCGGAATTTCCCTCCACCCAGCCGAGGCGGCACCGTCGAGGGCTCCCCAGCCTACCTCCGGCTGGGTGGAGGGCAATTCTCGAAATCGCCCTCTGCCAAACCAGGGGTGATTCTCAGAATTTCCCTTCGCCCAGCTGGGGGTGATTCTCGGAATCGACCTCTGCCCAGCCATGGGTGATTCTCGAAATCGCCCTCCACCCAGTCGGGGGTGATTCTATGAATCGCCCTCCGCCCAGTTGGGGGCGATTCTCGGAATCGCCCTCTGCCCAACCGTGGGTGATTATCACCCAGCCAGGGGTGATTCTCGAAATCGCCCTCCACCCACCTAGGGGTGATTCTCGGAATCGCCCTCCGCCCAGCCGGGGACCAGAGACAGGCCGGGCAACACCATTGAGGATTGCCCAGCCTGCCTCCGTCCCGCTGCTAGGTGGAGGGTGATTCTTGAAATCGCCCTTCGCCCAGCCAGGGGCCGGAGGTAGGCTGGGCAACCCTCGATGGTGCTGCCTGGCCGGCCTCCGGCCCCCAATCGGGTAGAGGGTGATTCCAAGAATCTCCCTCCGCCCAGCCGAGTGGCGCCATCGAGGGTTGCCTAGCCTGCCTCTACCCAGTCGGGGGTCGGAGGCATACCAGGCAGCCCTCGACGACGTCGTCAGGCTTGCCTCCGGCCCCCGGCTGGTCAAAGAGCGATTCCGAGAATCACCTCCGGTTGGGTGAAGGGCGATTCCGAGAATCAGCCCCAGTTGGGGAGAGGGCGATTCCGATAATCACCCCCGGCTAGGCTGAGGGCGATTCCGAGAATCACCTCCGGCTGGGCGGAGGGCGATTCCAAGAATCACCTCTGGCTAGGCGGAGGGTGATTTTGAGAATCACCCTCTGCCCAACCGGGGGTGATTCTCATAATCGCCCTCTGCCTAGTCGAGGGCCAGAGGCTGGCCAGGCAGCGCCGTCGAGGGCTGCCCAGCCCGCCTCCGGCCCCCGGCAGGCGGCAAATTAATTTTTTTATTTTTTTTATTTTTCAAACACAAACTATTTAAAAAATTCATTTTTTTTAAAACAAAAACTATTATAATAAAAAAAATGGGTTGTTAAAAAAATAAATAAATAAAATAAAATAATAATAAATAAATAAAATAATAATAATAATAAATAAATAAATAAATACTCAATTAAAATTTAAAAATATAAAAAAGCAATAAAAACAAATTAAAAAATATGTTTTAAAAAATAAACAAACAAAAAGAAATTTTTGTTTTATTTTATTATTATTATTTTATATTAAAACAATTATTATTTAAAATAAAAATAAAACAATAATTTTTTTTTTTTAAATATATTTTAAGATATAAACAAACATATATAAGAAGATTTTAACTTTTAATTTTATTTTCTTAAAACTAAAACAATTATAATTTAAAATATGGAAAAACAATAAAAAAACTTAAAAAATATGTTTGTATATATAAACAAACAAATATATTAATAATAAAATTTTCATTTACTTGTTCATTTTTAAAAATTGTTTAAGTCATATAATTTGTCTATAATTTCATGGTTCAAGTATCTTGAAAACTTAAGATTTAAAAACTTGAGATTTACAACTTGTCATTAAGGTTTTTATGCATTGTGAAATTTTATCTTTAATGTTATGGTTGAAAATAATTACAATTTTAGGGTTGCTTAGAGTCAAGATATTTTATGTTTAACAACATGGATAATTTTTTTTTGAAATGATAAGCCCTTTAGACATGATTTTGTTTATATTTAACATCATCTATCAAAAAATTTCAAATTTTACAATTTTTCAATGTCCTAATATGTTGTCTTTAATTCCATTGTTACAATGTGTCAAAGTGTGACACAATGTTTTTTTTTGTTATTCCAACATCAACTCGTTTTGTTTTGAGGGTGTTTTTTCAATCATTTTTTCAAGAAATAATTTCGTTTTTAGCATAATTTTATAAAAAACTGAAATTTGACCTTGAGAAAAAAACAAATGTGTTCTGGAATACACACTTTCTGTTTTTGGGGTGTTTTTTTCATGTTTTTTGAGTCTTTTTGGGCTGGAGTTGCTGTTTTGCGGTAATAGTTCCCGTTTCATCGGTAACATTGTTTACTAGGGAGATCACTCTTGTCAGCAAGAGGGATTAATCCGCATAACAAAATGGCGACTCCGCTGGGGATCTAGAGCTTAGTTTTTCTTTATTTATTTTTAGTTTGAATTTCAGAGTTTTCTGATTTTGACTTATCTGAGAATGGGTTGGGTAGATAAATTTTAAGAATCCCTAAAAAAGAAAGTTAATTATTCATTTTTTCCAATTTTTTCCTTGCCTGTGCGGTTTTCAATAGAAAACAGTGTGACAACCTACTTAGGTTCTAGTTTAAAACAATGCGCGTGTGCTTTGTCTTCCACTATAAACTGCGCACCCCTGGAAACTTTTTGAATAAAAATAAATTTCTCTTTTTTAGAGCCAGATCACTTGATTCTTTGTGTTTGCCCCAATCTATCTTAGTTGTCAAATCTTGTGTGTGAATTTCTTTTCAACAACTTTTGCGTTTGTGTGATTTATCATCTTATTTGCATTTTATAAGTGAAAGTTTGCCCTACTTTATTGCTGCTCCATACAAGATACCTTCATTTACCTCAGCATATTGGTAGATGATATTATCTTTCTGAGCCATTAAGATCATTGCAAACCTTACTTTTATGAAAATAATTTCATTTTTCATTTGCAAATCTGGAAGAGCTTTTAGCTTACTGAAGCCTGATATCACACCAAAGCATTTTTGGATGTTTTGATTTCTGCTGATATAAGTAGAAATTTTTCTTATTCTGATCACAAACTAGGAGAAAACGTCCTCAACATTCTAGATAGACTTCAAAATTAGGCTTTTCTTTGATTTTTAAATTTATGTTCTTAGAATTTTTAGAATTGTTTTCTTTTGGAAATCGTTTGTTTATTAAATTGTAGTTTTTGATCTGATTGTTCAAGGAATTTCATTTCAAAAGAGTAATTGATCATTTTTGCAAATTGAGATCTTTACGAAAACGTCTTCTTCTCAAAGATTTTGTTTATGAATGGAAGAATTGATGCTTTGAATTTTTTTAAATATCTCAATATTTCGCTTAAATAAGATTCATTGAAAAATAAGGGTTGCACTTCTCATTTAGATGCATTTAGCGTATTTTTGAGTTGGGTCACAAACATCATTGAAGTTTCAACTCCATACCTTTTTTCTTAAGCAACAACCAAACTAAAAACAACGCGTTAATAAAATCAGTCTAGATATTTTGCATTTTCTAGGGCTCGTTCCACCAACATAGCTTAGGCTAGTGTTTTGGAACAGGTTGTAATTAACATTCCAAAACAGTTTAAACAAACAAGTAGAATTTTGCGGTAGGAAAATCCAATTGTAGCATTTGTGCTCTGGGAAGCTCTTCTTAAAATAATCAAGCACGAGATCATGTCGGAACCAGTGAGGTAATCGTACCTATCTCATTGGGAAAGATAGAAGATGTGCACGTAATAAAAACGATAAACCTCAGATTAACCATTGTTGAGGACCCTCGGGTCACTTGTTGGCAAACCTTAGATTTACCATATCGAGGAGCCTTCAAGAGGATTGAGCTTGATAATATGCCCTCTGATACCATGTTAGACCAGGAGGGAACTCCGAAAACTCAATGTGTATTAGATGGAGATTGTGTGTGTACTTATACATGGAGGTGAGGATATTGGGAAGTGAATCCCAATAGCCTCACCTCCATGTATAAGTACACACACAATATCCATCTAATAACATTGAGTTTTGCGGAGTTACCTCCTGGTCTGACATGGTATCAGCGCCAGTCCCATTTTTGGCATTCCTGCCTTTGGTGTAACTCCCTCATGTTCTGCATTTTTGCAGATTTTCATTGTGCATTCAGTTTTCTGTTTTACTGCTCCTGGTATTCTGGCACTCCTGGAATAATTCTGCATTTTTTTTTCTGCACATTCTGCCTACTTTTGTTTCTGCACACCATTGTGCAATTTCTGCTCAAATTCTGAGCGTAGTTAAATTTACTGTACAAATTTTTTACTGTTCACACTCATTCCCATTTTCTCATCCCTCCGCTCTCCCTCACATTCTTCAGCCCTCCCTCACGCTCATGCTCACAGCCCCATCCCCCTCACAACCACTCTCGCCCATAGCACCTGTCCCCCTCACCCGCTCTCGTCTGCCCTCCCTCACCCATCTCTCCCCACCCGCTCACATCCCTCACCTGCTCTCCCCAACCCTCCCCTCTCACGACGCTCACCCTCTCTCCCCACCCTCTCTCCCCAGACCTCCCCTCTCACGGCCCTCACCCATCTCTCGCCACCCGCTCACGTCCCTCACCCGCTCTCCCCAGCCCTCCCCTCTCATGGCCCTCACCCATCTCTCCCCACCTTCTCACGTCCCTCACCCGCTCTCCCCAGCCCTCCCCACTCACGACCATCACCCATCCCCCCTACCCTCTCACGCATTCCCCCTCCCCTCTCACGGCCCTCCCCAACCCCCGTCGCCTCTCACAGACTTCCCCACCTACTCACGGCAACACACTCCTCCCAACCCACCATTCCTCTGAACCCACCGTTCCCTCCCCTCTACGATTTTTATTTTTATTTTTCGGCCATAATATCATTATGTTTTTTTTACACAGTTTGCCCTTCCCTAGAAAATACCTTCCCCAGTAATTAACTTCCCCAGTAATGAACTTCCCCAGAAAATACCTTTCCCAGAAATCACCTTCCTTAGATAATACCTCTGTTTTTTCCCCAATTTTTTTACAAAAAAAAAAAAAAAATTGTTGAATTGAAACCAGAATTGAGTTCTTACCCAGCAAAGTATTTTTTTTTCCTTCTTATCTCATATCTATTGTAGGAGTTTTTCTCTCCAACAAGGAGAAATATCCTGAATGGTCTCAGAAAATCAAGTATACTCTCATTTTTAATGAGCTGTGGAGAGGAATTTGTGAAGGAGAAGAAGACCTTCCACCAGCAAAGACCACTTTAGACAAGGAGATCGCCATTTGGGAAAACAAGAACTGCAAGGCCTATGCCTTGATTGCAGCTTCCGTAAATGAAGAGGTGAGTCACCATATTACACCATTTTCAAATTCCTATCAAACCTTGAGCAAGCTAAAATAACTCTATGACTCACATTCAGAACTTGAAATTGTTCAATTAATGATTAAGTTGTTCAGTCTGGAATTGAAAAACGATGATCCTCTTGCTTTAGCTTCAGAAGTAAGATCTATCATGCATGACATTAAGAGCATTGGTGCAGATGTTGACATATCTCTCATAGCATATGTTAAGGCTTTGTATCCCACTTACTCACATTATCTTGAGTCATTGCAAGCAAGTGGAAACCTCGTGAAAATCACTTTTGAGTCCCTTGAGAAAAAGTTTGCAGAAAGAGAGAAAGATTTTGGAAAGATGACAGCCCCTCTGTCTTCTGAAGAGGCTGTATGCTTTGCACATAGGGAGAAGTGTCATGCTCAAGATTCTTCTGGAGGAAGAGGTGGCCAAAGAGGAAGAGGAAGAAAAAATTTCAGAGGAAGGGGGGGCAGACAAACTCAAACTGAAAAATCCGATCTTCATTGCATACACTGCAATAAAGACTGACGTGATGCATCTACATGTAAGCTGCCTTGGGATAAAATTGAGCAGCAAAGGAATCAAGAAAAAGGTAAAAATCATGACAGAGACAAAGGTAAAGCACCTGAATCCACTCATTATGTTGTAGCACATTGTAACAGTGGAGTAACTGAAGACTTGTTTGATGTTTCATTTACTTCTTGGAGAAATGATTGGTTGCTAGATTCAGGAGCAACATGTCACATGACATTTAGAAAATATTTTTTTGAATAATTTACTGACAAAGTTGATGGAGTAGTATACTTCGCAGAAAAATCCAAACTCATGCTATCAGGGCTTGGCAAAATCAGGCTTAAGTTGCCTAGTCTTCCAGATCATCTTCTACATGAGGTTCTATACCTCCCTAAGTTGAGGAGAAACTTGCTGTCATTGGTACACATCCACCAGCAAGGACACTCCATTCACATGTTTGATGGCAAGGTTGAGGTCAGAAAATCATTAGATCACTCACTTGTCATGGAGGGAATAGAAGAAGGAAGACTCTTGAAGCTGCAATGTTCCTCTGCTCATGCACAAAACTTTGCATTCAATTCACATCATGATGAAGGTACATTCCCATCAAGTCTTTTATGGCATGATATATTTGGACACTTAAACTATGACAACCTTCAATTGTTGAAGAAAAATGGTGTTAATGGACTACCTACAATTCCTAGGAAACTTAAGCAATTTGATGCTTGTATTCTAGGAAAGCATAGCAAACAACCATTTCATGATTCACATTCCAGAGCACATAGAAAAATTGAGCTTATTCATTCAAATTTATGTGGCCCTATGCCTATTTCTTCTGCAAATGGAAATAAATATATGATGACATTTAGTGATGATTACACCAAAATGTGTTGGGCTTACTTATTGAAGAAAAAGTCTGATGCTTTCAAACATTCAAGAATTTTCATGCATGGATTCAAAACGATGCACAAACTCATATTGGTTGTTACTGATAATGGAAAATAATACACTTCAAACTAATTTGAAAATTATCTTTGTCAACATGGGATCAAACATCAAACAACTATGCCCTATCCCCAACAGAACTGTGTAGCTGAAAGAATGAACAGGACAATTTTAAATATGGTTCGCTCCATCATGTTTTTTAAGAATGTAAAATTGATGTTTTGGGCTGATGCAGTTCTATGTGTTTTATACATAAAGAATAGGTGTCCTTCAAATTCAATCAGAAACAAAACTCCTTATGAAATGTGGCATGGCCACATTCCTTCGGTAAAGCATTTTAGGGTCTTTGGTTCCACCTGTTATGCTTTGATACCCAAGGTACAAAGGAATAAACTTGGTGCTAGAAGTCGAAGATGTATCTTCTTGGCATATTCCAATACCTCCAAAGGATATCGTCTCTATGATGAAGTCAATAAGAAGTTTTTAATAGCAAGAGATGTCATATTCCTTGAATCTTCCAAGACTGGCAATGTTTTTGAATGGCAACTTGATTGCCTGGATAGATTCACACATGCAAAGTATTTTAAATAATTTTATAGTTAGATTCCACATCTTGAAGGGGGGATTCCTATACTGAATCAATCTGTGGAATCATTTCCCGAAGCACTCTCTCCCCCACCTGAGGAACCAACCACGGATGACACCTTGAACGATGTGATTGACAGAATTGAGAGATTAAATCTTGATTCAATTCCAACTTAGTCAAATGAGCATCCTGGGCCATCTCAGAAAGGTCCCCCTCCAAATGGCTGACAAATACACTAGAAAATGTTCGTCCCAATGAGTTTGGAAAGACAGGAACAAGAATTTCCACTAGACAAAATGAAGGTGATGTAGATAATTTTGATTCACCTGTTGATATGGATATTACTTATAACTATGAATTGAGTTTGTCGACAGATTATGAAACAACTTCCTTCAAAGAAGTCGCTTCTCATGATGAATGGAATGAAGAAATGCAAAAGGAGTATGATGCCTTGATAAATAATGGCACTTGGAAGCTGGTTGATCCTCCTTTGGGAACCAAACCAATTAGCTGTAAGTGGGTCTACAAGAACAAGTAAAAAGAAGATGGCTCACTTGACAAGCACAAAGCTAGGCTTGTGGCAAAAGGTTTTGCACAAAAATAAGGAGTTGATTATGAAGAAACTTTTTCTCTCGTAGCAAAATTGGCCACCATTCGGACTCTCTTTGCCCTAGCAGCTCAGAAGGGATGGAAATTCCATCAGATGGATGTAAAAACCACCTTTTTAAATGGATATCTGAAGGAGAAATTTTTTATATCCCAGCCAGAAGGATTTGTTGTGAAGGGCCAAGAACACAAAGTATGCAAGCTTATAAAATCCTTGTATGGCCTCAAGCAAGCACCGTGAGCCTGGTATGAGAAATTAACTGAGCATCTTATGAAACTTGACTTCAAACATTTTGATCTTGATGATGCAACTTTGTTTGTTAAGAAAGTTGAAAAAACAGTTTTATATCTAGTGGTGTATGTAGATGATCTTTTGATGACAGGGAACAATGCAAGTTATATTGCATCCATAAAGAAAGAATTGAAGAAAGGTTTTGAAATGGCTGATTTGGGTTATGTTCATTACTATCTGGGTATTGAAGTAACTCAACATCCTAAATTTATATTTCTTTCTCAAAAGAAGTACATTGGAGATCTTTTGAACAAGTTTGGCATGGATGAATGCAATCCCTTAACCACTCCAATGGAACAAAACTTGAATCTCACATCCATTGAAGGGAAGGAATTCGAGGATGCAATGAAGTATAGACAACTTGTTGGAAGTCTTATCTACCTAACTACCACCAGACCAGACATCTCATTTTTTGTTGGAATCCTCTCCAAGTTTATGCAAAAACCTTGTGAAGGACATTGGTCTACTACAAAAAGATTTCTAAAGTACTTGAAGGGGACTCAAGACTTTGGACTCAAAAATACACAGGTAGGTGATTTCAGCTTGATCGGATACTCTGATTCAGACTTTGATGGGGACAAAGAAACTGGGGTGTCTACTTCAGGTTATACCATGAGTCTTGGATCAGGAGCTGTCTCATGGAGATCACGCAAACAATCAGTTCCAGCAAATTCCACAACCGAGGCAGAATATGTGGCAGCAGCTGAAGCAACAAAGGAAATTCTGTGGCTCAGGAAAATCCTAGAAGATTTGAAGATGAAACAAATTCATTCAACACCACTCATGATTGACAACACTTCTGCAATAAATTTGGCCAAAAACCCGAAGTTCCATGATTGAACAAAGCACATCAATACAAAATACCATCTGATTCAACATCATGTTCAGGTCAAAACCATCCATTTACATCATTGTTCCACAAATGAGCAGACTGTAGACATCTTCACCAAAGCACCAGGAAGATAAAAGTTTCAAAAGTTCAGAGCGATGCTTGGACTCACCAACATCCCTTCAGATTAAAGGGGGGAATGTCGACACCTAATCCTAAGGGTTTGAGTGAGGTTGTATATTATTGTAATTTAGTAAATAAGGAAGGCCAAGAGTCATTGGGAAGTGAATCCCAATAGCCTCACCTCTATGTATAAGTACACACACAATATCCATCTAATACACATTGAGTTTTGCGGAGTTACCTCCTATTCTGACAATATCGGATCATAGACTGTTCCCCTAGGTACATTTGTGTCCATTGGTGACCTTATTGACCATAATATTTAGGGTTTTTTTCCAAAGTGACAGTGGGGGGAAGGTCCCACTATACCTGGAACAAACGTCGACTAGAATCACTTGGACTTTCCAGAGGGCACTCTTCACTTCGAGATGGCATAAGTGGAGGAACTTGCACCAGACTGCTTCATTAAGCAGGTTGTCGGGGTAACTGTTCCAACTACCAATTTTTCCACATTAGAATTCTACGACGTTGGATTTCATCACCAACTAGTGTTTTTAGTGTGGAAACATATTGTTTGTGTGTGGATTGTCTCTTAGATTTTGTAGGCGTGTGTTCAATTTGATTGTTTCCTTAGCGACTTTAGGTTTATTTTGTTGACATTTTTTATTTTATTTTTGTGTGTTAAACATTTAACAGTGGTTGAATTACCGAGACACTCTCATAGAATGCGGGGGAAACCCCTTGAGTACACACCAAGTCAGTTAGAAAAACTTAAATCTGAAAGAGGCCAACCATCAGGAACCAGATCAAATGAACAAGAGGAAACATCTATAATAATACATCCTGATTACGAAGTAGATCAACCTCAAACAGTAGAAAGTTACCAAAGACAACCAGAAATTTCTAAACTAGTTGAAGTTGCATCTACAACTAGTGAATTATCAACTACTAAACCTGAAACTGAATCTGATTCATTTGAGTCTGCTTCGGAGTTCATAACCCCAACCGCTGGTCGTCCTCATTCACCTTGAGTGAAGCTTCGCATCACTAAGATCCTTCCTCTTGGCCTCATTAGTATCGAAGAGATTACTGACGCAGAAGAAGAGGTTATACTTCCTTCACGCCAAGAATCTTTAGATATAAGGGAAAGTGAATCGATTTATTATATCCCTTTCAAACAAGATCCTTGGTATTCTCAGTTAACTAACTTTTTACATAATTCTGGTCTTAATTACTCATCGCCCCGTATTACTTTTTCACGCCTTACCTAGAGGTGGTTACAAATTTCCATCAAACATGTCTAGTGAGTCATCCATGTTTTCTTCATCGCCAGAATTTTTTTTGTATGGTGGTCCACTTGTTCCTTCAGGATACTAGTCGCTTTCTTGTACTTTCTCAGGAGTATCTCCCTCTCTCGAAAAATTTGTACAATCACATGGTCCCAATGAATCTCATACCGAAAATTTGAAAACGGAACAAGTCTACATGATGTCTGGAAACATTCCTAACCCTGACCCTCAAGGTATAAATTTACTACCTGGGGGGCAACCTCAAGGAAGTAACTTATCGCCTGGGGGGCAACCTCAAGGGTAGTACATACCTCAAGGAAAATATCAACCTCAAGGGAAGTACATACCTCAAGGAAAATATAAACCTCAAGGGCAGTACTCTATTACAGGGCCGCAACCTCTTCAAGGGTAGTACCCTAGGCCAGGGCAACAACCTTTCCAAGGAAAAGAACCTCCTTTGGGGCTGCAATTTTATCAAGAACAACAATTCTTTCAAGGAATTCAATCTTTTAGTGGAAATTATCGTGAAAATGATCAAACTTACGTTCCAAGTTATCTACTTGGTTATGGTCCATCTTATGCATCACAACCTTCTATAGGAGTAAACACCATGTGGAATTCGTTGTTGAATCCACAAAATTTGCAACCTACCATGCAAGTACCTTATAGTCAATCTGGTCAGCCAACTGGTTATACCCAAATCCAACAACCTATCCAACCTACGCTTCAAGTTATACCTTAGGTATCTGCACCTAGTAGTGTTCAGCAACCTGGTCAGAGTACACCTAAAACTCTTGTCCAAACTACTGCATCAACATCTGTTCAATAACCTAGTACACCTATTCCTATAGTTTCTACAGTCCCTGTTTCTATAGCCCCTCAAGTAACGATGACACCTATATCACAACCAATCTCTCAAATCACTGTTAATCAACCTGGACCTGTAGTTCAGATTATTATTCAGACATCTACAGGACAACCTGGTACAAGTACAATTGTAATGAGCCAACCTTATACATGTTAGTTTTTTTATCAACCGTATCAAGGGCAGTATCAATATGGAACTGTAGGAAAAAATTCAGTATACCAACATCAACCATACCATGGTTACACATATCAAATACCAACTCAACCTTAGTATGGTACGTCTAACCTTGGTTATCCCGTAGGTATTCCAATCCCAACTTCATAGGCTATTCCAAGTTACCCTGGATATCCTCCTCTTGGTACTGGTATCGTTCCTCAAGGTTTTCAGTTTTCTCAACAAGACTTAACCTGGTTACCATTCATTGTAATTTGATTTGATTTTCATGTCTATTGAATGTCATCCAATTTGGATATCTTCGCTGGCTTTCACAATGCCTAAAGGTTGTGCGCATCTCAAAGTAGTTTTCCATATTCATACATATTTCCATTATGTCATAACCATTAGGCTCTATTTCTAATAAATCCATTTAGAATTTAAAACCCAAAGACTAAGGGTAATCCATTTTCTATAAATATATGGGTTAGGATCCTTGTTTTCTCTGTGTTATTTATTTTATGTATTTAAGTGACTACATTTAGAATCAGGAAATTAACATAGTTTCATATATCTATATAGGTGAGTTTGTGACAAAGAATTTCGCAGCACTTGTAGAAGACCTCATGTGGCACTCCCTAAGGCCAAATTGAATTAATGAGAAGATTGAGGGGATCAAGAGGATATGTGTCTCATTCCTCAAGTTGTGTTGGAACTCTAGAAAGACATGTGTCTTATCATTTCCTATTTTGATTGTAACTCTAGAGATGGAGGGAGAGATTCATGGACTCCCATTAATGAGATGACTCCTCATATTTTGTATAAATAGGAGAAGCTTTCTCCTATCATAGGTAATGAGGAAGTAATGAGGAAGTAATGAAAAAGTAGGAGAATAGGAGAAAGGAATAGAGAGTCTTTTGTAACAAAGTTCAAGATGGAATGGGATGTAGATTTGTGAGTTCTTTTTAATAGAGAAATTCAGTTCTTTGATGCTGTTTTGATTACAACTTTAAGGAGCTGAAGGACCCCCATAATTAATGTGGAGGGCCTGCTATCCCGAGAAGCTTTACTGTTTTCCTGAATAAGTTGCTTTCAATTTTGTTTGTCATATTTCACTTACTTGGAATTGCTACAGAAAATCATAGCTTTTAGATTCGATGGCGGCTTGAGCATTCACACATCATTTTATAATGACTGACAACCATGAAGTTAATAAATATATACTATTTACTTTTCTTAGTTTTTTGTTTAATTCCAATATTTATTTGTTTATTTAAGTTTTATTATTTTATTAGTTGAATTAGATATTAAATTATCATGTCATTTTCGAAAATAAAAGCCATAGGTTGGACTAATGGTAAAAGTTGATATATGAGTGTATGGTTTGATATTAGTTTGCCTACCACCAAATTGAATATATTAAATTATTTATTGTCATTTAGGAGTTTACTGTCAAAAGCCATACATTTGGATAATAAACGAAGGTTAAATATTAGTGTGTAGTTTGATATTAGTTTACTTTCTGCAAGTTAGAAATATTAAATTGCTCATGTCATTTTCAGTTACCTCCGAAAGCCATAGCTGGACTAATGGTGAGAGATTGAAGTATGAGTGTGTAGTTTGATATTAGTTTACTTTCTGCAAGTTAGAAATATTAAATTGCTCATGTCATTTTCAGTTACCTCCGAAAGCCATAGTTGGACTAATGGTGAGGGATTGAAGTATGAGTGTGTAGTTTGATATTAGTTTCTTTTTCTGCAAATTAGATATCAGATTGCTCAAGTTGTTTATGATTACCTCCGAAAGCCATAGCTAGACTAATGGTGAGGGGTGAGAATATGAGTTGATGTAATTTGATTTTAGTTTTACTTTACTTGCAATCTTTTCTTTGAGTACAGTTTCTTTTGTGTTTAGACAGCAGCAAGGATAATGAGTTTCATGATCAATAGTTTACTGTTTGCTTGATTAGAATAGTGATGCAATTTTCATTTCCTTTTAGGAATTAATTTTGTCATTGTGTGTTTTAAAATTCTTTTGAAATTTAGAAAACCATTAGAAGGACATCATTGTCTTGAATATTTGTCTCCATACTTGTCTTTTAAAATTTCATAAAAATCCAAAAACGACAAAAAGTAAGAGATAGGTTATTTTGCACATATAGTGCGCCACACTTCGTCAGCTTACAAATCTCTGATTGATAATTTATGTTAGCAATTTAGGACACACTAAATTGACCAAACATTTTGGCGCCATTGCCGGGGAAGTGTAACTAGGTAGCCTTATTTCTTACATCTAAAAAAAATTAATAATTCTTAAGTATGCTCTCCTCCTGCACTTTGTGTGATCTGGAAGATCAGAAAAGGAATTGTTATGTAAAAAAAAAAAAATTAATAATTCTTAAGTATGCTCTCCTCCTGCACTTTGTGTGATCTGGAGGATCAGAAAAAGAATTGTTATGTGAAAAAGAAAAAAAAGAGGAGACAATATAAAAAAACACATCATTTGATTGATTCAATTAAAAAAAAAAAAAAAAAAAATTGTTTTCTTTAAAACCTTTGATTTTAATAAATTGTTTTGTTTTAATAGATATATATGTATGCTTTTTTAAATTTTGGAAAATATATTGTACACATAATTTTATTAAACAATCAATTAAAAAAATGAAAATAAAAAATAAAAAATAAAAAAAAATTAAAATTGTTTTGTTACTAAGATATATATGTATATTTTTATTTTTGAAAATATATATATAATTTTAATAAAAAATCATTTAAAAAAATAATAATAATAATTTAAAAATTGTTTTGTTTAGTAAATTACATATGTATATTTTTTATTTTTCAAAAATAAAATAAAATAATAACATGTGTAATTTTATTAACAAAACAAATAAAAAAAAAAAAAAAACAAAACAATAAAAAATCAATAAACAAAATAAAATGGCCATGGCATTTTGGAAAAAATGAATTACTCTCAACAGAAAACATAAAAATTCAACCATTTACGATGCTTGCAGCTGTATTATGGCTCGGAAACATCAGATTTTTTGCTTCTGATAATGAAAATCACGTAGAAGTTGAAAATGATGGAGTTAGAGATGTTGCAAAGCTGCTAGGTTGCAGTGTTTCAGAGTTTATGACAGCGTTATTGACCCGTAGGATTCGAGCTGGAAAAGACATCATCAAAATTCCCCAAATCCCTGAAAGAATTTGTGAGGCCTTCGTGCAAATCTCTCGCCATTCAAACTTGTCAATGCCAATTCCTTTTGTTATACCAGGCCTGTCAGCCTTGTCAATGCCGCCTACCATCACCAAACTCTCCTTGAGATTCATAAGATGGCCACATGTAAGAGAACAAGACATTGAAATTGACAAAATTTTCAAAGAGGCAAAACGTGCCTTGATTGAACTGAAGAATGCCTAGGATAAGCATGAGCAATATTTGCAAAGACAAATCTGATTTGGAAGGTTGACGGGAATCTTCCCAATGAACAAGTGTTTGCAGAGATTGATGCAGCTATAACTGAACCTGAAAGAAAACAAACAGAGGTCAAAGCAAAAGCGGCTATGGGTGGCAATTAGTGTAGGGTGTCAAATGCATCATGTGCATAGAGTAATTGTTGCAAGCTAAAATCTGTTGGAAAGATCCATTTCTTTTGAAGAATTCGGATTGAAATATTTGTGCAAGTGGTGGTTACCAAAATCACAGCAATTAACTCAGGCACGTAGAATTGATTTTGTTACAGCGCATTCAGAAAACGCAATTGTTATTGATACGTCATTTTTAAACATGTTTTCTGATCGATTGAAGATGAATTTTGAAAAACCAAGACATGGGTTTTTTCGCCAACGTGGTCAATTAGATAACCCAGAAATCATTTTACGAAATTTGTGGCGATCTAGGAGAATTTCGCGGTTCTTTGAAGGCCATTTTTGCCTGCCGCGTGAGGAAAAACGATTTTCTGTTTGCAAACGGCACTCTGCATTGATAATCCGGTTTTCTAGATCCAAGAAGAAGAATTCTAATAAAAATCAAAGTCTCTCGTGGCATTCAATCCACATTTCATTGACCACTGATCTTCACGGCTGCACATCATTCGTTTGAGCGCTGGAAATGTCATGTGGATGGCAGTGATATATGGTTTAAAGCTTACTTTTTCTGGTCAAGATCTTGTCCACTTAAAAGATGGCATGGGGATATACAATGCGAGTTCAATACATCACCAAACTAAGAAGCATTCACCTGATTCAAGACGGTTGGGCCTTTCCCAAATGGCTTATGTGAAAGACGTGAAATAGAGAGCTTAGTGGTGGATCATGCTCGAATTGCAATGAACTTCCTTTGTATGAAGAAAAGATGATACAACCCGTTTCAATGGAGAATTGCTCGAAAAAATTGCCACATGAGGATGAGAATGGCATTCATGTTTTTAGTTTTTATTTTTAATTTCCTTACTTAATAAATTGTTTTGTTTAATAAAATTATATATATATATATATATATATATATTTTTTTTTTTAAATGTAACATATATAATATTAAAAAAAAAAAAAAAAAATTGTATTTTTCAATTTTGTTATTTAAAAAAATAAAATAAAAATAAAATAAAAAAATTCATTTCTCTTTTTCAATTTTGTTATTTAAAAAAAAAAAAAAATTCAATTTTGTTCTTTGAAAAAATGAATAATTTTGAATCAATGAAATGAATAAGTTATTTGCTCATTTTTCCTCTGGCTGGGTATCACTAATTCTTGACCTATTAGATGAGTATTTAACGTATATCTTTTTTATTCATTAGATTTTAGCTTGCTTAAAACCCCATTCTTCACTAAATAAAGTCCAATTCCAGCCTGCTCTCCAATCTGCACCTAAAGTCCAGAATTTTAGATTCTGATTTCTCCACTCCACCAAAACTCTTCATCTGTTAATTTAAATTTTAACTTCTTTCATATACAAAATCAGATTTTGATGATTTAAGTATCATTGGAAAGGTCTCAACAAGATCTACACAATGAGAAATCCATCATTAGAGTTTGAAATGGTAAATAATGAAATAAATTGCTGAAAAGAAGCTACATTCAACTTGAGGCACTAATTCCAAAACAGGTATAAATTCTTTTGATTTTTCCTTTGAGAACTTGTTTCATTAATACAAATTTTAGTTTTGTGTGTAAATATCATAACTAGAGAGATTGATCACCTCTCTCCCTTTGATAATCTTACATTCCATTGCAGAAGAAGTATTAGTTTTTTTTGCAGGTTCCAGGAGGAAGGACAAATGACTACAAGAGAATGGTGTCTCTTTAAGAGACCAATTTGTTTCATAAGAGGATGATCAGCAACAAAGAGGAGGAAATATGTTGATGCAAAATCAGATCCAAACACTTGAAAAACTTTCAGATACTATTGTCTCCATCACATCCATACCTCATAATAAACCATTCACCTCATTTCACTTCATATTTTCCATTTACATTCACATCCACTTTCCATTTCTTTTTGTCCATTCATAATCCACAAATAAAATCAAGAGGCTCATTCACATGCTTATTGCCCATTTCCATTTCTACTCTCCATTTCCATCTTCCATTTTCATCTTCCATTTCTGTCATTTTCATTCCGCAAATAACCCTTGCTTCAATGCAAATTATTGAGTCCATAGTCCTTTGAGTCTAAGTTCTTTGTAAAAACACCTTGAGGCTTGCATGCCTTAATGGCAAGTTCTCATGCTGACAAACAATGGGAATACATTAATGTCTCTTGTTCGTCAGATCTTCTAGGTGACTCAACATCAGCAAAATCATTCGTACCTAGCAAGATGTGTTTGGGCATCTTGACTCTCATTGTCATCAATGGTGAGAGTTCTCGTGTTGACTAGTGGCATCCATTAATGTCCACTAAGTCAACAATTTCCTACTATGTTCGACATCAGAACATATTTTCACATAGTAGGAATTATGCTAATGAGTTTTGAAGACATGAAGACTATTATTTTCAGCATTTTGGAGCAGATTCAGCAAGTTTTAGTAGAAGCAATAAAAATTCATCTTATCTCTTTATCCATGACTCCTCTTGTTCAGCCACTTGAAGAAGAATATGATCAGAATTTTGCAGCCACCACACATACACAACTCATCCACATTTAAGGTAAGTGAAGGTATGTTGTTTTCTAAATTTTAGTCATGTAATTCATTAGAATGCTAAAATTGTAACTTTGGAAAAATTCCTCACTCCCTTTTCCACATTGTCATATCTTTAGTTGGGGGGGGAAGGGACATCATTTCATATCCACATGTCATACACTATCACATATTTTCATTTCATTTCCACCCACATATACTTCCCAACCAACTATTGTTGCAACATGATCCAAAATATTATATGCCTTGCAAATGATCAATTCATTGATGAAGTAATTGATTCTAAATATTTTTATGAACTTTGATGCAACAAAGAAAATAAAGCATTGTTACACAAGAACCAATGCTTCAAAAAAAAAAAATGGTTGTCACACAAGAACCAACCATTGAAAAAAAAAAAAATGTTGCAATCAAATGTATTATACTTTGCCAAAAAGGAAAATATCAAGAAGAAAAGTTTGGAATGAATCTATATGAGTCAAAACTCATAAAAGATCAACTCATGGACAAATGAATCATTGCAATAGTTGCATGAGGACATGCAACAACTTCAGTTGGGGGGTATGTTGAGTCTCAAAAGTGTTCTCCATATTCATACATATTTCCATTATGTCATAACCATTTATCTCTTATTTCATAAGCCATTTGACCAAAAACCCTACATCAAGTAACCATTTTCATAAATATATGGGTTAGGATCCTTGTTTTCCAAAGTTATTTATTTTATGTATTTTAAGTGAATTTATGATTAGAAACAGAAAATTAACATAGTTTCATATATCTATATATGTGTTATGAGTTTTGTGACATGTGTAGGTCAAAAGGAGACTTCTAGAAGACCCTTATGTGGCACTCTAAGGCCAAATTCGAATTTGGTTGGAGAAGATTATGGGATCAAGAGGATATGTGTCTCACTTCCTTGTTGTATTGAAACTCTAAAAGGATATGTGTCTCATTTCTTAGTTGTGTTGAAACTCTAGAAAGACATGTGTCTTATCATTTCCTATTTTGATTGTAACTCTAGAGATGGAGAGAGAGATTCATGGACTCTCATTAATGAGATGACTCCTCATATTTTGTATAAATAGGAGAAGTTTTCTCCTATCATAGGTAATGATGAAGTAATGAAAAAGTAGGAGAATAGGAGAAAGGAATAGAGAGTCTTTTGTAACAAAGTTCAAGATGGAATGGGATGTAGATTTGTGAATTATTTTTAATAGAGAAATTCAATTCTTTGATGCTGTTTTAATTACAACTTTAAGGAGCTGAAGGACTTCACCAAATTGGTAGCAGAGGGCCCCTGCTATCCAATGAGGCTTTTACATGTTTTCTAGATAAGTTGTTTTCAATTCTGTTTTGTCATATTTCCTTATTTAGATTGCTTTCTGAAATCATAGCTTTTAGCATAATTTTTAGCTTTTAGATTACAGTAGGCAGCCCGGACATTTTCACATCATTTTATAATGACTAATGACATGGAATCCATCTTGTCCTTCTGCTAATTTACTTTTCTTAGTTTTTGTTTAATTCCAGCACTGTTTGTTTATTTCAGTTTTATACATTTGCTTTATTAGTTAGATTAGATATTAAATTACTCATGTCATTTTCAGTTACCTCCGAAAGCCATAGCTGGACTAATGGTGAAGGATTGAAGTATGAGTGTGTAGTTTGATATTATTTTACTTTTCTGCAAGTTAGATATATTAGGTATGTGTCATTTGATTCTCAAAGCCATAAATTTGGACTAATGGGGATTGGATATAGTGTCAGTGTAGCTTGATATTGGTTTGCCTGCAAGTTAGATATATTGATTGCTCTCATCATTTTTGAGTTCACCTCCTAGTATAGTTTGGATAATGATGAGATTGGAGAGGTAATAGTGTAGTTTGATGTTAGTTTATTTTTCTGCAAGTTAGATATTAAATTGCTCATTTCATTATCAGTTACCTCCGAAAGCCATAGCGAGACTAATGGTGAGGGATTGAAGTATAAGTGTGTAGTTTGATATTAGTTTATTTTTCTGCAAGTTAGATATTAAATTGCTCATGTCATTATCAGTTACCTCCGAAAGCCATAGCGAGACTAATGGTGAGGGTCGGAATGAGTTGATGAAGTTTGGATTCTGCCTGTCTTTTCTTTGAGTACAGTTACTTTTGTGTTTAGACAGCAGCAAGGATAATGAGTTTCATGATCAATAGTTCACTATTTGCTTGATTAGAACAGTGATGCAATTTTCATTTCCTTTTAGGAATTAATTTTGTCATTGTGTGTTTTAAAATTCTTTTGAATTTTGGAAAACCATTAGAAGGACATCATTGTCTTGAATATTTGTCTCCATACTTGTCTTTTAGAATTTCATAAAAATCCAAAAAAACGACAAAAAGTAAGAGATAGGTTATCTTGCACATATAGTGCGCCACACTTCGTCAGCTTACGAATCCCTGGTTGATAATTTATGTTAGCAATTTAGGACACACTAAATTGACCAAACATTTTAGCGCCGTTGCCGGGGAAGTGTAACTAGGTAGCCTTATTTCTTACATCTAAAAAAAATTAATAATTCTTGAGTATGCTCTCCTCCTGCACTTTGTGTGATCTGGAGGATCAGGAAAAAAATTGTTATGTAAAAAAATTAATAATTCTTGAGTATGCTCTCCTCCTGCACTTCGTGTGATCTGGAGGATCAGAAAAAGAATTGTTATGTGAAAAAGAAAAAAAAAAAAGAAGAGGAGACAAAATAAAACTTCATCATTTCAATTGATTCAACAATTTAAAAAAAAATAAAAATAAAAAAAGAAAATTGTTTTCATGAAAAACTTTGATTTCAATAAATTGTTTTGTTTAATGAATATATATGTGTATTTTTAAATTTTTGAAAATATAACATACATAATTTTATTAAACAAATCAATTAAAAAAAATAAAAAATAAAAAATAAATAAATTGTTTTGTTACTAAAATATATATGTATATTTTTATTTTTCAAAATATATATATAATTTTAATAACAAATCATTTTAAAAAAATAAAAAATAAATTTAAAATTGTTTTGTTTAGTAAATTACATATGTATATTTTTAATTTTTCAAAAAAAATAAAATAATAATGACATGTGTAATTTTATTTAAAAAAAAAAAAAAACAATAACAAATCAATAAACAAAATAAAATGGCCATGGCATTTTGGAAAAAATGAATTACTCTCAACAGAAAACATAAAAATTCAACCATTTACAATGCTTGCAGCTGTATTATGGCTCGGAAACATTAGATTTTTTTCTTCTGATAATAAAAATCACGTAGAAGTTGAAAATGATGGAGTTAGAGATGTTGCAAAGCTGCTAGGTTGCAGTGTTTCAGAGCTTATGACAGCATTATCGACCTGTAGGATTCGAGCTGGAAAAGACATCATCAAAATTCCCCAAATCCCTGAAAGAATTTGTGAGGCCTTCGTGCAAATCTCTCGCCATTCAAACCTGTCAATGCCAATTCCTTTTATTATACCAGGCCTATCAGCCTTGCCAATGCCGCCTACCATCACCAAACGCTCCTTGAGATTCATAAGATGGCCACATGTAAGAGAACAAGGCATTGAAATTGACAAAATTTTCAAAGAGGCAAAACGTGCCTTGATTGAACTGAAGAATGCCTAGGATAAGCATGGGCAATATTTGCAAAGACAAATCTGATTTGGAAGGTTGACGGGAATCGTCCCAATGAACAAGTGTTTGCAGAGATTGATGCAGCTATAACCGAACCTGAAAAAAAACAAACAGAGGTCAAAGCAAAAGCGGCTATGGGTGGCAATTAGTGTAGGGTGTCAAATGCATCATGTGCATAGAGTAATTGTTGCAAGCTAAAATCTGTTGGAAAGATCCATTTTTTTTGAAGAATTCGGATTGAAATATTTGTGCAAGTGGTGGTTACCAAAATCATAGCGATTAACTCAGGCACGTAGAATTGATTTTGTTACAGCGCATTCAAAAAACGCAATTGTTATTGACACGTCATTTTTAAACACGTTTTCTGACCGATTGAGGATGAATTTTGAAAAACCGAGACGGGTTTTTTCTCCAACGTGGTCAATTAGATAACCCAGAAATCGTTTTACGAAATTCGTGGCGGTCTGGGAGAATTTCTCGGTTATTTGAAGGCCATTTTTGCCTGCCGTGTGAGGAAAAACGGTTTTCTGTTTGCAAACGGCACTCTGCATTGATAATCCGGTTTTCTAGATCCAAGAAGAAGAATTCTAATCAAAATCAAAGTCTCTCGTGGCATTCAATCCACATTCCACTGACCACTGATCTTCATGGCTGCACATCATTCGTTTGAGCGCTGGAAATGTCATGTGGATGGCAGTGATATACGGTTTAAAGCTTACTTTTTCTAGTCAAGATCTTGTCCACTTAAAAGATGGCATGGGGATATACAATGCGAGTTCAATACATCATCAAACTGAGAAGCATTCACCTGATTCAAGACGGTTGGGCCTTTCCCAAATGGCTTATGTGAAAGACATGAAATAGAGAGCTTAGTGGTGGATCATGCTCGAATTGCAATGAGCTTCCTTTGTATGAAGAGAAGATGATACAACCTGCTATGTTTCAATGGAGAATTGCTCGAAAAAATTGCCACATGAGGATGAGAATGGCATTCATGTTTTTAGTTTTTATTTTTAATTTCCTTATTTAATAAATTGTTTTGTTTAATAAAATTATATATATATATATATATATTTAAAATGTAACATATATAATATTTAAAAAAAAAAAAAATATTGTATTTTTCAATTTTGTTATTTAAAAAAAAAAAAAAAAAAATTCATTTCTCTTTTTCAATTTTGTTATTAAAAAAAAAAAAAAAAAAAAAATTCAATTTTGTTCTTTGAAAAAATGAATAATTTTGAATCAATGAAATGAATAAGTTATTTGTATTTTACGAAGGTATTTACTAATTTTGTTTGATGATGAAAGATGAATGGCTAACTTTTAAGAAAGATTTTAACTACGAAACTATGAAACCATCGACATTCTGAAGCTAAGTCAATTCATGGTATTCTCCAATTAATAATTGAAAAACCTCATTGTTCAAATCAACCTAACTTTCTCATACAAAATCAAATTTTGATGATTCAAGTATCGTTGGAAAGGTCTCAACAAGATCTACACAGTGAGAAATCCATCATTAGAGTTTGAAATGGTAAATAATGAAATAAATTCTTTGAAAAGGCTTAACATTCAACTTAATCACTAATTCCAAAACATGTAGAATTCTTTGGTTTTTCCTTTGAGAACTTTATTTCATTAATACAAATTCTTAGTTTTGTGTGTAAATATAATAACTAGAGAGATTGATCACCTCTCTCCTTTGATAATCTTACATTCCATTGCAGAAGAAGTATTAGTTTTTTTTGCAGGTTCCAGGAGGAAGGACAAATGACTACAAGAGAATGGTGTCTCTCTAAGAGACCAATTTGTTTCATAAGAGGATGATCAGCAACAAAGAGGAGGAAATATGCTGATGTAAAATCAGATCTAAACATTTGAAAAACTTTCAGATACTATTGTCTCCATCACATCCATACCTCATAATAAACCATTCACCTCATTTCACTTCATATTTTCCATTTACATCCACATCCATTTTCCATTTCTTTTTGTCCATTCATAACCACAAATAAAAGCAAGAGGCTCATTCATATGCTTATTGCCCATTTCCATTTCTACTCTCCATTTCCATCTTCCATTTCTTGTCATTTTCATTCCGCAAATAAGCCCTGCTTCAATGCAAATTATTGAGTCCATAGTCCTTTGAGTCTAAGTTCTTTGTAAAAACACCTTGAGGCTTGCATGCTTTAATGGCAAGTTCTCATGCTGACAAACAATGGGAATACATTAATGTCTCTTGTTCGTCAGATCTTCTAGGTGACTCGACATCAGCAAAATCATTCGTACCTAGCAAGATGTGTTTGGGCATCTTGACTCTCATTGTCATCAATGGTGAGAATTCTCGTGTTGACTAGTGGCATCCATTAATGGCCACTAAGTCAACAATTTCCTACTATGTTCGACATCAGAACATCTTTTCACATAGTAGGAATTATGCCAATGAGTTTTGAAGACATGAAGACTATTATTTTCAGCATTTTGGAGCAGATTCAGCAAGTTTTAGTAAGAGCAATAAAAAGTCATCTTATCTCTTTATCCATGACTCCTCTTGTTCAGCCACTTGAAGAAAAATATGATCAGAATTTTGCAGCCACCACACATACACAACTCATCCACATTTAAGGTAAGTGAAGGTATGTTGTTTTCTAATTTTTAGTCATGTAATTCATTAGAATGCTAAAATTGTAACTTTGGAAAAATTCCTCTCCCTTTTTCACATTGTCATATCTTTAGTTGGGGGGAAGGGACATCATTTCATATCCACATGTCATACATTATCACATATTTTCATTTCATTTCCACCCACATATACTTCCCAACCAACTATTGTTGCAACATGATCCAAAAGATTATATGCCTTGCAAATGATCAATTCATTGATGAAGTAATTGATTCTAAATATTTTTATGAACTTTGATGCAACAAAGAAAATAAAGCATTGTTACAAAAGAACCAATGTTTCAAAAAAAAAATGGTTGTCACACAAGAACCAACCATTGAAAAAAAAAAAAAAAATGTTGCAATCAAATGTATTATACTTTGCCAAAAAGGAAAATATCAAAAATCAAAGTTTGGAATGAATCTATATGAGTCAAAACTCATAAAAGATCAACTCATGGACAAATGAATCATTGCAATAGTTGCATGAGGACATGCAACAACTTCAGTTGGGGGGTATGTTGAGTCTCAAAAGTGTTCTCCATATTCATACATATTTCCATTATGTCATAACCATTTAACTCTTATTTCATAGCCATTTGACCTAAAACCCTACATCAAGTAACCATTTTCATAAATATATGGGTTAGGATCCTTGTTTTCCAAAGTTATTTATTTTATGTATTTTAAGTGAATTTATGATTAGAAACTAGAAAATTAACATAGTTTCATATATATATATATGTGTTATGAGTTTTGTGACATGTGTAGGTCAAAAGGAGACTTCTAGAAGACCCTTATGTGGCACTCTAAGGCCAAATTCGAATTTGGTTGGAAAAGATTATGGGATCAAGAGGATATGTGTCTCACTTCCTTGTTGTATTGAAACTCTAAGAGGATATGTGTCTCATTTCTTAGTTGTGTTGAAACTCTAGAAAGACATGTGTATTATCATTTCCTATTTTGATTGTAACTCTAGAGATGGAGGGAGAGATTCATGGACTCCCATTAATGAGATGACTCCTCATATTTTGTATAAATAGGAGAAGTTTTCTCCTATCATAGGTAATGAGGAAGTAATGAAAAAGTAGGAGAATAGGAGAAAGGAATAGAGAGTCTTTTGTAACAAAGTTCAAGATGGAATGGGATGTAGATTTGTGAATTCTTTTTAATAGAGAAATTCAATTCTTTGATGCTGTTTTAATTACAACTTTAAGGAGCTGAAGGACTTCACCAAATTGGTAGCAGAGGGCCCCTGCTATTCAAGGAGGCTTTTACATGTTTTCTAGATAAGTTGCTTTCAATTCTGTTTTGTCATATTTTCTTACTTAGATTGCTTTCTGAAATTCTTTTGTAACAAAGTTCAAGATGGAATGGGATGTAGATTTGTGAGTTCTTTTTAATAGAGAAATTCAGTTCTTTGATGCTGTTTTGATTACAAATTTAAGGAGCTGAAGGACTTCACCAAATTGGTAGCAGAGGGCCCCTGCTATCCAAGGAGGCTTTTACATGTTTTCTAGATAAGTTGCTTTCAATTATGTTTTGTCATATTTCCTTACTTAGATTGCTTTCTGAAATCATAGCTTTTAGCATAATTTTTCATGGCAGCCCGGGCATTTGCACATCTTTTTATAATGACTAATGACATGGAATCAATATTGTCCTTCTGCTGATTTCTTTTTCTTAGTTTTTGTTTAATTCCAGCACTGTTTTGTTTATTTCAATCTTGCACATTTGTTTTAGTAGTTAGATTAGATATTTGCTCATGTCATTTTCGGTAATGAGCCTATAGGCTGGACTAATGGCGAATGAGAGATGACTGAGTGTGTAGTTTGATATTAGTTTACTTTTTTGCAAGTTAGAAATATTAAATTTCTCATGTCATTTCCAGTTACCTCCGAAAGCCATAGCTGGACTAATGGTGAGGGATTGAAGTATGAGTGTGTAGTTTGATATTAGTTTACTTTCTGCAAGTTAGAAATATTAAATTGCTCATGTCATTTTCAGTTACCTCCGAAAGCCATAGATGGACTAATGGTGAGGGATTGAAGTATGAGTGTGTAGTTTGATATTAGTTTCTTTTTCTGCAAATTAGATATCAGATTGCTCAAGTTGTTTATGATTACCTCCGAAAGCCATAGCTAGACTAATGGTGAGGGGTCAGAATATGAGTTGACGTAATTTGATTTTAGTTTTACTTTACTTGCAATCTTTTCTTTGAGTACAGTTTCTTTTGTGTTTAGACAGCAGCAAGGATAATGAGTTTCATGATCAATAGTTCACTGTTTGCTTGATTAGACTAGTGATGCAATTTTCATTTCCTTTTAGGAATTAATTTTGTCATTGTGTGTTTTAAAATTCTTTTGAAGTTTTGGAAAACCATTAGAAGGACATCATTGTCTTGAATATTTGTCTCCATACTTGTCTTTTAGAATTTCATAAAAACCAAAAACGACAAAAAGTTAAGGAATAGGTTATCTTGCACATATAGTGCGCCGCACTTCATCAGCTTACGATTCCCGGATTGACAAATTAAATGCAACAATTTAGGACACACTAAATTGACCAAACACTCCTGATGGATGTTATGTACCTATGATGGATATTTATGTTTAATTCTTTGCTTTTTTATGAATAATGGTTTATACAAGATGAATTCCAATCTATGATATGGTTAGATATGCGATCGACTGTCAAATTTTGATTTCTTGTTATATGTGTAAATGTAATGTGATTAAAATGATGACCCAACCATCGTGCATGCAAGTACTTCCTATATAGGTGTGAATCCCCTACTTTAAAAACTTGGTTTAACTACGATACCACTAGTTGGGAATCAAGATAGACATGTAGATGGCGAATGCCCTGGTTGGAGGCATTGCTCAATAGCTTGATGACTACATCATATTCTACTTTATTATTGGTAGCTGATCCGATACATACTCCGTTGGTGAGGAACGATGGTTAGTCAGGATAGTATACGGCCTAGGCAGCTACTACTATATTTTTCGACCATCGCGAGGCTCCATCAACGAACCCAAAATAGTGGATGGGGGTACAATCCATCTATGAAACAAGAGCCTTTTTTAGAATAAATTCTCAATGATTGTGATCATCTCAAGAAATTCTGTTACATGCATCTTATCTCTAAGGCTGAGACTTCCTGCCCTTATGGGTAAATTTTTTTGAGGTAGAGCCCATTGACGGGGTTAGCTAGGCATATACTATCAAGCTCTGACATGATATATGCTCCTTTGATGAGTAAATGTTTTATGATGTAAGGACCTTTCCATAATGTTTCTAACTTCCTAGGTCCTAAGGCCTCTTTTGCAACATCGTATCGGAGGACTAGCTCCCCCTTTGAAAATGAACGAGGGGTGATGTTGCAGTAGAATGACGCTTTTACCCTTTTATTATGCACTTCATTATGTTGGAGAGACTCTCATTGATTTTTTTTGATGAGTTCTAACTGTACCAAATGTTTCTCTGAAGGCTGGGTATCATCGAGGAGTTTAATAGCTACGTGTAAGTTAGGATTTTTCATTCAATGGGATCACGACCTCCACTATGTATACTAATTGGAAACATGTGAATACTATAGAGGTTTGAATCGCTGCGTGATATGCCCATAGGGCTGAAAAAACCATATGGTGCTAGTTTGTTTATTGGTTATTGACCATACATTGTAACATTGTTTTGAGTAATTTGTTAACAACTTCTACCTGACCATTGGACTGGGGATAGTATGGTGACACAAATTCATGTGTGAATCCTAGATGGTGGGAAAAATCTTGGAATATTTCATTTTCAAAATTATTTCCGTGGTCAGAGACTAATACATTAGGCACACCGAATCATGCAATGATGTGGTTGAAGAGAAACCGTGTTGCGGTTTCTACCATGTTTTCATATGTAGGCATGGCTTCTACTCACTTGGTGAAATATTCGATGGCTACAATGATGTATTTGTGGTTGCCAGATGACATAGGGTTGCAAGTCATGAATTCGATTCCCCATTTTCAAAAGGGACCTGCTACAATGACCGGGTGCAGAGGAGCGGGAGGTGCTCTTGCCTTGTGGGTGAAGCGTTGGCATCAATCACACCGTTTGAATGCTTGAATGAAATCGTGGAATAGGGTGGGATAAAAATAACCCACCCATAGGACTATTTGGGTGGTAGCAATCCCTGAGAGGTGGATGTCACAAGCACCATTATGGAAGTCATTTAGGGCTTGTTCAAATTTGTCATGCGTGAGGCATCGACGTAAAAAAATGTCAACACCTCTTCGTGTTGGGAAAAATACTGAGAGGGGGGCTGAATCAATATTTCCAATAATCACAATATTTTACTTTTCCTTACTGATTTCTATACAAAAATCTAATTAGTCCAAATAGCGTATGCGCATGGCTTTCTTAAAGGAAACATGCATATACCCAAATAACTTTAATGATCAGATAAATCTCCAGAAACTTTACTCAGCCCAGTTCATCAATTATGCATCAGAAATTTAAGCAGTAAACATGTGAAGTAATAACATAATAAATCATCACACAAAGGCATCACACATGAACACCGAGATTCAAAGTGGAAACCTAAGTTGGGAGAAAACCATAGGTGCTTTCGTCTCTGTCTTCAATATTTATTATATAGAAAAATGCTTACAATGTTGCACTGGCATAGACTCATACCAACACACAGGCACCCACATGCAGAAGGCTGCAACCTTCTCTCATTCTCCAGCTACTACTGGAAGGGAGCTTCAACCCCCTCAATCTCGTTTACCAGCTACTACTGGAAGGGAGCTACAATGCCTTGAACTGATCACCAGCTCCTACTTGCAGGAAGCTTCATCTTCCACACTAAAGGCTTCAACCCTCAAAACCACTGCAGACACGTTTCATAAATTTTCACACTGGATCCAACAACTACAACACAACGCAATTTTTAGATCAACACTAATAGCCATCAACCAATATTTAATTAGAACAGTGAGATCACTATAATTAGTTCACAACATTAAAGCCAAACTTTTGTATTATCACACAGAAGTATTATCAACCTTGATCATTCACAAAATAATTGTATACGCTACTTTACTTACTGAGACCAATGTGTATACACGCTTTACCTGTGGATGAA
>CM076571.1:813728784-813913540 GCA_034641835.2 Pinus albicaulis
GCCTGTTAGCCATCAATATTTTTTTACATGTTAGTGATGACTATATCTATAGCTGAGTTTTCTAGAAGCTTATTTCCTTATGTCAATTTTTCATCTAGAAAACCCTCCTAAAAACCTTTTTCTCCCTTCTACTTTTCAGTCCACCCATGTCAAAATCAACACCTCATTATCACTATCTTGTCTAGCTTCAGCCCTACTGGTCTGCCCATCAGCTTTAAAAGGCAAATCCAAATCTGTTTCAAAAGTCTCCCCTATGTTAGGAAGTGGCGCTTTAAGACATTTTACCCTTGGCAATCATCAAAAAGCCAAAAAGCCTCCATCTGCTACAGACCTACCATGACTGACCTTCCACTTTGCAAATGAAATTGACAAACAGCTCTAAGTCGCGCCACTCACACCCCCTAGATCTCAGCACTGCATAAACCCCAATCTCAAGCTGACTATTAGGTGTTTCACAGTGTTTTATGGTTTCTACAAAGGCAGGAAATATAATTTCATCTCAGGAGGAAATGCTTGAAACTATAGTTAGAAGAACAGCTGCTTCTAAATGTAATATGAGCCTGAGATATGTCTGCAAAACAGAAAGTCACTCATCAAAACCTTGCATTCTCCTTCCAGCATGAAAATCACAGTAAGAAAAGGACACCACTGTCTCAACAAACTGGTAAATTGTCATGGCCCAGAACCTCCTTCATTTACAAGCAGAGGGTTAGGGCGCCTCCTTCATCTATAAGCAGAGGGCGCTGGACAGTATTGACTTAAAGGAATGCAGAAACCCAGGTTTGCCTTTTACTGAACAGTGAAGCAGTAACTCCAGGTTTTTTGAATGTGAGTGATAATCATGACAGGGATAGAGTCTGAAATATGCAAGCTCAAAGGAAAACAAAGTTTGGTATGATATAGGTCATTTGAAGTTTCAAATCATATGAATTGTTAAACTTTAGAAATGCATATCATGAGTAAAAACAATTCTAATCATAGGAACCCTGTTTTCCCCACCAAAACCAAATTGAAGAGATGCTGACAAAACATATCATTACATAGGCAACTTATGATATGCAACTTAATGGGGGCAACTTTACAAAGGCAGCCCGTGTTAGCGCGACGCGCCTGTACAGTTGCGCGACGCGCCTGTACAGGGCGCCCAACCGCCCGACTGCCCGACCCGACAGGCCACCCGGGTGGAATTTTGTGCACGCCGTGCTGACCTTAAAGAGTGTCGCGCCAATCTTGAGGACCTTCGGTGCCACTCCAGCCCTCTCAAAGGATTTTCTCATCAAAATTGAAGGTATTATCATATATCTTCCCCCTTGGTTTCAAAGATTTTCAAAAGTGACAGAAAGGTTTAAAAAAACCGTTTCAAGCTGTGTTTGAATGACAAATTCACTGTTAGAAGTGCCTGTGGGAAAGAAGCTGTCATTAAGTTAAAAACCTGGTGTTTTCAACCTGTGATTAGTCAAGAGCAAGGGTGTCATTTCTTTAAAGCAACAAGGGCAAAGTTACCCTACTCAACCACTAAAAGACATTATTCTCTGAATACTCTGTGACTGTTTCTGTCCTTCAAAACCTCACTGCCAAGTGGATTTTCAGAAATCATAAAAGCCTTCTTCCAAGGATGACTGATATTCCACATTGAAAAGGCCCTTGATTATTGTGGAAAAGAGCAATCTCTCATAGCCTTTGCTCAAAGATTTTGGAGCTTTTAAAAAAAAAACCCTGTTATCTCTGCTTTAAATATGAATTTGCCTACATGCTCACACCAGGATTGACTTAATGAGCATGTTTTTGTTTAAATGAAGTGACATGCATAGAAAACAGTGAAATTTATTGGGAGAAGGGGTTCTTGGTCAAGAAGAAGTTTATAGGTTGAAGCTCCGGAGGAAGTTTGTTCACACTACTCATAAAGAGACAGTATTCACTGTATTGTTGGTTGACTGCCTTGTGTTGTTCAAAGCTTGTTGACAAGTTGCTATCCATCCAAGCAGAGGTTTTTATAACATAACCAGAGGGTTACATTCATAAGGGGTTTTTGAAAAATTTGTTTTGAAAAAGAAAACTCATATAGCTTCTACCAAAAAACTCTGTAGTCTTTTAAAGATCTGTCATCTTGGCTCAGGATTAGGTCAGTGACTGTTTAATAACACTAAGGGTTGATTTCACATATGCAAAATTTGTTGAAATTTGGCACACTTATACAGGGCAGAGTTGTTAATGACTGAAATTCTCCTTGAGCAAGGAGTAAGGTGTATTGGTTGACATCTAAAGTTTTAGGAACAGGGTGATTTTAGCACTTTCTCACAGCAAACTCCTTCTAGCAGTCTGCCCTTCTTTTCACTATATTATATCATTTTGAAGAGTTGTTGAGTGTGATATTTTCAAAGTGGAAGACCATTTCTGAAGAGCAGGGTTTTAATGATTGAGATTTGTCTTGGAGACACAAATACAGGTGTGTTGATTGACCTCTAACAAATTCACAAGAAAAGGTGACTTTGTAACACTGTGCACAGGAAAAATTACCCAGCAGTCTGTCTCCTCTTTGCTATATAGTACTCTATTGAGATTTTTCCTGGCTGAGGTACATTCAAAGGTAGAAGACTGGTTTTAAGAAGAGCAGAAGTTGTGTATTACAAAAAACTTGTTGCAAGACATCCAAATCTCATTGTCTATCTGTCAAAGCAGTAAAGTGACACAGTTTGATCCCAGCAGGGCATTTTGCACACAGTGAAGGCAGTTTGTCTTTTCCAAAGAATATTCAGGTTAAAATGCCTCCAAGGCAAGACAGCAGGAGTGGTCCACATAAGAGATATAAGCCCATCTCTACAGAAGAGATTAATGCTCATCCATCTGTGCTTTTCAACTTCCATGAAGTAGGCTGCCTTGATTTCTTCCAGAAGATAGAAGAAGTCAAGAGTTTTTCACCATTAACACACTTGTGCGCCCTGAGATTCAAAGAAAAACACTTCCAAGTGGCAGGTCTTGATTTCAAAATTTCTCCAAGGTATGTGTCCAAGGCCACCAAGATCCCGTATCATGGCGAAAAATGGTTTAAACAAGCTCATCTTGACTTAGAGGATTACAAACCTTTCATCAAGCCTGAACATAGGGAGGCTGTCACTGTTATTTTCCCTTTTTCATATCTCCTTGACATCTATGCTCCACTGATGAAAGCCATAATGAAATATTTCACTTGTGAAGGGAGGTTTAATCGAATTTATGCCTACCATGTTCGTTTATTGATGCATTTTACTAGAAGTAGGCAACTGAACCTCCCTTACTTTTTGTTCAAGAGCATAGAGAAAATGGAATCTACTGTCCAAAAGAAGGCCCCACCTCAGCAAATCCCTTCTCTTTTTCATCATTCTTTGATCAACATTATCTTCTTATACCAGCTAGAGAAGAAAGAGGTTCCATGGGATTTATTTATCAGCCATCCAGACTTCTCTACTGTTCCTCCTGTTCATGTGTCTCCCACTCAGCCTATCCATCGCCCGGTACCTTTGTCCAGTAGGCCTACTCCTAGAAGGCTCAGAATGACTACTGGACAGCCAAGTCAACAGGAGGAAGGAGAGAGCAGTAAACAGCAGCAAGAGGAAAGGGATGAGGGACAGCAGCAGATAGGTGATGAAGGATAGCAAGTCCATGATGAGGAACAACAACAAACAGAAAGTGAAGGGCAGCAGGTCCAAGATGAACAGCAACAGGTACACATTGATGAACAGCAGTTAGATGATGAGGAACAACAGCAAGTGCAAGATGAAGAACAGCAAGTTGGGCAGGAAATTGAAACACCTCTTGAGCCACAAATTGGACAAGACATTGATGAAGAACAACAAGCTAAGGCTGCCACTCAAACAGTGACAAAGGTGGTTCCTAGCAAGAGGAAATTGCCCAAAAGGACATATTCTATCATGCCAAGGAGGAAAAGCGCCAGATTGGCTTTCAAAGGTAAAAGAAAAGTTGGAGAAAGTACAAAGCATGGAGGAGAATTAGATGTCATCCCTATCCAAAGCGATGACAGTGATAATGAGGCCCGCCTCCTTGAAAACCTCCTCATTCAAAAGGAGGGGAAAATTGAGGCATTAGAGGAAGATCTTCAAAGGGAAAGGAATTTCAACCACTTCTTGGAGGTTGAAAACAAACAGATGAATGTTCATGCAGCTATCCATGAAGCACGGGCAATCAAGTATAAAAAGGAGGCAGCTAAGGCGCAAGCGAGGATAGAAGAACTCATTGGTGAGTTTGATGAGGAGGAAGATGAAGATCAGCCTAGGCGGAAGAGGCCTAGGACCATCGGGCTTAAAAGAGCCTTGGAGAAGCAGAGAGCAGAAGAACAAGCCCATTTCCAAGCCTTTCCTCTCACTACACTCCTTGAGCAGGAAACTGAAGAAAACAAAGAGGCATGGCTTGAAAGAGCTAACCAGCACTTGGAAATGAAACTTGAGAGGGCGAACAGAGATCTTGAGCTGCAAAGAAAGAGGACTCATCACTTTCAGAAGCTAAATCAGTTTGCCAGGCGAAAATTAAAGGCAGCTCAATAGAAATTGAAGAAGGCAAAGGGAAAGCGCCAGGCACAAAAAGAGGGGAAAAGCATATCAGCCCTTGATATTTTGGCATCAGCTTCGGAGCATGTTGCTATGGACCCTTGAGGGTCATGCATGCCAATTTTGGGCCTATTTCGGCAACTTTTTGTTTTTTGGCATTTTTTGGGTTTCTAGTCAAAAACTCATAATTGCGCCATTTCAGTTCGAGGATTTGTCAAGGGAGAAGGATGATGCCAGTGGATGTCATAATTCTATGAGCAGGTCCCCAGCGATTTTCATGGCATTCGGAGATCATTCGCCCCCTCAAATTGCCGAAAAATGCCCTCTTTTTGCACATTCTGCCTGCCATATCAGCAGCCTGCTATTTTCTGGGTTTTTGCACACAGGTACAGTTTTGGGGAACTTCTAGAGATCCGATTGAGGTGATTTCAGTTGCGCCGGAAAGTAGACATAGAGAGCTTTCCAACGGGCCATCATGAGCCTCATTTCGACATCGGGAAGGCTGCCAATTTCCTCTAGCAAGTCAGGGGACCTTTTTCAGGCATAAATATGAAGTATTTTTGTAATTTTTGAACCTCAAAAATCTGCTTTTCCCAAATGTGCGTTTAGCTATTTTTACACTTGGGAAATGATGTAAAGTCAATATAATTTCCGTTTTTAACAGTTTTTAGATATTTTATGGGATATTTTGTGCCTTGGGCTTTGCAAAGCCTCAAGGACAAATTTAGATATTTTGACTTGGCCAATGAGATAGCTAGTTGCTCCATGAGGTTTTCCTTCCTCAAGCCTATTTATTCCATGGGTTTCATTGTAAAAAAGAGGCTGAACTTGAGAGAAGAATCAATATATTGGTCATATGAGCTTTGAAGAACAAACTTGTGTTATGATTTTTGGACTGCCTCTTGGATGCTTTTGATGAATGATGAAGGATTGGTGATGGATTCCATGACATGGTAGAATGGTATAGTGTTTCTTGCTATGTTTTCGTCTTCTAGTTTTCATTCATAATACATGCTTCTTGCTGCTATAGATCAGTAGAGATTTATTTTGAGATATGCCCATGGAGGCACCTCAAAATTCCTGAATCTTCATAGCTTGATGTTTTCTTCTTCCTTAGTTATGCTAAAGAATTCTTAGCTGCTCTTTAGTAACTTAAGGTATTGTTGTTAGTTTTATTCATAAGTTCTATGTATGTTAAGTAGGATGTATGGTGTGCCATGCCTACCTATTAGCTGCCCATAGTTCTGTCCATGAAACTATCTCTTGAACTGATTAGTTTATCATCTTGTTGAACCAAGGAGGCCTAGTCCCGATCTAGCCCTTTGCCTAAAACTATGAAAGCTTGTTTGTCCAAGTGCCCAATAACTTAAAGATTGTGTTTAGGCATTTCGGCATAGTTTTATGAGTTGTTAGTCTGTCTTATGTGTTTTCCCCAATGTCTGATAGCCATTTCCCAAAGTTAGAGGGTCTTATACTTCTATGCATGGCTGGAATGTTTGATTTCTATGTATTAATTAGCTCATAGTTACACTTAGCATGATCAATGGCTTGCTATAACATGTTTATGTCTGCTATCAACTAATTACACTTGAAATCCCTCGTCTCTCACAAGCTTGATGTCCATTTACTCCATTTTTCCCAAAGATCCCTTCTACCATGAATCAAATCGGCCCTACAGCAGCCTTGCATCATCATCTCATAGCTTCCTTGACTTGTTTTACCCCATAGCCCAATTTATCTACATCTTGTTATCTAGTTTATATCTTTGATCAGTTTTATCCCTCACGAACTTAAAAACCAAAAATCAAAAACTCACTTCATAACTAGCCCAATATCAGAATACCACAAGTAAACACACCGACATCTTTTACACATATAGAGAGAGCCCTCTGTGAGTCCAGGAAGGCTAGGTCCTCGGGCTCCAAAGCTTGGTTTGATGTTACATCGTCATTTGGCTCGCCAATCGGCCAAATCACGGGACCCTAACAAGGCCAAGGCATTTTACTCTGCTAGAGTCGAATGAATATAAATCTTTGTAAGGGCAGGTTATCTCTAGGCCTAGCCTTTCCATGACTACCTTAGGCATTAGGTTGTGTGATGCTCCAAAATCATGCATTGCATTATGAATAATCTTATCATGAATATTGAGACCGATATAAAAAGGTGGAACTACCCCTCCTAAAACTTCCCTTCAATCTTTGGGCCAAACATGTAGGGGCCGGTTGATCATCACTCGATTTACAAGCATCACTATTTTCACCTAGGTTCAAAGCTTTCAAAATTTGACCTTTATATACATCCCGAGTGGCCAGATCGTAGAGTGGTGCAGAGATTTTAATCTTCGCAATCTCACTTTCCCGCATTGAAATTAGATCGACTCTTTGGAATGCTCAACTCGTTTTGTTAGCCACTTCCTTGGTGGCCGAATCGATGGGATGATTCTCACTATGTACTGTGGTTAGGGACTATTTTATGAGGAGCACTAATCGCAGTTGCTAGTGTTGCTAGTGGGTTGGCTTTGTTTATCAATTTGTTGGTTGTCCTTTTCTTTTGTTTTTTCCCAAAGACTCTCACTCGCTGATTTGTTACTTTCAGCTAGCTCACTTTAGAAGTTTTCTCGTGCCTTTTCTTGATGGTGACATCGGATTCTTAGTTTTGGAATTGTCTTGACTCTTCTTGCTTTTGAGTTCATATTTTTCTCTAACCTACATAATGGCATTTTCAAATCCAAGTCTCGTAGTCCTTAGATTTTGATCTTTCCTCATTCCAATATGAGGGTGAGGGCTGATCTTCTTCTCGTGTAAATGCTTATGGATTGAATCTTCTCGTTTCAAACATGTTTATTGTGTTCCCTTCGTACTCTTCTATGATTCCCTCATCTTCATCAAGAAAGTTCTCTTGAAATGGGGGTATAACCCGTTGATCCGATTCTCTTTGTCTCGTTGGGAGTGTTATTGTTTCTTCTAAAGTTTTGGTTCTCGGGTTTTTTGTTCGATTGCTAATTGTGACAACCATTTTTTTTCCATCATTCGTTGTAGTCTTTCCACGTTTTTGGATAAACGGTCATACTTGAGATCTGGGATGTGGAAGCTACGTTGTCATCTCTATATGTTTTGGCCAAAGTTGGCAAGACCAAAATATGAGACAACATCAAACCACTTTCGTACCTTAGATCTAGCCCTCCTAGGTCCAGAGAGGTATCTCTCTATAATAGTCAAAGTATATATGTCTTTGAGGCTCAAATTTAATATGTTAGGCTAGTTATAGGCACAAGGTTTTTTTTGTTTGATTTTTTTTGATTTGGTTGTTGGGAATCGGGAATGAAGGGTTCAATATAAGACCAGGCAAGGAAAAGAATATTTTAGGAAAAGAGAGATAAATTCAGATAGTATTCAAGACCATTGGGCAAATGGAGTCGAAAGGGTTTACTCGTTGTTCAATGTGCAAGCTTTTAGTTGGGCTAGTCATCTAAAGCATTGGATCCTAAAATGATAAATGGAGTGAAACAATAAGGAAAGAAGGTGAAAGAAAGAGAGGAAACCAATTTTTTTGTCTATAGATCGTGTCGCAGGTCATTTAACTCTGCACTCGCTTGGACATACTCATAGGAAAACTCTCAAAGGAGGGCAAAGGAGCAACTTGAGGGAACTTAGAAAGGTTCAATTATTTGAAAAGGATCCTAGTGAGATAGAGGCAAAGTTCTAAACCTCCCAAGTTGTTCCCAATTCACTCAATTAAATCTAAAAAAAGAACATCTAAAGACAGATTCCATTAATTCATACATCAGCTAGCAATATATCGACCACTACACTAGTTAAATTAATTGAAATCAATCTTTAGAAAACAAATTTAGTAGAAAACATTAAGGCAAGGAGAGCAGAAAACATAGGGTGCCTAACAAGGGAAAATCCTATACCAGCATTTCCGATGCAAGCTAGAAGAAATGTAATTAAATGAAATAAAATACAGAGATAGAAAAACATCACCACCGCTTTAGATCGTAGATCCAAAGAAATGTGCTTGTCATATTAAAAAACAACTACCAAACTATGTACAACATTGCCCACAACTTGAACATTCAAATCTGAATACATCTTTCCCTCAAATTCTCTATCTTACAACTTTACTACGTAAACTATGTCTCAAGAGAAACATATTGCAATTCTATGATATCTCATCAACAACCTTTACAATAATTTTCTCATGAGTTTTATAGCTGAAAGAGAGCAAAGAGGAGGTAGGTGAAGAACTAAATGAAGAATTAAAACTCGTAAAAAGAAATAAGGCCCGAAGCCCATTCTGTTTCAACTCCTATGTATTGATCTCTCGGCATTCTTTGGGTGAACGAATGATCCTCTTCATGCTTCCAATTATTCCTGATATGACCCTAATGTACACTAGCTTGCGCACTCTCGTAGTACTTTTGGAGAAGGAGCAAAGGGTGAGTAAATGATGAGAAGTCCGCCATACCGCATAACAAATGTTCCGATGGCTTTCGGACTATGGCTAAGGTGGAAATCTTCCCCGGAGCAGAGCATAGAGTAAAATCGCATGGGCAACCAAAGTCCCTTTCTTGGAGAAAAACATTCTCGCCGATGTAGAAAACTCCCGCTATATATTAATTTTTTCACATCCGTATCCCCCGGTGGTTTATGATGTCTTTGACTTGGTAGCTTGCCTTGAAAAACTTGGTTTAAGGCTCAAAGATCTTCGTTTGCGTGCTCTGGAACTCTCTCGCCACTTCATTTATAACTCGATGGTGAAAACTTGCCGCCGTATAAAAAAATGTGCAATCATGGCGGCATTTTACCTCCAAGCACTCGCAAAAACCCACAATTGTGTGAAGAAATCCATGCGCGGGAGGAGGTGGATGGTTACGAAGGATGGGCGAGAGTGGTAGCGCGGCGGTGGTGAAATGGTGCTTTTGGCTAAACAAATGGGTGAAAATGCATTGAAATGGTGGAAACAACAAATAATAGGGTTTGGTGGAGAAATGTGTGTGGACCATTCGATTATGGTCTCGAAGACGAAGATCAATAGCTGAGATCGACATAGCGGGATGGTTTTATGAAAATGGACGAAATGAATATGAAATATTAACTTTAATGTAAAGAGTGAAACTTTGGACTTATGCAAATACACATGAAATGAAATGAAATGCAATGGAATGCGATGGAATGGTCATACGAGGTGGGGCCCAGGCGGAAATCGCAATCGCAATCGGAGGGAATAGAGGAGACACACTTTAAAACGTTGTGATCGTGATGGATTTTGCGATTGCTGTTAGATAAACATGACTCGGGGTAGAGTCAATGTGGACTAGGGTAAACAATGGTGGTTTTGGGGCACATGGTTTTGTGCACCCATGGTTTTGACCATGGTATTGCATGTGATGGAGCCTATAAAAGGGCTGGAAAGACTTCATTGTAATGTAGGCCTGGAGGTGAGCGGTGAAGGCTCACTTGGCCGGATTGGTCAGGGTTTTGGCCAATGTTTAATGAAATTTCATTGGTTGGGTTTTTCCCCGGATTTGGGGTTTTCCCGGATAAACATTATGTTTATGTTTATGTTTTGTTGCTGGGTTCTTTCATGGTTATGTTTATTTATTTCTCTCTCAGTAAATAAATTATTATTGCTGCGGTAAATTCCTAACAACTGGTATCGGAGCCAGGTTTGACTCCAGAGGGACGCTTTGGAAGGCAAGGGTTTTATTGGCCTGGTAAATAGAGAAATTCAATGCAGCCTTTTGTAGATCTGTCCATACAAGGTGTTGTTGTGAAATAAGATGAGGTTGTCCATTCACGAGAGTTGCGGGGTGTGGTGTAGAGAAGAACTGATATTTACATAACCATTGGAGGAGTGCTCTCGTGAGAGTAATGTAGATGAGCGCGTTGAGATGGAAATTTAATTTCGTTTCTGCATGGTGAAACCACCGATGCGAAGAAGCTTTATATTGTGTGAAATTTGTTTAAATCTCTCAGATCTGATGTTTGATAATATTTATCATGCCTGTGAAGCATTGTCGATGTGAAGGTGGTCAGAGAACACAGATCGTCTTTGCTGCAGGTAATCGATATCGTTCCCGCGGATCTTGATGGAGACGAGCTGTGGCCGAATCATGGTTTTTATGTCAAGGTCTCAGATTCCTCCCATGCTACTTATGTTTCTCTCAGAGACGAATATTTCGACCTGGTAACAAGCTTCAGCTCGTCCAATTCGTGTACGTCGACAGGCTCGAAGCCGGGTCCCCTGTCTCGGTCTTGCGCAGCATTAGGCCTCTGCAAGGCAGGCACTCGTTCATTGGGAGTCCCCAGGATTTTATCACAGTTCATGAGAATGAAAAAAAAGTGGTAGTGATGAACTCAGAGCCTAAATCAATCGAGAAGGGGTTGCAGATGCGCGGCCTGTGGGCGTCGGAGGTAGCTACCAAGAATTTTTCATTTTGATCCCTGTCATTGTCGTGCTGTGATGTGGTCAAGTCTTTGTCGTTGTCCAGGGTCGGAAGGAGCTCTGTGGTTAGGAATTCATTGCAACATTAGAAAATGAAGTGTGGCGGTCGACCACTCCGGAAGAAGTACTCGCGATTTTGCTAGTAGAGTTACGGGCCATGGCCGAGGTTCAGCTAAGACGTGTTGTGCACATCGTTGTATTAATAATGCCTGTCTTGTTTAGACGGTTTGAGAAAACTCGTGTTGAAAGGGCTTGTGCTATGGCTGGGTTGCATGTTCTTCATTTAATGCCAGAACCCACAGAAGTAGCCCTGCTTTATGCTCAGTAGCAACAGATGGCCTCTCAGGCTAATATGGGAAGTGGAACTGAGAAGCTTGCATTGATTTTCAATATGAGTGGTGGATGATGCTGTGATGATTACAACAAATAGGAGTGCATGATTGTGTATAATTTGCAATAGTTGTGTATTGTGTGATGAATTCGTGGTGCTGGAGAGAACCACTGCACGAAGGTAGAGCATGTGGAATTTTTTAGTAGAGGCCGAAAGGATCTAGAAATTTTCAAAGCACTTAGCCATATGAAGCTATGGACATTGCATAGGAAAGGGGTTAGCGTGTTTGATGTTTGGTGCAGATTATAGTGCTGAAGATATGCACAACAAAGGCCGTGGAAAGGCTCAGGAAAAATTAATTTCTTTTATGGCAGTTGGTGGCAGATTCATGATGTCCTCCAAAGAGGACATCATGAATGAATGTAGAGAATGAGAGAGGATATGAGTATTTGGATTAATTAATTGATGAACCATGTATCTGAAGAGAATTCCTAGAGGACTAGCGGTTACAGCAGCTGGTAACTCATGTAATCCGGTAGATGGATTATTTTTATATGGACATTGATTTCATATGTACAAAGACAACAACAATGAAACAAAAAAAAAATGATTATAATGGAGTTAATTTTATTACATGTAAATGGGCATACTGTTGTAAGACCTGGTATGGCATGTGTATCCCCTGGGTAATCACTGGTAAAGTCTGGGTTAGACCTAGGTGATAGGGGGGATGCCAAATTAAAAATTACCCTGGGTAAAAATTTGAGGGGGGAAGAGCTAGAGTGAGCGGGGTTGTCTCACTTAGCAGGTTTGGCTGGATTTAGTCAAGAAGCCCTAAGTCAAGTTTAAGGGGGGAATTGTTAGGTAAACATGACTCGGGGTAGAGTCAATGTGGACTAGGGTAAACAGTGGTGGTTTTGGGGCACATGGTTTTGTGCACCCATGGTTTTGACCCATGGTATTGCATGTGATGGAGCCTATAAAAGGGCTGGAAAGACTTCATTGTAATGTAGGCCTAGAGGTGAGCGGTGAAGGCTCACTTGGCCGGATTGGTCAGGGTTTTGGCCAATGTTTAATGAAATTTCATTGGTTGGGTTTTTCACCGGATTTGGGGTTTTCCCAGATAAACATTGTGTTTATGTTTATGCTTTGTTGCTGGGTTCTTTCATGGTTATGTTTATTTATTTCTCTCTCAGTAAATAAATTATTATTGCTGCGGTAAATTCCTAACAATTGCGATCGGGAGGAAAACCTTTGTAAAAACATAATATAAAAATTTTCCACTTTACAAAGGGGAAAACCCTTTATTTCATGAATGAGTGGAGGTAAGGTACAGTGGGCCCGGTAAGCCAATCGCAATTGGAGATCGGGAGCGGGGGTAGTCGCAACGCACATTTCAAATGTTGCAATGCGATCGGGCAGATTGGGGAATGATTAGCGATCAGAGTGATCAGAGGGGAGGTTGCAATCAGAGGATCGGGGGATGATTAGCAATCGGGGAATCGCAATCGGGAAAGGTCAGCGGGGTGACACAAAGGAACTTGCGATTGGGTGGGGAGTGCGCGGACCGTTGGATCCTGCGGGAAAATGGACGGCCAGGATGAGATTGGAAAGTTTCAATCGGAGGGGTGGAAGGGAGACACACTTTAGAACTTGCGATTGCGATGATTGGAGGGGAGTGCGATCAATCGCATCGCAAACATTTGCGACGAGCCGATCAGGGGCCTTAACATAAACTTTGCGATTGAGAAGATTTGCGATTAGCGCAGGTCGTCCAATCTACGGGGGGAATCGACGGTGGGGATTAAGTCACAGGACTTAATAACAAAACACAATCGCATCGGAATTTTTTTATTTAACAAAGGAATGCCCCGGTCTTGAAAGCTGCGATTGCGATTGGCCCCAAGGTACTAAGCGCTTGGTCTTAGCACTAAGGTTATATGGGGAAAAGTTCGAAGGGGGCTGGTGGGAAAGGGCTAAGCCCTATCATAAGGTTGAAAAGTGGGTTTTTAACCCATTTTAATGAATTTTAAAGCCATAGGAGGGTAACGATAAGAGGATAAAGGGGAGATTTGGCTTAACAAAGGGCGAGGGTGGGATTTAAAGGGTATTTTGGGGAGATTTAGAGGGTTAATGGGGAAAAATTTGGGATGGAAAGGGAACTTTGTAAATGGGAAAAAGGGGTAAAATGGAGAGTTTATGCATAGGTGCAAGGGGAAAATAAAAAGCCTTTTGGGGCATAATTCTTCATCAGTAACGCTCATTGACATCAGAACAACAGAGGGAAAAATTCAAAGGCAGGGAACATAAAAATGCTTCAAGGATGATGTGTTTTCAAGGGAAATGCATTCCTTGAAGGCTCATAAGACAATCTAGCCCCTTGCTTGCTTGTCAAGGAATTCATAGGGGGATAACACAAACCATTGGGCTATGGAGTCTACAAAGGTCTTGAAAATTTTAATAATAGGACAAGGGTGTATCACAGGGAAAATCTAATAAAATCAAATGGACCTAAAGGTTTATGTGAATGAGGTGAACATAGTAGGTGCAGAAGGGAATTTAAGAATCCTTCAGTAAATACATCAATAAGAGTGATCTTTATTATTACTAGGCATCAAGCAATAATTAAAGATAGGACACACCAATAACTCTTTTGATTAAACTCTAACATGTAAGTATTAAGACAACGATCCAGTGAACTATAGGTGGCAAACAACTTGTAAATCTTCTAGTGATTTCACCTTCGAGCTAAGAAAACATTTAGGATAAACATATAGCAGAGATAAAAGAAGAGGGAAATCCTAACTTCATCAATAAAGCTATTAAGATCTCCAAATAAAATTTTTAAGATGAGCTATAGGGCATGGAAAATCATAAACCTCATTAGCTAAACCTAATCAGCAACACTTTAAAGTAAATGACCTTAAAAATAATGTTTGAGTAATAGCAATGACCAGGGCCAACCATAAATCACTTTGAAATTTGCTTCATCGAATCATTTCTAAGATAAAAAAGCATAAGTGGGTATAGAGAGAAACTAATAATTCTCTAAACTGACCTAGTAGAAGAAAACATAGAAGCAGTGAAGGACAAGCAGAACTAAGGTGCCTCTAAACAACATTTCTTAGCCTAAAACTTCTGTCCTACTGCAATAGAAAGATGAAAAAAATGATAATACAAGAAAACATGAACAATGCTCAGGGATCCTGCAAGCAAGCCTTCTCCAATGTCAAACAATCCAAGCCATTCACAAAAATCAAAGCCAATTTGTCTTCAATCTCCAAGTCTATGTATTACTCTCAATAATTGTCTAACCAAAAAAATACAATAAGACCTCCATGATCTATTTAACTTGCATTGGAGGTTCAAAAACCTAAATAGGGTTTTAGACATCATAAATAACTCATAAATGTCATTTATGTCCAAGAGACCTTGCAAGGCCCAAGGCACAAAATATCTAATGAAAATAAATGAAAAATATCTTCTCAACCACATTTGGCAAAAAAAAATGACATTTAAACTCCCAAAATGAGTCCCAATGTATTTTGTTGACTTTTGTGCAAGGACACATCAGTGAGGTCCAAAAGCATAGCGCCTGCACGTGAAAACTGGGTCACCTTGCAGCTGAAGTTTGAAGGCCTTCCCGGTGTCGGAATGAGCTCTGTGATAGATCGTTAGAGATCCCATCAAGTCTATTTTCCAAAACTAATTTTTTTTTCAATTTGTACTTAATTTGACTATGCAAAAATCAAAACTCCCAACGCTGGTAATAGCGTAGCTCCAACCCTGAAAACATGGCAGAAAGGTGAAATTTTAGGTGTTCTTGACCCTTTTGGAGGACCAAGTCAACTCCAAATGACCTGAAATTTTGTGAGAATGTTGTACTTGACCTGAAAAATCCAGAAATGTAAAACATTTCTCCTGAGGATGCCCTAAGAAAAACCACAGTGCCAAGGGCACTGCACCTTGGCCATTCAAATCAACAAAAACTCAAAATTTCCAAAAATTTCCCAAATTTTAGATTTGACTTGCTTCTTATGTCTGGGATGCTTGCATGGAAGCATCAGCAATAAGGTTAAGTTTTTCTTGACCTTTTTCCACCTTGAGGGGTTCAACTTTGGCAAGGGATCTTTTGAGCTTAGCCCTTGTAAATTGTTATCTCAAGGTATCTGCCTCATCTTCCTCATCTGCACTGCTTTGTGTTTCATCATCATCTACCTCATTATCATCTTGGATCTTTGTTACATTTCCATTATCATCACTGCCTTCTACTTCTATGCTCTCTGCCTTGTCACTAACCTCCACCTTACTGTTGATATCATGGCTCATTCCTTGTTGCTTCACTGTTGTTTGCCTCATTGTTGTGAGCCTTACTATGCTCTTTAGTGCTATCATCAGCCTCACTACCCTCACTGTTTGATTTTTCATTATCATCTTCTTCATTGGAATCTCCTTTATTACCACTGCTCCCTTCTCTTGACATTTTAACAACTCTGCCTTTGAAAACCCCAAGATTGTAAAATGGAAATGAGTATGAGGGTATGGTGGGATGGAGGATGTTCTGCAAGTGAATGAGAGGAGTCGGAGAGGGTAAAGGCATAGGAATGTGAGTGAGAGGCAAATATTAATGACCACCATTTGCTACTTGTTTAAACTCTACTTTGACACCTTTTTACTTATGTCAATTTTAATATGAATGAAGGAAATGAATTTTTCAATCTGCTTGTGGTGTAGGTGCCAAAGTTTATGAGTGAATGGAGAGGGTGAAGGCACAACCCTAGATGAACGAGCAATATTTCAACAAGGCAAAACTTTGTGTGTTCTTAGTATGCATATGGAGGAGTGTTTGAAACAGTGGTGTTTTTAACATGAAAATTAGGTTTTCTCCCCTAGGTCTTCAAATTCCCTTAACCATAAATCACCACAAATGCTAGAAGAAGGGCTTGATGAAGTGTACTTACCCATCAACATTTCTTTGGAGGTCCTTGGAGGTAGCTTGCAAAAATTTGAGGTGGTTTGAGTGGCTGCAAGGCTTAGAAGGCCTTCCTAGCCAAACGCGCAGCGCCTCCCCATGGTTGAGTCGGGTCAGGCAAAGGCACAACACCTGCCAAGGGTGTAGCGCTCAATCCCAGGTATTGTACATATTAACCCTTCCATTCAAATTTCTAGCCTTCAGACCTGCATGAATCCTTTAAAATCTCCTTATGTGGCCGAAAACAATCATATTCTACCTATCGTTGCTCTTTCCGCCTAAAAAATACCTTACCTAAAGGCTCAAATCCATAATTGAAAATTTACCGAGCCTAGCCCCTGAGATCTGAGCCCTGCGCCTTTTTCTCTTCATGTGACCCGACGCCGTGACTGAAGCGTTTCCCCTGTGGGGGCTTTACTCTATCCGTAGGGTCAAACCTTGGTGCCCCCGTAGTTGACTCCTCGGGATGGGTGAAGACTTAATCTAACGGCTGCCATTCACTACGGGGGGTTGCTCCAAAAGTCTCGTGTCCGTACACCTTGGCCCCCCGCAGTTCATCTCCACCGTCTGATCAAAAACCAATCAACGGAGCGGAACTGTTTCCCGTGGTGGTCCCCGCGCCTGCGTTCATTGTGTGAAAACCGGTGGTTTCATTCCGCACTACCCATCCATAGCCGGCGGTATTTCCCGCGGACCCAGTGATTCCATACGCTGGGTGACGCGTGTCCGAGTGTACTATTTCGAAAACCGCCCATTTCGCGCATTATTTTTCAGTCAAAAGTCGGGCAGCGGAATTCATCATCACCGTCCGATCCTGCGCGCTGCATCCGACGATGGCTATTCTCCGAAGTTGCATGGGTGTTAACAATAGTCCGCACTCTCCCTGGCCCACCATTTCATGGTTCATCGTCACGCTTTCATCGTCGATTTTCCCCAACGATCGAACGGTCTGTATCAAAACCTCGCCGCGTCACCAACCCTGTAATTCCATGTCATCTTTCCACCAGTTTCCTGTGCATCCTCGTCATTTTCTCCACGTGTTCACTGTGCCCCACCTCCACCTTTCATATACCCTATTCATTTATTGTATTTTATCGTTTTTTATGATATAAACCTCCACGTTAATTTATCACTGTTCCGCCACATGTCTCGTCTCCGCCTGGCTCATCCACCACTGCTCCACTATAATTTCTCCGCAACCCTGCATCCCCTCATCATTTTTCCCAGTCCTCATCCTCAATTCCGTAGTCACGTCTCCCTCCACCACCCTTGCGTCTGGTTTTTCCTCTAATGTATTTGCAGGTTTTGCAGGTTTAGATTAAGAGGAAGCTACTTTTATTCATTGCCTCCATCACAGAGGTCAAGAGCACCACCATTGACAGTCTCCGAGGAAGAAATTTAAGAGGGAAGTTGGGGGTAGTTGCTGTGATATGACTTCATTAATGGAAATAGAAATTAATCCATTGAACCCTACAGAGCAATTCAAAGGGGGCAGATTCTGGTAGCTGAAAACATAAATGAGGTTACGAAGAATATCAACAGAAGATCGAAGAACTCAGTGTCCGGAATTAAAAAATACAAATTCCAGTTCGGGGCTCAAGGGGGCGAGAGTACCATGCACAAATACAAGCAACCTCAAGGTTTTATTGCAGCAATTTTTTCTCTTTCAGTGAAGTACAGAACATTTGTATATTTCATTCTTTATGTCCTATTTATGAGGAGATTTTCATCCTCAACATTTATTTCATAAAACAGCAGCAGAGTACTTGCACCAGTTCAGCACCGTCAAACAGCATAGGCAGGTTTTTCTTTCAAATTTGTTTTAAATTAGATCATTAAATGTATATCACCCACCTCATTCTCTGGAGATTTCTACCTCCTCTATAAAAACCAGAAAGAAATACATTGTAAGGGTTCCATATTTCTATCAGCAAACTGTGCAGTGAAAGGCTTTTGTATACATCTTGTAAATTTTCTGTATGAAGGCTCAGAGCCCATAGGGTTTCAATGAGGAGGAGTTATAACTGTAATGAGGATTCTGGTCTTTGGTATCCCACAGTATGTAATCTTTTCTTATGTGTTAATGTAATATCTCATTTCATGCTATTTATCTTCTTGTATCATGTTCTAGAATGCGAGTGGCTCACTGGTCTTAAGTAAGGATTCATCCTAGTTGGTGCCCATACTTGGATTAGTCAAGCGCTTTAAATAGGCCTATTCATGATATACTGTTCCATGTTCATTTCATCCATATTTTCTGCTATATTAGTTACTTGAAGAGGGTGCTTTTAAAATGCCATTGTCATGTATGGATTCTTAGTTGGATAAGCCCATATGTGGTTTTGTTGTGTATCTAGGTATCAGCCTCATGCTAACTAGTATCTTCCTCATGTTTCTTCACTGCATCCACTTTCTGATATTTGATTTCTGTGGCATATTATTTGAACTGGCCCTCTTTGCAGTAAGCTGTCTCTTAACTATCTGATGCCTTTGTATTGGAGTTTTTCATGCTGTTCCTAAATTATTCTTATCTTTGTATCAGCTTCTGAGAGAGTTTGGTTCCATTTAAACTAATTTCCTTGTTTTGCAAGAGATAGTAAGAGAGATTTTGGATTGACAACCCAAGCTATATTATGAGCTCCTTGCTATGATAAGATGTCCTAGGCACTGGTCTATGGCAACTCTAGGCTGTCTCTAGGGTAGACAATAATTGTCGACAACATCTTTCTAGCACTGTTTCCGGGGACGAATTTGAGAATATCAGTTTCCCTGGGCCTCGAAAAATCATATTCACTCTCTAATAAGGTGAGCACAGAGAGTTGAAGAGTTGCGTATCTCTCACCTTGGTGACTCCACTGTTCTTTATTTGATAAATCTATTGGTAGTCTTGGCTCCTCGAAAGCCACATTTGAGGTCAGATTCCTCTAAGTTAAAGACATCCTCTGTATCTGACCCAAAGAAGATTACTCATAGAAGAAGTTGGAAAGAAAGACAATCAGCCCGTGCTGAAGTCCCTGAATATTCTGTAGAAGATCATCCATCCTCTTCTTCTCAGGAAATCCCAGTGGAAAATCCTGACTCCACTGAGGAAAATCCCGAATATTACTCAGATAGCCCACCCAGGGGAAGTGCTAGAACCAAAGATAACCCTCATCCTACCCCTGAGGTTGAAGAAGTTAAAGAAGTCACAGAAGTAGCTGTTGTTAACCGTGAACTATTCCCATCTACACCTCAGGCTTCTGTGCAATTTATTCCCATTGTTATACATACTCCACTTCCTCCTCCTCCCCTTCCTTCATTTGTACATCAAATTGTTGCACAACCCCCACTTCCTCCAATGGCTAATGTTCCAGCTTTCCTACAGAATAAATATGCTCCACTGGCCTTACCACAAGTGCTAAATGATATGCCATCTTGGCATCATCAGAGCTCCAGATTTGAGTATATCTGCATTTTCCTTTCTATCCTGTACTTATATGTTCACATTTAGCTAAAAGGATTGCACAATATTTTCTTCGGTACCTCTACAGTTACGTTGTACCTGTTGCATACATGTTTCTACGGTGATCCTAGCTCATCTTTTTGGCTAGATCTACCTATATTCTGTACTTTTGTAACTGAATCATCTCCAATATAATAAATTGGCTCAGCTCTTTCTGCATATTCTGATGTGTACTTAGATTTATTATTTATCTTGCTGTAGTTCTTATATTGGGTTTTAGTATTACTGCATGTTCCCTATTTGGGATAGTACACATTTGGAGGTCTTCCCAGTGTCCAAATTGGGATCATGATAGCTAGTTGGAAATATTACCTTGTCTACTTTCCAAATATACCTTTTTTTGCCTAATTTGATTTGGTTTGACCTGTTCAAACTGGATTCTCCCAAGACTTGTCAAAACCTATTGAATGATGGTGTAGAAATGCAGAGTGCTGGTGCGGGAAACTTTTGGAGGCCTTCCCCAACTCCAAATTTAAGTTCGGATAGCTCATGGGAAAGAGCTTCCAGTCTAGTTGTCATTGGATCCATCAAGAAAGTCATTTTCACACTCCATCTATGATAAAACCTGATTTTCCCAAGGTCACTCGAGAAATGCAGCAATTCTCTTGTGACACCTGTATTTTTTACATTTCTCCGAAACCATCATACCTGTGTAAACTCTAAAGGAGGTTTTTTCTCTTGGACATATGGTGGAAAAAAAACTCTCTCGTGTTTGTCAAATTCATCTATGTTTGGTTAGAAACATAGTTTGATGAAAAACTGGCCCTAATTGTGGCAAATGATTTGTCCTTTGGAATGGCTTCTTGGAAAATTATGGAGGCATGAAAAAATTGCTCTTGAAGTATGAAAAATTCACCTTGAAAACTATGGGAGGACTGTACAAAGTAGCATTCTCTTCAAAAACCTTGTGTAATTCTCATCATGAAACTTAGCTTAACCTTTGTAACCCTTACTTGCAGCTTGTTGTGGTTATGAAAGTTGTCTTTTATTATGATCTTAGAGCCATTGACATGGTTACTTTGACATAGAAGCAGCCTTAAAAACCTCCTCTACTCTCAGCTTGAAACTCAAATCATTTTTTACTCATTTAGTCATGGCCGTTTTACACTATTTTTATGGAGGGCTGCAAGATGTCTTCATTGAGGAGTAGACTTCCTACCTCACCAACTTTCTGCTGATTAGACTTTTCAACACTTCTTCAAAAGTGTCAAGCTTATCCATTACCTTATGTGTAGATTTTGAAACTGAATGATAGTTTGCTTTGGAAATGATAACCTTGGAACACATGAAACCCTAATTGACCTAGTGGGGGGTTCTTTGACCTCTCTTTGACTGAAAATTGGCTTCGAGGCTTCAAGTGAAAAAACAGAGTATTGATTAAGTGATGTATTGAATATCCAAAATCCAATGTACTTGATTTATCTAAAGAGCCTAAAAAGATAGTTTTGAGACCATCAATGCTTGAGGATTTTGGGAATCATGGGAATGAGTTGGCTATAGGGGAACCCTAGATGTCAAATGGAGTTATGGGCAAGGGAAAAATAGAGTTATGAAGTTATATGCAGGAAAATGGATGGAGATGAGTGACACAAGCCCATAAGGAGTCTTTTAGGAGTGGCAAGTGACCCTGAAATGGAAACATGGTAAAATAGTGAAAAATTTACTCTAAGGATAATGAAGGCAGTGAGATTTCTAAAACTCACAATGTTCAAAGAATGTTGTTTTTAGAAATCTAGACCAATACTTAGTCATCTACAGATGGTAAAAATTACCGATGACAAATAGGCCCCACTTTATTCGCAATCGGGGAATAAGGAAGCAGAGGTAAGTGAAAAGTGATGAAAAAGTAAAGGTATAAGGGTAAAGCGAAAAGGCAGAAAAAAGGGTAAGTTTAATTATTTTTAAGGGGATTTGAAATGAAAAGGAAGCGGCAGGTGAATGGGTCCCAATTCATCGTGTATGGTGTTTCAAAAGGTTTGTAGGAGATGACAATGTAAAGGATTTTTTGGATTTGGGTGATGCAAAAAGGTAAGGTGGGTCCGCACCAATGAAACATGGTAATGCAGTTTGGTAGGGTTTTTAGGATGAGTTTTGAAGGTTTTTAAAGAAATTCCTTTGAGCACTTTTAATTTATAATAGGCCTTCGAAACCTTGGATAAGGCATTCTTCACTAGTTTTGTCCTTTTTGAAAAAATTAAAACCTGCAGTGCCCAGCCTTATTACAAATTATTTTAATCAAATTTAAATGATGTGATTAATTCAATCAAAACATACTTAATTATCTCCTAATGCTGCATTTGGGCATGCAAGCATGTTTTTCCTAAGGTTTTAACCTTATTTGGAAATAATTTATAATCATGGAGTATTATTTATAATATGAAATATCTAAGATGAAATAATCAATCACCTTGAGATCCTATAAATTATAGGACCCTAACAGTGGCTTCATCCGGGGATGGAACTCTCTCTGTGAAGTGCCAAGAAAAACATAGACTAGTAGCCTGATCATTGAGCTGATCCCAAATTTTCAACTTGTTCTTTTATAAATCCTCTGTGACTGAAAATCTCAAACTGAAATCATAACTTCCTGCACATTGAAAACTGAAATTCAATCTAAAACTGAAACTCGAAAGAATTCTTGGAAAAAATGCTCAAATTAAACACTGATCTTATTTGTACACTGCTACCTACCCTATACTGTTGAAACTTATGCAGAATTAGGTAATAGAAAAATGCCAATGAAGTCAATCAAGTAGATGCAAAAACAAATGGACAACTTGACTGTCTGTCAGGAAAATCAACAGTATAAATTGATTGTTTGTCCACATAATCAATGTTCTGATGTGTAATTGCAACTACTGATGTATTTGACCCTTATAAAGAGTACATGATTAATCATTTGAGATAATAATAACCTCCATATACTCTGCTATAGGATCAATAAAAGCATGATGTATGATGCCAATATATGAAAATGAGTTCCAATGCCTTCAATACTGTCCTCCCAATGAAGTGGAAACCTCCTCCACTAAAAAGGAGCACTGAAATAGCCTAGATCTAAAATATCTAGTCTCCACTTGTTGTAGCTTGCAAAAACAACCAAACCCTAAACATGATCTATGCTATAGTTGAAAGAAGAAGCTTGGCCCTAAGCTAGATAGTGGACAATGTAATACAAAATCTCCCAATTGCTACTCAATGGGAAGAGGTGGGATTCCTGACCAAGAACACCCAATGCTAAACAACATTCAATCTTATCTAAACAGCAAGAGAAAGATATATGTATAAATAGACCATATATTCAAAAAATATCATATACATCAACCACCCTCTAATGCTGCCATCCCCTTCCTTTTATAAGACAAGAGCTTGCAAACCCTAAACCAATTTCAATGAGATTACTTATTTCACACAAGGTACCTCCATCTAAAATTGTGTTGTCTTTCATTGATGGCCACTCCTCCATAACAACGTTGTAGATTTGGTCAAGGTTTACCCAGTCAAAATGTTCCAACCCCTTTCACACCTAAGGGTGCTTGATTTAGCTGCCAAGATTTATCATTTTGACATTTGGCATTGATTTATGCATTGCTAAGGAGTATTATGGACCTCCTTTGCTCTTTTATTCTTTAAACAAATTAATAGAACAAAAATGAATATTCTAATTAGCTCATGACTAATTGGGAATATTACAGTCCTCCCTTCCAAATGTTGCTTGTCCTCGAGCAATTGACAAGGTGAGTGTTGCAACTCTTCTCCTCCTCCATTAGTGACACCAACATGTGATAAGCTTCCTCCATAAGCTAAGTGTTTACCAATCCATCCCTCCGTGAATTTCTCTCCAAAGTTCTCATGAGATGTAAAAAATCCATCCCATAATGATACAATAATTCAAATGAAACAAAAATGGTTTACCCAATATTCCCCCTAAAACATGTAGCATAATGTACATGGAGAATCCCCATCCCATAGGGCACATACAAGCCTCCCATCCTCCCTCCATACATTCCCATAAAAATTACAAGTACATCATCAATGTATGGGATCAAAATTACATACATACAAACATAAATTTGTGCATATGGAGGTGGGTCATGGCCCCACATGTGGAAATAACGCAGTAAATCTCCTGACTGCATCAGATCATGATGTGGTAAGTGGTTCCCCACCACTTACTTGTTTTCCAAGTCATCTCACCATGGCTGAAAGTGTGAGATATATTTAGTGCCTTAGGAATGCACCCATCATGAAACAAAATCTCCCTTTGTCCTCCAAGGGAGTGGCCATATTCAGAAATTTTTTTGGCCCAGAGCTGGCCATGAAGTTTATATGGTATAGTAATCCTCCTTGGAGTTATGGCCTACATATGTAAGGATTCTGGACACCACATATCTCCACAATGGTATGATATTGTCCACTTTGGGCCTAAACCCTCATGGCTTTGCTTATGGGCTTTACCCCAAAAGGCCTCATACCAATGGAGATATTTGTCCATTCTTATATACCCATGATCCTCCCCACTTCTAGTCAATGTGGGACTTTGGTCGTATACCCAACAATCCTCCCCTTGAACAAAGCACCATCGAGCCTCCCCTCAAACGATTATCCATCCGTCCACTCTCTACCAACCAGGATTCTCCGCTCCAATGCGTTGGAAGCACACGCCTTACATGGAGCACCACCTGCCTCGAGAGCTTGCTCTATCCCAGGTCAACTCCTCTTCACCGTGTTGGGACCAGGACACGTCCATGAAGAATCCAGAGCATACCGCCTGTCTAACCGAGCTCATCCACGGATCCCATCGTGATATTACCGGGGCCCACCACCTTCGTTCGGCATTTGAGGATTCATCCACTTTGCTAACTTCGGGGCATGGATCTGATACCACTTGTTAGGATTCTGGACACCACATATCTCCACAATGGTATGATATTGTCCACTTTGGGCCTAAACCCTCATGGCTTTGCTTATGGGCTTTACCCCAAAAGGCCTCATACCAATGGAGATATTTGTCCATCCTTATATACCCATGATCCTCCCCACTTCTAGTCAATGTGGGACTTTGGTCGTATACCCAACAGCATATACATGGTGAAATAATGAAAACAATAATCACATGAAACATTATTTACATGAGTAGATTCTCCACCAATATTCCTCCTTAAACAAATGAAGTGGTTCATAGATCTATCTCCTCTTTCAAAAGAAGAAAGAGATGGCTGAATTAACTCCTTTGTAGAGTTATGTTGTTGTCCCAACTCCACATGGTTCATGCATCTTTGAAAATGTTGATACAGTTCTCCTTCAAATCCCTTCCAAGTATAGCTCCTCATGATGATGTTGTAGAATCTCATGGAATAGGTGTGGCTGAAAAAGAACTATTCATAAGCTCTTTGTAGTAGCTTCTCCTTGAGTTGGGAGGCTCTAGATAAGAAGATCCTACCACGATAATATATGACTCCTTCCTAGACTGAATAACCCTCTTCATGTAGCTGGTCATCAAGTATCATGCATGTATAAATATCCTTGGAATATTCCACCAACAGTTGGGATTTCTAATATGGATCAATCTCCGATAGTGGCAGTGTTGATGATCTATCAAAAGGAATGGTTATCACATGGTTTCTCTCCTCCTTGACATCTCCCATGCCAAAGGTATATGATGGAAGGTTTTTCTCCTCTCCTTGCTACTCTTCTTGCATATACACATGCTCAAATGAAGATGGAAGTTTTTGTAAGTTAGTCTCCCATGGGAGGCTATCATCTATACAATACCTCCTGGATCTAGGAAAAGTATGCATGTGTGGCCACCATCTTCTATCATGTATAGAAGATCTATCTCCAAGTGAGATTATCTCTTGAGTCTCCATAGCTAAGGAATGGTCCCGTCCCATGATGGTGTCATCCTCCAATCTTGCAACATTTTTTTCAGCACAGTATGAGATGAGAGAGTGGATATTGGTGATAGTGGAAGAATATCTCCCTCCTTCTTGAGTTCACCCATGCCTCTCAGCACCGTATTTTTGTCTTCTAATGCTCCCATCCTTCCTGGATCTATGAAAGGAACATCAATATGTGAGACATCTTTCATCAAATATTAATCAGGTGGTCTCCCAGGTGGTTCACCACAAGATAATGATGTCTCATGGATCATTCTCATGTGCATAATAGATGGGATCATCATATCCCTGCTTCCACTACGGAAATCCATCTCTTCTTCTTGAGTGGAAGTTTCATGATAACTGGGTATCACTCTTAAGGATGCAAGAGTGCCTCTTATTGGAGAAATTTCTCCATCCTCACCTCCGGATGGTGGTGGATCATCTCATGCTATGCCAGTGCTATGACCCCTCTCATGTTCTTCTTCTTCTTCCTCCTCATCATCTCAGAAGACCTCTATGTAATGTTCTTTTCCAGCTGCACATCTATGTCCAGGTGCCCATGATTCTTGGCAAGTGAAGCAAAGCTTCCTTCTTCTTAGATCTCTCTAGACATCATCATTAAGAGGTTTCTTGTATGAGTTCTCCTTTGAAGGGGGAGTCTTCTCTTCATTTCCTTTTGATGGAAAAGAGGGTTTATGCTGAAATGTTGCCTTTGTTTTTGGCAAGGCATCTTGAAGGTCTCTAGCCCTTTCAATGGAATATTGTAGGGTAGTGGGTTTGGTAGACTTAACCAACCCATGAAGAGGTTCATCTAACCCATAAATGAACATGTATGCCCTTCTTGCTATAGATAAATGAAGAACCATAACAGAATGTTTTAAAAACTCAGAAATGTAAGTTTCTGGATTATCTGATTGTTTCAACTTTGCAAGCTTCATGAATGGTGCTTTAGGATCTCTTCTATCAAATCTTTCAACCAACCTTCTAGTGAACTCTAAATAAGGAGTTACATTGGCATGACCCAATGTAGACAAGCCATGGAACCGCCAGTCATGTGCTTCACCTTCAAGGTGCAGTGCTACAATCTTAATGGCTTCCATTTCTGGAACCTTGTTCAGCTGAAAGTAGATGTCAATTTTTTCTACCCAAGATTTTGCAGTACACTTGGATGACCCATCAAAATTGGGTAAAAATAATCTGCCCATAGTGTGGTGTCGATCATGATTCTGAATGAATCCACCACTTCTATGATGATTCCTTGGTATTCTATTGTCCTTTATTTGACAAAACTCCTGAAAACTCAAGTGATCCTTGAATCTCTGAGTTTGAGATTCATACTCCCTAAAATATTCTTCAAGGGATTCTTGCTCCTGAAACCCTTCATTTACAACAGCCAAAAATGTAGGCATGGTAGAGGGTTGGGAAACTTGTGGTTGATGCACTGGTTGATCATTCCAGTGGTGAGATATCCCAGAGCCTTCTCCATGGTGAAATCCATTAGGGGATTCCTTTAATATGTCCATCCTCATCTCTTTGATCTCTCTAGCAATGTCTTGCATGGCTCTAAGAAGGATCTTAGGGAGCTCCTTCTCTTCACCTCCAGATAAATGGGTTTTACCCTTGTCTTCATTCTCATTTGTATAATCGAACTTTCTGTGTCTTCTATTTTAATATCTCTTCTCTCTGTCAGTAAGAGGCTCTCCCTCTTCAAAAGACATATTGGCTTTTATAATGCACATTTTGTGCCAAGATTATGCTCTGATACCACTGTAATATTCCCAAATGGGAAAAGCAGGAATACAATGCAAAATATTGGAAAAAAATTGCAGTTCATCATTTATAAAGCAGGAGGCCAATGTAGAGACCTTTCATATGTTATTACAACAGAAAAATGTACATATGAAATGGGCCATAAGATGCATAACAGTAAATACAAATCTCCAATGAAGAAAATCCCTCAATATGAGGTGCTACAACCATATATAAAAGCTGGAAAACCCTTACAATGTTATTTTATTGGCTCTGCAAAAACAATAGATTATACATCATATCTAGAGCAGATATGTGCCTAAAAATTTAAATCTATATCATATCCATGCACTATACAAGCTCCTCTATAGAACCCCCTTGGGGTTTTCAACAAAATCCCAAGTACAATATGTAGATCTGAGATCTAACGCTACAAATCTACTGAAAAATACAGATATGGAAAGTGTGGCTAATATAATATGATCAATATAATAGCCTCATCCAATAGATCTTCAAAGTGAAGGGTAGATCCCCAACACTAGAAAATCAACTCTCCAAATGGTGTGCCAAATCACCCTGCAACTCCTCCTAAAGAAATAACGCAGATCTTGAAGTAAACTGCACTGTAGGGATCAAAATAAGGTTGAACTGATGCCAATATATGAAAATGAGCTCCAATTCCTTCAATATTGTCCTCCCAATGAAGTGGAAACCTCCTCCACTGAAAAGGAGCATTGAAATGGCCTAGATCTGAAAGATATAGTCTCCACTTGCTGTAGCTTGCAAAAAAAACCAAACCCTCAACAAGAGCTGCACTGTAGTTGAAAGAAGAAGCTTGGCCCCAAGCCAGATAGTGGACAATGCAATACAAACTCTCCTAAGAGCTACTCAATGGGAAGAGGTGGGATTCCCAACCAAGAACACCCAATGCTAAACAACATTCAATCTCAGCTAAAAAACAAGAGAAAAATATATGTCTAAACAGACCATATATTCAGAAAATATCATATACATCAATCACCTTCTAATGATGCCATTCCTTTCCTTTTATAAGACAAGAGCTTGCAAACCCTAAACCACTTTCAATGAGATTAATTATTTCACACAAGGTACCTCCATCTAAAACTGTGTTGTCCTTCATTGATGGCCACTCCTCCATAACAGCGCTGTAGATTTGGTCAAGGTTGACCCAGTCAAAATGTTCCAGCCCCTTTCACACCTAAGGGTGCTTGATTTAGCTACCAAGGTTTATCCTTTTCACATTTGGCATTGATTTATTCATTGATAAGGAGTATTATGGACCTCCTTTTCTCTTTTATTCTTTAAACAAAGTAATAGAACAAAAATGAACATTCCAATTAGCTCATGTCTAATTGGGAATATTACAAACAATACCTCTAAAGATGTGCCACTGTTTTTCTTACACCAAAATGTCCAACAATAAGAGAAGTGTGGGCTTCCCTTATGACATTCACTCTCTCTCCCTGTGGAATACAAATATTTCCCAAATGATACAACAAGTTATTATGTACATGGTAATCCAATTCCTATACGTGGTTTCCTTGACTCAAGCTTCCATAAACATCTTCTAAGTCATTATCAAATGCATATTGCTCAACATAACTTTCATGCAAAATATAATTTTTCTTGAGTAAAGTAGTTTCACTAATAATAGGCCTAGAAATCATATCAACAACCATGTTATAAATACCTTTCTTATACCTAATGGCCAAGTGGAATTACTATAAGAAACCCATCCTTCGAAAGTGCCTTGATTGCATCAACTTCATTTGCAATTACAAGTATTGCAATGGTTGGTGGTCGGTGTGTATAATGGTTTCGTTTCCCATTAAGTAGTGTTTCCACTTTTTCACACTTTGAACCAAAAAATAAATCTCCTTATCATATGTAGGATAGTTAATCACTGCACCATTGAAATTTTCTGAATGAAATGAAATGGGCTTACCATGTTGCATAAGGACTGCACCCATGGAATAATCGCTTGCATCAATTTGAATCTCATAGGGTTGTCTCAAGTCTAGTAGTGTAAGTACTAGGGTTGAACTGATATTCTCTTTCAAAGCATCAATTTTTTTGTTTTGTTTGCCTCCCCACTGGAAGACTTTTTTCACTCTAGTTAATGCATGCAAAGGAGCTATGATAGAAGAGAAGTTAGCAATAAGATTCCTCCAATATTGAGCTGTTACCAAAAACATTCTTACCTTAGTGACTGTCTTAGGCGTTGGCCAATTCAAAATGAACTCAAACTCAGAGGGGTCTATTCTAACTCACCTCCTCCAACAATATGCCTCAATTACAACAAATAATTTTTACCAAACTCGCATTTTGACATCTCCAAAAACAATTGTTCTTTCATTAAGACATCAAGTAATTTTCTTACATGCCTGACAAGTTCATCAAGTGATATACTGAAAGTTAAGATTTCATCGAAGTAGACGATGATAAAATCATCAATAAATTTCCTCAACACATCATTCTTCACACGCATGAAAGTAGCAAGAGAATTACATAAACCAAAAGGCATAACAAGCCATTCAAACAAACCTTGCTTTGTTTGAATTTTGTCTTCCAAATGTCACCTTCAACAATTCTAATTTGAGTGTAGCCACTCCTTAAGTCCAACTTAGTAAAATACTTTGCATCTTTCAATTGATCAAGTAAATCATCTATTCTAGGGAGTGGATAACGGTTCTTTACCATAATCTTGTTAAATGCATGGAAATCTACGCACATGTGCCATGCTCCATCCTTCTTTGGCACCAACACAATAGGTGACCCACATGGCTAAGTACTTGGTCGGATGATCCATTTGTCCAACAACTCTTGAATATTTTTTTTTGATTTCAACACTCTCCATCATTGAAATCCTATACATGCCAATGTTAGGAAGAGGTAAATCTTGCTACAACTGTATTTCATGTTGGATTCCCCTCTTGGGAGGTAACCCCTTTGGATCCTGAAACATCTCATTATGTCGATTAACCACTTCAATAGAATCAGATTTCTACTTTAGATCACAACCTTGAAATGCTTCATAATCAACATTATTCTTTGGTTTAATCATAAGAAGCACAAAAATCTTGCTTGAAATAAGTAGTCTTTTCATTTTCCCTGCATTAACTAATTGAAGATTTAGTTTCTTGCGATGAGCTCTCACAATATACTCCACACCATTTTTGAAAAAGTGGTACTTGTTGTCATGGCGATAGAATATGGATTTTCTGTCATAGAGGTAAGGACTTACCAAAACAATTCTTGAAATGTCAAGCAGTACAACATCTAATTCAACTTCTTCAATGAATTTTGATGTGATTGCAAACCGAAGAATACACTTCCTTCTAACCTCCAAATTTGATTTCTTTCATATCCATCCCAATGGATATGGTTTGTGATGAGGAATGGTTTCAAGATTAATTTTCTTGACTATGTCTTCAAATATCAAACTGGCTTGAGACCCACTATCAAATAGCGTGTCAATTTTTGTATGTTTTGAAATAACCCTCACATGAAATAATTCAATCCTTGTTTCTTCATTTGGAGTGCTAGTGTGAAAATTTGATGAACTAGTTCTAGCAATGGATTATTTTCCTTTCATAACCATCGCTGTAATTTTAGTTTCATCACGCGAGTTGGATCCCAAATCCTCTTGAGTGGTTGCAACTGTTTTTTGTTTTCCCTTGTTGTTGAATTTCTTGGGCCTCATCTCTGGATGAAGCTTCCAATAGTTGTCTTCATCATGACCCTCTTTGGAACAATGTTTTGATGCCATTTTTTCTCCTTCCTTTTTAATAGATGCATTTTTATTTCCCTTTCCTTTGAAAGCCTTTCATTTCTCTCCACCCTCAAATGGATTCTTTTTACTCTCTTCTGGAATTTTTTTACCTCTTGCCTCAAGGTGAGTGGCTCGCACACAAACCTCATCTAGACTAGTGGGATTGAACATAAGGATAGTGTGACTTTGGTAGCTATGTAAATCCCCTATATACTTCAGCAACGTTTCTTATGAATGCTAATCAACACCTAACATAAGAGCTCTTCTTCTAAATTATAGGGTGTAATCTTGCACACTTTGACCTTTAAGTTGTCTAAAGTTCTGCCAATTCATGATGGCTTTTTGCATATATGCTAGAGGGTAAAATTGTCTTTTAATTTCAACAATGAAATTAGACCAAGAGAGTGAGATATTACCATTTTTTTAAATCTCATCTTGTGTCTTGTCTTCCCACCATACTAGTGTTGCACCCTTCAATCTCAAGGAAGCTAGTTGAATCTATGTATCATCATCTTGAAGGTTTTGAATTCTGTAGTAGAACTCCAACTGATGAACCCAATTTTCAAGCTTCTCTATATTTTCTTCATCGTTATACATAGGCAGCTCAAATTTAATATCAATTTTTAATAAGGGTTGTTTACCAATTCCTTTTGAGGTAGGTTGATGAGTATGAGTAAGGGTTGTAGTAGTGGAAGAGGATGAAGATGATGGTGGAGTAGATGGTGGCTTATCACCATTTCCATTACCTCCTCCTCCTGGAGAACCATCTCCTCTTGGAGGCCTAGAGCTTTCACCATCCAACCTTGTGTTCCTCTCTTCATAAGGGACCCTAACAATATCTGTCATGTAAAATAAATCCTTCATAAAAGCCTTCTCATCCTCTAACATGTTATCATTTCCTCCTTCATGAGACATGCTTACTAAAACTTCTACTGCAATTGGAGGTGAATCTTGTGGTAGAGATTGTGGAAACTATGCCCTCCTTCTCCTTGCTCCAACTAGAGAACCGACACCCACAAGCTTTCCTTCTCCTCTCTTTAGCTTCAACCTTGTAAGCATTTAAACACTTGCAGAACAATTAAATCCTCCTTACACAAGTAAACCTAGTGCTCTAATACCAACTTGATCTAAATGTGAATATTAATGTTTTCTGTGCTAAGATCCAATTCATAATATAAACAAAGTGCTTGAGGATTATGAGGTTAATTTCAAGTTTAACATGATTTTTTATGTGAATTTCATGAGCAAATTAACATAATCAAAGCACTGAACAAAAACATCTAACATACATGAACATCACCATAAACAGTGACACAACAACACATGATGAAGGATTTCACCCAACTTGGGCTATGTCTCCTTGGTCCAACTTCCAATGGCTTGACCCTCTTCTATTATGCTTAAAAGTGTGATTACATATGTTTACAATGCTCAAACAACTATAAAACATATTCCATCAGCTCCAGAATGCCCAAAAGATCCCTTGTAGCCTCTTTTTTCCTCAAATTTGGTCAAGATTTGACTTAGTTATGACTTCCCCAAGTTTCTACACTATTCTCTCACCATTTTCCCCAAAATCCGGCACCATCCTATAGTTTTCCCCTCCATTATTAGCACTTCCCTATCATAGCAAAAAAGTGTTAAACCAAAAATTTTATGCACTAAGTGCTTAGCTCATTACACTTGGTTTGTGACTAACACCAGTGACCGAGAGCACCCAAGATTGTGTTTCATATCTTGACACTTCATTTATTATCATGATTCACTCCCTACAGAATATATGAAAAAAAAATTTAACATCTAATGGGCTCATCAAATGATGGTACCACCTCCTAGTTATTGATGCTTGTGACTCGTTGCACTTTTACAATAGGGAAGTATTGATAAACCGGTGGTGAAAATGAACATGAAATGTCCTGTCGATCGAGATAGTCAGTTGTCAGAATCACCCAAAACTTCATGGGGCCCTCATTTAATGAGTGACTGAATTTAAATGACATGATCACGGGGCAACCAAATATGTGGCCTTGATTCACCCTAGCCCTCCCTGGTCTATCGTTGTTTAAAAAAGGGGGGGACAAGGGTCTAAAGTTGGAGACACTATCGTGGGACCCCCACTTAATGGACAATGAACTATCAATGGATCAATCTTTGGCAAGCCAAATCGATGGACTAGGTTCACTTTGCCACCTAGTTTGATGTTGGATAATAGTTGGGTTCGAAGTGAATACCACTCACAAAAACAAAGCACTCTAGTTTTTCTCCTGGAACTCGAAATGGAACTTTTCACTAGGTGGAATCACGCATTAGGTGGAAATTTGACTCACATGACTACCCATCGCTCATTGGTGCTTAAGACCTAGTGTGATTTCCCAATCGAGTGGTGGAAGTAGATAGAAAATAAAAAAAAATGATCTTTTGTCACCGTAAACTTATGGCGGTGCCCAAAGGAGTCAACTTTCAAACAAATATTCTTATCTTAGCTCCCTCCACTCTCTTACGAGTCACTTTACATGCCTCAAGACTTCATCTTCATTCATGAATTCTCCCCTCACACTCACACTCATATTCATTCAAACACATTTAACTCGTAATATCAGCATGATTTATACACATAGGGCTTGCACGCAAGGAACACATAAGGAACATACTCTTATTGAGCTGCATTACACACTTAGGCTTCTCTGGACTAGATTGTTATCACTGAGAGTTAACATAAACTTACATAAACAAACATACAATGGATAGAGGATCTTCAAATAATTCTCATTAACATAGAACTTTGTACAAGTTGGCCTGATTATACAATGATTGACCCATTTACTCCCTCTTGCCTATCCTTCCTAGAGATTCAACCCCTCTTTTTCTCTTACCAATCTAGCTTTCTTCCTACTCTCCTATTCTCTCCTAATTAAAATATCTAGTCGTTAACCAAAACTTACTAATTTTGCTACATTTTCCCTCCTTTCTAGAAACTACATGACACTTTGGCCCAATAATTTTCCTCTCTTACAATGTACCACATGGCCACGAATGCTAACTCATAAAAAATCTCATAAGAAACCTAGATTCCCTTCTAGAACTACGACACTTGTATTTACATGAGAAATTAACTATTGTAATTTATACAAATTTTAATTCAGGGAATCGAATCCCTTTATAAAATTCCAAGACCCCTTAGTTCTAGGATATAATTTAGATTAAAAAAATTTGTTATAATTGTTTTTTTTAAATGTTTCCAATCTTAATTTACTAAGATTCATATTTATTAAATAAAATTACATATTAATTAAACATATTATTTATTAAAATATTTTGAATTTAAAAGAGTTAAAAGAAATCAATAAACTTTAATTGTATATTAAAAATATTTTTATTTATTTATTTACTTTTGTGATGAGTGAAATTGATAGTTAAGTTGATTTTAAAATTGTGTGGTCGATTTTGTCTACTACCACTATAACTACTAAATATACATGTTTATTTCTAACGTGAACATAAGTAATTTACACTTTAAATCAAAAACTTCATAATCATTACATAAGAGGGTTTTCCATTTAATCTACACAACAACAGATAAAAATATTTTTCTTCTTATATAGTAAGTTATTTGAATATATATATATATATATATATATATATATATATATATATATATATATATATATATATTAAATAATATGTTTCATCTTAAAAGATTAAGAGGTTAAGATTCAAATTTAAAATACCATAGATCATATACACCTTTATAATCTCTAGCAATCAATTCCTTTATATAAAAATGAGTTTTCTCGTAAATGAAAAATTATATATATATATACACACAAACACACACACTTGTTGATACTATATTACAGTGTTTGATGGGGACACATCCCCCACCTAGGAAACACGTCCTTGTGCTTCCCTGTGTACTTGGGATGTGGGGCTGTCTCTGGACGTTTCCTCCCAAAAGAGGAAATGTTTCTTGCGTTTCCAAAAAAATTGAGGTCAAATCATCAGCCAAAAAAAAGTTAAATGCCTAATTGTTTTTATAAAATATTATAAATATACTATGAATTGATAGGGGGGAAGGCTTGTTTTGGTTATTTCATGTTTGAAGGGACGAACAACATGATGGGATGTTGACTTAGAGGATGATGCATAGGTAGATATGGAGGATGGACTTGATGAGACATAAATAGGGTTGGTTGGTGTGCCACTTAACATGTTTGAGAATGCAAGTGATTCTGATTTTGATGGTGAGATGGTTGATCCTGATTTATTCATGCAAAAACTAGATGCAGGGACTGGTGGGGCATTATCTTGAGAAATTATGTTCATTTTCCATTTGATATGTTCTTATGTTATCTGCTTTTCTATTTCAGAATTCACTTGTAGACTTTAGTTTGTTTTGAATCTTGATATATGATATATTAAACTTGACTCTATAAAAATCTGAATCTTGATGTATGAGACATGACTTTCATTTCAATATTCAATATTCACAATTGGAACTTAAATATGGTTTAAACTTTTATTTTCATTATACAATGTTACAGTTACATGTATGATTGTATCATGCTTTTTGTTTTAAATTTATTTCAGTTTTACATGATTCATGCATTTATCCTTAATGATGTTAGTGTTATATAATAATAAAGACAATTAAATTATAAAATTCAATGGTTTATTTATAATTTTTTAGTATTTTACTATTTTTGTCGGGGCCCCTTATGTTAAAGACCCCGACGTCCCACCACGTTTCCTAAAAATTGGTGGGGATATTTTGCATAGGTCACTCTCGCATTTCCCCGCTCTCCCATCCCCATGTCCCAGAAACTTAGTAGAACTATGTATTACATATGATTGTATTTTTCACCTAAGAAGAACATGAACCTAACACCTGGAGTGACATAAATCCTCACTCATATGATCATCGCCAAACAAAATGCTTCATCTAAACTTAAAAAATTAGATATATCAATTAAATATCTAACCTAATTTTAACTTTAAAAATAGATTAGTATTATTATAATAACTATAAATACAAAATTATTTAAGATTAAAAATAGCATTAACCATACAATGAAATTATTTATTTAATAATAAGTGCATGCAATTATAATAAAGTTGTTTGTATATGCTTCCCTTTATCTATGATTTGTGTAGGGCAAAAATGGTAATATTTTATAGAGACCTTTGTCTTTGGGGTGTGAAGGGGTTAATCTCAAGACTTAATCCAAAAGTTTTGGGTATGTGTTAAATCTATGAGAATGGCACCTCCTTTAATTTGTAAGTACATATGTAAAGGTTTGAATTGGACTAGCCAATTACAAACAGGTTAATGTTACACAGAAAACATGATAAAGGAGGTTTAAAAACAAGTTGCACTATTAAAATCAAAGGGAAAGAAGACAAATCCAACTAGGTGCATTCCATTAATGAATGGTCATCATGTAGATTTTGTTATTGAATTGTCACCATCAACTCTTACATTCATGGATGTTATCATGATTACTATTGTGTGAGAGGTTACAATGGTTGAATGTATGGAAAATGGTTACTCTAAGATTTTTAATTTGTATGTACATAAGTTAAGGTTTGGGTTGAAGTATTGAGTTTTTCAAATTGATATAATCCCGATTAACTTCACAAGTGACTTGATCCATATTAAACATAAAACATTATAAAAGAAGCTTTGAAAAATAATTTGCACGTGGTGCACGTACAATGTTTTCATTAAAATTAAATGGAAACCACGTAGATCCAACTAGGCACATTCCATTAATTATTGATTGGTCATCATCAGCTTTTATATGCTTGCATGTTACCGTCATTACTATATTGTGTGAGGCTTGTGGTGCACATGACACAACGATGCTTGAGAGAGAAGAGGCTTGTGGTGGTGCACATGACACAATTTGCTTTAACATGTGGTGGCATTGCTGCTCATTAAGTAGAACCCCATTAAGAGGGGAGAGTTGTTGACTTGTGGTTCACATGAAGTTAGGTATACATGAAATGGACGGTTTTAACAACTTTAATATTCATTTTGATTATTTTAACATACCAATTTTTTTTTACGGTAGATTTAAATTTCGAATTCCAAATACATTGATGGGTTAAAAGTATATATATATAATAATTAATTTACATTTGATTTTTTTATTATAATATAAAAAAATACAACATTATAATAATTTATTTCAAATAATTAATTTTTCAAAGTCAGCGTGGAAGTTGTAGACCCTAGTTCAATATTGAGTTTGTTTAAGGCAAAATTTTTTAATGTTAAACGTATGTTAATTTTTTTATTATAACATATCTCTACAATTTCATCCCTAGAGACATAATTCTACCTCCACCAACCAAATAAAAGGGTGTGTTCATCATTTGTTAGAAAATGACTTGGCATTGGATTTTGTACGGTTTGAAAATTACTTGTTTCCAATGTGCTTTCTTTTCATATAATCTATGTTTATAGGTTTAGAATTGAACTCTAACGGTTATGAAAAAGAAATAATATGTATAAATCAGTTTCCTTGTTAGGAGAAATAATGAAAATAAATATATTTAAGTTTCCCAACAATAAAGAAAACGGGTTATTAAGATTTTACTCACAATCACATCTTTGGAGTTTGTTGGCAGAGAGCCAAATTTTTCCTTACAAATTGTCAAGCCTCAACTCTTTGCCATTTGCTTTTCTTTCCTTACTGCAACTGCATTGAATATGCTAGGGTTTGTTATTATGTGTGTGGTAGTGATACGGTTTATGTTGAGAGTTGGTGGCTGATCCATACATGTTTGTTGACTTTCTCTTTCCTTGTTTGCTTAAGGTAAGAAGGGTTGGTATTGTGGTAATTACTTTTCTGCCTCTGTGTCAGCAGGGTTGGTATTGTGGTAATTATTTTTCTTTCTCTATATGTGTAGTGTGTATGTGTAAGAAGGGTTGTTTGTCTCTATGTAAAAAGGATTGGTATTGTGGAAATTATTTTTCTTTCCCTGGATGTATAGTGTGTTTGTGTAAGAAGGGTTGGTATTGTGGTAATTATTTTTCTTTCTCTAGATGTGTAGTGTGTTTGTGTTTGTGTAATAAGGGTTGGGATTGTGTTAATTATTATTTTTTGATATTTTGTAATTAGTTGATTTTAAATTTTTATTATTTAGTTTAGTAGATTAGTGGATTGGATTGGTATTTATTTTTTTGTGTAGTTTCATTAATAGACATGTTGTTTTTTTGGATTTGAATTTGGGGATACAAGTTTGAACATAAACATATTTTTGTTGTTGTTTAAAATGTGTTTTAAGACACAAATGGATTCTACTAATTGAAAAAGCCTAGGGACGCTTGTGTTAGATTGTGAGCTCCATGACAATCATGAAGTCTAAATTCATATGGCTATGAGTTGTAATTCTTATCTGGATGAGGTGTTGTCATGATCCACTAATGAGATTTTCATGAGATCTAGATCTAGAAGATCTAGAAGATAAAATTGTTGTATTACAAATTCATATTTTGGGAAAAATACAAGAGCAATAAAATGGGTTCAAATCTTTTCCACTTATTTTGTTTATCTTGTCTCGCTCATCTTAATTCTTAACATAGTATCAAAGAAAGTCTATGAGTGAGTGAAAATTTCATAGCTAATGGCATGAGATCTGAGAGAGTGAGACTTGAGCACCTTAAGTGTGAGAAAAAATCGTAAAAAAATGTGAATTTCTTATTTGAGATCTATTTTTTTGGTAGTGAATGTAGCGTAGGAAGGGTGCCATATAAGAGTGATATGTCGCTAATCTAAGGTCTTCTTCTCAATCTTAATTGTACGAATATGTAAATACCCTCACTCCTATACAATTTTTTTTTCTTAATAATAATATTAACCATAATAATAATGAACAACTTCTTCATTCACTTGGTAATGATTCTTTCCACATTCGGGGATTTTAGTTTCCTAGTGGTGAATTATTGGTTAAATCAAAATGAGCATATAATATTAAATTTAGTCCCTCAATATCCTAGTTGACATCATTTAAAATTTTACTTGGTGAGTACTATATCCATTCTATTGGGAAATTAGCATTGTCTCGATGGCTATTGGCAGCAAGTCTATTGGCATTGTATGGATGGCTAGTGGTAGCAAGTTTGTTGGCATTATTGTAAATCAAATTAGTATTGGGGATGGTGGAAGTAGATGTTGGCATTGATATGCATGGTGTGTCAAACTAAATGGGAGTCCTATGATTAATGTGGTCTCTTGTATAGAATCATCACAGTAGAAAGCTTATTACAGAAGCCATAATATGATGACTATGATGGTTCAGAGTCCCAAACTTTCGAGAATATTATGTCTCAAGAGATAAGCTCAGATTCTCATGGAAGTGGTACTGTTGGGAATTTCTTGGAAATATATTTCTAACATTATGTTGAAGTCTGTAAATTCCCCTTTAAATCAAAATTTATTGACATTAAAATTAACCTCTCCATAGTTATAGATGTAGATCCCAAAAGCCTGAAGGTTTATTAAATAAATGTCCTAGAGAGTATGGAGCCAAGCTAGCAGGAACAATACCTGAAAGCCAAAAATCCCAGAGCTCGATTAATAATTGATACAAGATAATATAGAGTCGGACTACTAGAAACAATAATTAACAGACCATCAATTGATGAAACCCTTAACAAAATTTTCCCAAAAGGATGAGATCTCGGAAGAAACTTGAATTAAGAGCCAGGAAAAGTGGGGTCGACAGGAAGACATCAAAGTGATTCAACCTAAATATCTTCATTGTAGAAAGGTTGGTAGATGAAAAGTGGGGTTATGGAGTGGGCCAAGCCCGAAGCCTCCATTAACACCCTAAAGGAAGAGGAGCGACCATTGTCAGTGGTGCACACTAATGGGCCAATTCTGAGAAGCTCGCAAGTTTGTAAGTCTTAAGGAATTCTATTTGAAAAAAAAACTTGGGCATCAAGGAATTAATGCTTCCAACTCACCAAAAACATACATATATATGAATAGGTCCCAGTTATGCACTAAGTGCCAACATTGGGATAATGGCTCGGTTGGGCTTGACCCTGGTTCGACTTATGTTGTGCACAAACAAAACCCTTGATCACTAGCCATTTCGGAAATGACCTCCAAGCATATCTCAATCTCACCTAAGGTGACTATGGGTGGTTGCAAAACTAGGCTTCTGCAGCCTTGATGGACTGTGATGTGGCATTCTTTCAAGCTACTATATTTTATTATCTTTTAACATACATGACAAGATTTCATAGTATAAAACCCTATTCTACTTCACCACATTCAATAGAACATCTTATACAATAGGATAAACTGCACTATTATAACACATAATTACAAAAACTATTGTGCGACAACTGATATTAATAAAATAGACAAGAATCACATAAGAACACATAATATATTTCGAAAACTTCTGCTTCTTTTATTAAGATGAATCTTTGAAGTACTAACAAATTCTCCGACCTATGCACAAAGCTGTAGGTGTTCTGTGCATTAAGCTACAAACTCTTCCAAGGTCTTTGTGCACTCAACTGCAGCGCCTTTACTTCGCTACAAAATATAGATACAAACTAGTCCTTAACAATGTATCATTCGATTACATTTCTTTAAGTATATCATTCTATCATAACATTACATCCCTTTTTATATAATTACATTGAAAAAATACCATGGTCCAAATACCATGGGCTTCTCAGAAAAATCAAAATACAATAAAAAAACCCTTACAAAAAGAGGGGCTTCGACCCATTTCAAGCCCCTATACTACCACGCAGTATATTAAAGAGACTTTGTTGCACGATTTACTTCGCACTCTGCTCCTCAAAATGTGTAGACTTAATAAAAACTTAGGCAAAGCTGGGATGCACCCAACAGGCCCCCAACACTCACATGTGACTCGTCCTGAGTCACTCTACTGCTTTTACCCTTGATTTTTGTTGCTCAGTCGTTGTATGCATTGTTTAACTTCTGCAGCACCTCTGTGATTTGCTTCTCCTGACTGTAGACTTCTTCCATTATTGCCTTTGTAATTGGTCCTGCATTCTTCTTTAATGTTGCCTTTTCCTGTTGTCGAAGCTCGTGGAGCTTCTCATCCACCTGCTGCAATAGTTTGAGAGCCTTATCCTACCATGGTTGAGTTCTCTCTGTCAAAATTTTTTCTTCTTTCCTCATATATTCAGTCTACTTTTGAAGGAACTTTCCATGACTAATACTTGTGAGCTTCTATGAAACTGGCAGGTTCTTCACCACTGTCCTGATTTCCTCCAACTGCTTCTACTTTTGTTGGATATATTCATCTGTCTTTTTTACATTTGGATTCTCCTGCAACGAGGTCCAATTTTTCAAGGTTTCATCCAATAGTTTCCCGCACTGCGCTACTGTCCCAAAGATGCCTGTCACTATAACTTTTAGTTCGCTCGCTCTCCTCGCATACTTTTGGTGGCGTGGTTGGTTGTAGCTTCATTTGTTTCTCACTGATCTTTATTTCGTACTCAAACTGCACATCCTTGTTCTTCTTTTGTGATTACTTGACTACAAGGTCGAGCTTCGTGACCTTATCTTCTACTGGTCCCTCCTCTCATACATTCATGTCCAAAACTTCTCCACAAGTGGCCTCAACCACCTCTTTCAATATCTATTTCTACTACTCTTCCTGGTCCTTTTCCTTAATGGCCTGATTGATTTTTTTCTTCAACGCAATGTTTTCTTGTTCTACGTGGATATTTAATTGTGATTTTCATTGCTCCCTCTCCTTTAGCTCATGTAAAATACCTTGGTGCAAGTCATGCAACACTGGAATCGAAAACGCGGAAATGTTCATATTGACCTTGTCCCAAGTTTTCTCTTGTTGCTTTGCTTCAATTGTGTCGAACTGCAGAGCTCCGAAAGGTATTTGCATAATCCTCATTCCAAATGTCATCTCTATCAATCTCTCTGGCTGTATTCCCTTACCTATCAGTATTGGATTTCTAGTTGTCTGTGCTAATAGCTTTAGCTTTGCAATTCTCTACTCAACGCCTGCCTGGAGTGCATTGTAGCGATATTCAATCCTGCCCTATGATTCTTCTACTAATTCTTGGAATTTTCTGTGATTTCATCTATGGCCCCATCAGTAAGGAATAATGGCACTACGCCCTTCGAATTATCTGTCTTCTCCTTCTTCTTACTTCTCGAGGAATCTATGTTATGTATCTTTCTCTTTTCTTTATTTGTCATTGTATTTTCCTTGCTCCGCTCATCACCTCCAAGAGGATCCAGTTGACCCTCATCTTCTTCTTGCTCCTAATATTTCTCTTGTTTCCTCATCCATTTGACTATCCTCTGCTTCCTCCTCCACCGTAGTCATCCACTCTACAAGCCATTGTTCTATCAATGCATCAAGATCATCTTTAGTGACTAATTGTGGCAGAGAATGCCATGTCTTCATCACGTCTTTTAAAAATTGTACGTATATTCTATGGAATTCCGCCTTGAACTTTGCAACTGCGTTATATTGCTTAAACAAGCTTGGTGACAACTAAGGGTGTTGGTTCACCAACATATGTAGATCCATGTGGTACAATACAAAGAATACTTGGTTCTCATGTGCACATGATGGCTCATTGGTATACGAGAGTGAGGCATATCGCGCTACTTCACATATCATGCTTATGGTTGTGGTTTGATAGGCTCCAACTTCTTATCTTGTTTTTTATTTTTTCTTTCTTCCTTCTTTGAATTTTTCTGTGGTGATCTTCAGTTTATTAGAGTTTATTATGAGGTTGATGCTACGGTTGTAGTATAAGTTGTTGTGGCTTCCATTAGACCTTCTTTACCTCTCTCCTTAAATATGTGGATGAAGTCTTCAGTGTTCATATAGGAGCGCAAGTTCTTCCGATTCTCAAGACTTAGCAAGGTGCAAAAGTATTGGTAGGACGTGAATTTTTATAGTGCTCCTGACCTTAAAACCTCATCATTAGTTTGAATCTTGCTCAGATTGTGTTCATATTGTTTAATAACTGCATATCTATCCCAAGATCTTTCCCAACATGTCTCATTAAATGCCATTTTCAACTCCTCTAATGGTAACTTTCCCTTTCAACATTCATATTTTTCCGGTGAACTTTGACGTATTCATATTACAGTGCATCGCCCTTCTTACGTCATAGCTCTTGTGAACTCTGACATAATTGAGACTATGGAAAAGAAACTTCATTCTGTAGAGTAGTTTATAGTCCAATGCCCACTTTCAACTGAAGGTGGCACTAATATTTTCCTCCTTTTGTACTTTAGAGCAAGGTTGTAGGGGTAGGGTCATCCCTGTATAACTTCAACTGACTACCATTTACCCTTCCTTGAATCAAATCTCCATTTAAGTTTGGTAATTGAATTGTGCCTCCATCAGTAATGTGCTTTATAATATATGGTCCCAACCAATGTGTTTTTAATTTCCCTAGAAATTTTACAAACTAAATATCATAAATGAGGACAAGATCTCCTACCTTGAACTTCTTCTTCTTAATATTTCTATCATTTCAGGTTTTCCCTCTTTATTTCTTCACATGCTGATGGAAACCTGCAATAAATCTGTCTTCTTCCAATGAAATCAGCTGTGACATTATTTCCTCCATTGTTTCAAGATCTTCCATATATGTGAGCTGCAATCCTTAAGCTAGGCACAATATACTCCATGGGCACCACATCTTCTAGTCCATATATCAACCTGAAGGGTATCTGACCTGTCAAATTCTTACATGTGGTCTTGTAAGCCCTTAACACCACTATAATTCTAAGATCATAGTCCTCTCTGTTGTCATTGCATACTTTGGTGAGTGCATTCTCCAAAATATTATTAAAGGCATCCACTATCGCATTGTCCTGAGGATGATAAGGGGTGCCCTTTTGGTGGTAGAATTGGAATTTTGCAGTCAATGATTCAATAGTCTTATTCAAGAAATGTGAGCCTTCTTCACTCATCAATATCTTCGGACACCCAAATCTAGACAAGATATATTCAAAAATAAAATTCGATGCAGTTCCTTATTTTTTTTTCTTTGACCCATATTTTCAAATAATCAGTCACAGTTATTATGTACCTCACACCAGTCTTCTTTCTATATGGATTGATGGGTCCAAGAAAATCAATAGACCATTTGTCAAAATCCTAGACCGTCACTTGTGGTACTAATGGAATTTCATCTCTTCTAGATGGCTTCCCTCTTCTTTGGCACACATCACAAGCTCTAAAATACTCCTTTGCATCCTTATTTAGTGTAGTCCACCACAATTCTACTCTCAAGATCTTATGTGAAGTATCCTTTCCTGTATAATGTCCACCAGCTACACCTCCATGAGCTTCTGCTAGAATCATTGATCTTCCATTTTTGGGAACATATTTGTGCAGTATCTCATGTGGCCCCATATTATACGATTGTGTTGCAATCAATGACAAGTCGGTTTCCTTCACCAAAAATTATTTATTCTACTGCATAGTGTACTTTGAAGGAGCCATCCCTCTGGTCAAAAAGTGAATAATGTATGCAAAGTGGTCATATGCTAATCTTATTGCAAATAATTGTGCATCAGGGAGATTATCTTCTATATTGGTTGGTTCTTCTCATGTTTCCAATAATGACAGATGGTCAGGTCACATTCAACCTTCCTAGTTTAACAACAAATTCAAATTCATACTCCTAAAATAAAAATAACCATCTCCAAATATTCCTTTCTAAAACAGCCTTATTGACCAATTAATTCAATACAAAATGATCTGTGAACATATTAAAATGTGATCCCAACAAATAATGTCTAAATTTCAACAAAGCATAAACCATAGCTAAACCTTCTCTTTCTATGGTAGTATAATTATTCACAAGTGTAGAGAACTTTCTACTTGCAAAAGCTATGGGATGGTCAATTTCTCCTTCACCAAGTTGTGTCAATACCAACACTAAGGCTATGCAAGAAGCATCGACATGGACATGGACTTCCTTATTCTAATTAGGAAATACTAGAATATGCGCAGTTACCATCTTTTCTTTTAGTATGTCGAGGCTCCTCTAGCATTCTTCATCCCATTGAAAAGTCACATCCTCATTCAAAAATTTCTCCATTGGTGTAGTGATCTGTGTATATCCCTTGATTAAATTTCTATAATATCTTGTATGTCCTAATGTAGTGCACAATTTTCTGATTGTCTTAGGTGGATGCAAGTTCACAATGAAAACAATCTTCGCAAGGTCCACCATTAATCCTTGCTTGCAAAAAACATGTCCCAAAAATATACCAAAAAGCACACAGAATATGCAATTCTTCAAATTCAAAGAAATTTGATGTTGTCTACAAGTGTCAAGCATAAGCCTTAAGCTCCCAACATGTTTTTTCAATATAGCCCAAATATTTTCCAGTCGTCAAAGTATACTTCCAAAGATTTGTGAATGTACTCCTTGAAATATGCGACCACCACTCTGGAAAATATGGCAAGGGAATTATTCAATCCAAAAGGCATCACTTTATACTGATATGAGCCCATTTTGTAGCAAAGGTGGTCTTATGTCGATCTTCAGGTGAAATTTTGATCTGATGATATCCTGAAAACCCATATGTAAATGAATATGCTTCCTGAAATCCTACATTTTCGAATACTTCATCTATGAATGGGGTGGGAAAAGGATTGTGTAAGCATGCATTTTTCAACTTCATTAGGTCCACACATATTGTGATTTCTCATTTTTTCTTCATTTCCTGCACCACCATAGGACTTACCCATTCTGACTCTTCCAGAGGTTCAATAATCCTTGTTGTTATCATCTTATCAATTTCTAGCTTATTTTTCTCCTTATACTTCAGGTTCAACTTGTAAGGTCTCTGCTTTATTAGCTTTGCATCAAGATTCAAGGGAATCTTCATGACTCCCAAATTCCCTAATATTCCCTTCATATTTGAAAATTTGATGGGAAAGATTTCTCAAAAGGTGACTTTACTAACTATCTCCTCATCCTAGTAATCTCCTATTGTTACAAACTTATGCTCTTATTATGATACAATGTTCAACTTCTTAGTCTTCAATGGTTGTGGGATGTCTGGCATATCTATCTCTGGTCCATGTACTTCGTGGTGCCCTTCTGATTCTACTTTATGGATTTTTTAGTGGTCTATATTATAGAATTCTAGTGCATACTCTATCTTTGCAACCCAATTAGGTTGATCACATGTTATTGTAGATACACCTTCAAAAATATTCTCCTTTACTATTTGAAGGGTTGAATTTATGTCTGAACATTCATCCTCAAAGCTAAATGTCAGCATAAACCCATCAACCAAGTCTACCCAGTTTATAGTACCATGTCGCAGCTTTGTTTCCAGGTACCAATTCATAGGAATGGTCTCTAATGTGTGAATAAATCCATGTACCTATTTATGCTATGTAATTTCCTTCCATGTTGTAGTGCATCCATGGATATTCTCTCTTGGGTCGGTTTCACCATCATATTTCTCTTGTATTTTTGTTTCCACTTGTCCAAATATTATCCACATTAGTCTTCAACATACCTGCCAATCTCCTATATTCTTCTTCTGTGTTCCCCACCATCTAGTAGGGATAGATCTTAAAGTTGTGTCCAAAGCTGACAATATTTGATATTTTGGTACCATCTCTTCATAATCATAAAGAAAAGTATCTACATTACCCAAACCATCATAATAAGGCAGGTTTCATACCTCATATGTCATACAACGAACTACTTTCATTATTATTGAACAATGCTTTGTGGATATTTCATGCAATTTGTTTTACCATTTCTCCAATTCTTCTTCTGAATCTGATGTGCATGTACTATCATGATCCCAACTCAACTTTCCATCTATAGTAGGGTTAAATAATATTCTTCCTTAGTTGTCAACTGATAGATGCTATCTATGTCTGTTGTGTTGTATTCTTATCTCACTGGCTCTGTATATCTTACTCCTTCTGATGGATCTAAAGGAACAATCACCCACACGGTGTTTCCTTCAAATATCATTTTCCTCTTCTTCAGGTTGATGATGGCCATATTGTCAATTTCCCAATCAATTCCAAGTAAAACATGATAAGGATTAGTGTCATAAAAAATTTCTATTACTTTAAAATCAACAATAGTGTGAACTCTTTCAATATTTACTTGACACCTGATAAGCTTCCCATAGGAAAGATATTTTGTTGAATTTCCAATCTTAACTGAATACTTGACTGTTATAGCTTTAGCTTATCCAATATATCCCATGTCTGTCTTGTCAAGACGTTAGCATCCGATCTAAAATCCATAATAACTTGGTCCATTTAATATTCTCCTATATGTGCACTAAGTCTCATATCTTTGCCAGTTCTCTTCTGTCGATGTACATTATTAACTGTTTGCATCACACTTTGTGGTGTCTCTTTTGATGTGCAGGAATTTATCAATTCTTGAAGCCCTTCTACAACATTTTAACCTCTAAACAACTTCATACAAGTATATAGAAAAGACCTTAAATTACTTACTTGATCTACTGAGTTCTGTGTTTAAGCCTAATCCTGCGTTGCTGCTTGATTATGTGTTGCAACTAATGACATGTTGCAGTTACTAGGCCCTAGCTATGTAATAGAAGTTGAAGCTCACACATCCATAAAACTTCACTTCATTTCCATGAATACTTTCTTTTTCTTTCTATACATCAAAAACAAGAACTTTCTCCAGATTATTTCTAACCCATGCACCTAGAAGTTCAATTTCCTTCATTCCATCTACTTTATCACTTCCAATTGTAACTCCACTTCTAGTGAAAATATTAACATGAGGATCATCGGTCCTTGGATCAGAAGTCATAATTTGGATGCTCTGTGTGGGTTTTTGGCTCCTTTTTTCTCACATCGTTGCTATAAATACAGGACAATATTCAATTACATGATCAAAATATTTGCAATACTTACATATCATAGTAGGATTCTAGCAATCTCTTGCAAAATGACCTGCCTGGACGCAGTTATAGAAAATGATATCGCCTCATCCTTGACCAGCTCCACCTCATTGACCTCTTCCTTGATAGCCTCCTCGACCACCATGTTGTCCATTTTCCTCATTTGTGCGCTCTACTACTTGCATTATGTAAGTATCAGCACTGCACTCCATCATCAAGTCATAACTTCGACAATTTTTCTCATCATGTCCTGCTGATTTAGAAAAGTTGCAAAACAGGTTCCTGGGGGTCTGCACATATTTTTGCAAAAAATAGAAATCTGCAGAATGATGTTTTCCTCTAGTTTTGCATATCTCACATCACAATCTCAATCCTATAATCAATGGATTAGGTGCTTCACTAGCCAAGTAATCTTTGAAAATAGAGAATTGTTCCTTAGAATGGCCCTCTGATTTATACTTTGTACACAATACCTCTTCTATGATTTATTTTCCCTTCTGGATACCTTCCAACTATAAGGTTAGGTTTTCCAACTGACTCTAAATATGTTGCATACTTGCATTATTTTCTCCTATCGGTGAAGCTTCCAACTTCATTACAATCTCTAGAGCTTCGGCTTGAGTTGCTATCTTCTACTAAGTCAAGGGTACTCTGATATGTGGTAGCAACACAACTATAAACTGTTATTTATGTTGCTCTGGAGGTATGTTAAAGCTAACTTTTCCAAAAAAAACCTTGAATCTTTGATCCAATTCCCAAACAAACACATTAGCATTATTTTGTATTTATTTTAGCTCAGTGATGCACTGTGACTCAGACTTCAACTTCTTAAATTCATATATCAACTCTTTCTTAATATCGGCCAATGAGCTACTATGATTAGTCGATTACTTCATATACCATGTCATATATGTTTCTCACAATGTCATAATGAGCTATGCCTTCTTTACATCTTCATCATTGATATGTTTTGTTGTCCATAATGCTTTGGCTAGAAACCAAAACTTCTCAGGATCCTCTAATCCAATTCCTCTCAAAACCGGTATATTAATGTCATCATCCATACATCTTGTTAGGGAGGGGGGGAGGGGGAGGGGTAGCAGGGGTAATGGGATTAGGGGGAGGGGGAGGGGTAGCAGGGGTAACGAGATTAGGGGGAGGGGAAATGCTACAAATACCCTGACTCCTACTGGATTTTGAGTTCGACAAACTTTCAGTTTGGGAGGGGGGATGTTGCAAAGTTTCCTAAGGGTTATCTGGGTAGTTTTCTTCTTTCTCACTTTTAGATTCACTAAAAAGAGGGCTATAACTAGTCTCTATAAAGATCTAGGTATCTACTCTATACCTTTTTCCACTAAGTGTTGCACCGATCTTTGACTAAGATTTATTTCTTCCTCCAAGCATAAGTAAACTAACAATCTGATTACATCTGTAAGACTCCCTTTCCACATAGAAGCATCTTAATCCATAGTTTCAAATAATTCAGATAGTTACCTCGTGGTCCCTTGAAGAATATTCGTTCTAATTCATTGTAGGACATAATGGAGTCTATATAAAATTCCATAATGAATCCTACCAAGATGCTATCAATCCAGAAGTCAACAACCCTTGAAATTTTATTGTTAGTGCTCTTGAGTCATCGTATCATCTTTGGAGTCCACAGTGTAGGTTCGTCGCTCTTAAAGCAATCCTTCTTTTCAGTCAACCTCAACACCCAATCGTAAAATTCAAAATGGAATGTGTTAGTATCCTATAATTCATAGGATCTCAAGGTGATTGGATATGCCATCTTCTTTGAAATTTCATATTGAATTTTTTTTTTCAATATTCAAATGATTTCCAACAAAAAAATATGAAAAAGAAAAGAAAAGAGGGTATAAAAGAAAAAAAATGGAAAAAAGGAAAAAAGAAAGAAAAACCCCAAAAAGAGATAACAATGTAAGTGTTGCAAGTTCAAATGCCACTACTCATTAGATAGGTTTATTCAATCATACACTTTAATCATGATTGGATAGTTTTCAATTTCTGTTGATAGGTTAGAAAATAAATATCTGCCAAACTGTTTAATCTTGGCATATCAGTAGATAGGTAGAGAATGAAACTGGCTCAACAGTTTAAACTGAATCAATGGTAGAAATAAGGATAGGTTTTAGGTTAGAATTTAAATTAAAAAGGTGATTGAGGGTCTGTAACCCCAAACGCGCCCTACAAAAAGAAGAAGAAATGTTAGATGAGTAGTTTGGGTAGGTAGACATGTTAAGGAGAAAGGATGGAAGGAAAATATGAAGATCATCGTACAAGGTGTATTAAAATTTCATTTTCCTATGGTGGAAGAAGAAATATAAAAAAAAAGGGTGTTTGCACTCTAAAGTTTGGAAAATGGGTTATGTTTTAAAAGGTTAGGGACTCAATTTTATTTCAAAACTATTTGGGCATACCTTTTGTCTAAATTTTACCCTAAGTCCCGAAGATATCATTATCCCCTTTATTCCTAACCCCCCTAAAAACACCCATATTCTTCATTTATCCTAAGTTCTATACTACCCCCAACATTCATTTATTCCCTGATCCCACCATCACTTCACCCGTCCCATCTGCGCTAACTGTCTTCCACCTTATTCATCATCCCCTCACATAGCTCCACATCTAATGGTCTTCAACGCTTTTCATCTCCTCCTCAGCCCCCAAAATTTAACCACGAGAGGGGAGGGTGTGGGGGGGTGGTGGTGGGGTCTGAAATGGCCATATCCAATACTGTAGAACCCGCTATGTGTCATCCCCGGATGTAATATTCCAAAATTTTCCTACAATAATTTGGAATATTAATTTTTGTTGATTTCACCTAGGAGGAGAATAAATGGGTACGGAGGCCCATGCATAATTATATTCTAAATAAAATCCCTCATAGTATGAAAGGGGATCATCATTGGAGCTGGTTTTCACACTCTCATGTGTGAACAGGGTCATTTGCAAGTGGACAAGGTCAAGTTTGACCAAGTCAACAGCTGGGATAAGAGGTGGAGAACACTTAGAGAAACAATGCAGTATGAATGGTAAGAGGGTTATTTGGTGGAGGAAACCCTAAAAAGAGTGGGACCCATGGATAGGGGCTTTCACTTGTTTAAAAGGAGGGCAAGGCAGCCATTGTTTCTCATGCTTGCATTATTCATTTCATTATCTATTCAGACATTGTGCATTCTTTGCTATTTAGCAAGAGTTGTTGGGGGAATTCCTGTTTAGGATTAATTCTCCTTCTTGAGAGGCCTCTTGAGGGATTTCACTTATTTTCCTCACATCTAGGCTTGAGGCCAAGCATCCTCCATGAAGACAACATTATTTCTGCAGCAGAATAATGTTGTGTTGCTGGGTGTTGCAATGAGGGTTCACTACACCACCTCCATCAGCTATTTTTCAAAGGGAGAGTCTCTCTTTCTCTTGGGAGATCAGATTGGAGGCATTTTGAAGCTTAGTGAAGACTTTTTCATCAAGGCCAACTCATTCCCTAGCCCTATAATGCAATGCCATCTAGTAACTACATTATTTTTAGTGGAGCATTTGCAGTAGGGCTCTTGTAGATTGTTGGAGGGTAAGATCTTTGGTGAGAGGATCAGCCTTCCACCTGAAAGATCCATTGGAGGAGGAATATTCAGTTTGGGCATCATCTACATCCATCTCCATCCGGTTCTATTTCTGAGTTGCTGCCGCTACCCAGCAACTCCGACATTTTGCAAGCCAATCCTTCTAGGATTGATAGGAGGTAGTCTTTGGGAGCTGAGATCTTCACTCCCAATGTTGTATTGGGCCATGTATTGATATAGTTATGTATTTGACATATGTTAGCATGTATTTTCTCTATAAAATTGTGTTGTCATAGCTTGGGCATACATGTGTAGCAGTGGTTTTATCATGTTTCTTATACTTGTTTCTTGAGGCTAAGCATTGCCTATCTTGAGTGACCTCTTTCCTCAAGATCTTTTATTCATTTGTTGCTGATATTATTTAATGAGATGGCTATGGATTTCTCTCACATTTCTATGATTTGAGTGTTACTGCTGCTCCATTGTTGTGTTTGCATATTTCTGCAGCTCCAACTTTAGAATATCTTGAGATATTCTCATTGTTGTAGCATTTTCCTGATTTGGAATATTACAATGGTATCAGAGCATGATCTCTAGCTCAGCCAGTGGAACTCAGCCATCACGCTATCAAGGAGAGATAAGATGAAGACTCCACTATGTGGAGAGAAGAAGGAAGATAAGCTTACAAAGCTTCTTCCAAGATCTATACAGAGCATTCATGAAGAATTCGAGAAGATAAGAAGGGAGATGTGTACATGATCTCCAATAGGGTTTGAAACTAAGTCAAACTCTAGATTTTCTTATAGGGGGTGTGAGCATGTAGCCACACCCTATGATGTACAGCACAGTCACATGGCCAGTTTTTCCATGAGAGAAGAAGGAGAAGAAGGAATGCCAAAGAAGGGAACTCTTAGTGGTTTCTTGCATGAGTATGAATCTCAAACTTAGAAGTTTAGAGATCATATTAATTTTCTGGAGTTTTGAAAGATCATGGTGAGGAGGAGCAAGCAGCACAATGAGGATAGATTTCTTCTATCTATCTTTGATGGTTCCCCTACTTGTTTAGCCAGGGCTTGGATAGAAGAGCTAGACACCTTTTTGCAGCAACATCAGATTCCTGAAGATGATGCCATCAGAGTAGTAGCATTGCACTTTGGAGGTAAGGTCTATGCATGGTGGTTATTTGAGTCATTTACTTTGAAGAATGTAAATATTTCTTCCTATGCAATGTTCATTACAACTTTGATGGAAATATTTGGTAGGAAAATTTCTGAAACACATGTGGAGGAACAAAACACATCTAAACAAACAAAACCCTTGCATGTGATGAAGAAAACCATAGATTCGGAATCACTTCAGAGAACTATGAAGAAGGATGATATCTTGCATGATACTTTATTGGAGGCAAGACCTTCATCTTGTATTTTGGCACAAGGAGGAAAAGAGATCCCTTTTCCAAAAGAGGATCCAATCAGTAGAGGGTTTCCCACTCATGTTGAGGAGACTGAGGGCAACAACGCTATCATTTCTAGAGTTGATCTAGCACCTCATGCAGAGGGAGGAGGAGCTCTTTCTCCAACTAGAGGGATTCTTGTAGCTTTGCATGGAAGTCCCCGGGATCTCATACATGGAGGTCCAAGCACAATCAGTGAGCAGCATGGTTGTGCAGCATTGCAGCTAGAAATATGAGGAAGGGAGAAAGAGCAGCATCATGTGATGAGAGGCACGCACCCTTCTCTATTTCAAAGAGCTAGTGAAAAGAGGAGACAGACTGTATTGTGCTATGAGAGCAAGGGCAAGGTTTCCCAACCATATGTATAGTCCACTCTTGATATTGATGTCTCACTGCATAGAGGCATTCCACCAGGGAGGCCACCAGATCTATCATTGATGAAATGCATCTTGTATTTGGATTCACCACTCTTGGATTTTGGAGAGGTGAAGGGTTTGGAGGAGAAATTTGGCATGGGGGATGTCAAAGTAGCAAACAACAGCATGAGGAGAGCTTCACATGCCATATCACTAGCACTGTCTCTGAGGATGATTGATCTTTATTGGAGATCTCAGCTCTTGGTAGAGTACAGCTCCAAGGATCTTGGTGCATGCATGATTCTTGATGACTCGGATAGAGATCATAGATACATGGTAGATGATATGGTCATCTATTCACATGAAAAGGTCTTCTTGACTAGAGATTCTAGTCTCAAGGAGAAGTTGTTGCATGCAACACATGAGGACTTCTTTTCCATGCATTTGGATGCATATCTTGCCTTGGAAGAGGAGTTCATTTGGGAGGGCATCTAGCAGGACATACATTAGCATATGGAGAGATGCAGACCCTGGATGATGATGGAGAGGATGTCAGAGCCACCTTCCTACTCATTGGGAGTAAGGAAACATTTTCAGTTGAGCCATTTCAGCTCAATTCTTCGAGTACATGATGGAGAATGTACAATTTCACCTTATGTTTTGTACTTATTATACTTTTATGAGCAGCATATTGTCCCAAGGTGGGTTATTCCTTCTTGAATATTGTGTAATGATGTACTTGAAGCCATTTGTAGCATTGATATTGACTATCTCATTGGTGGTTTGTGGGGAAATCCACAAGATTCTTGGTGTGCACCATTGGCACCATTTTGTACTCTCATGTTTATATCTTATAAAAATATTGTGGCAGCAAACAAGTGGCTGGAAAAACACTTGTTTTTGTTTGATTTGATGCAGGCAAGGAATGCACTACACTGGTTCCTTGTATGGGACCTTGATCCACTTTCTGGTTGTCATGTGACAACTTGTTTCTATTGGTTTTTGCTTCCATGTATTGTTGGTATCTCTATGTTCATGGGGAGCTTTGATTGGAGAGTGGGCTTGAGACTGAGGATGCCCATTGGGAGCATGATTCTCCCTACTATACATGTTGTACATTTCAGGAGGAACCATGGGCTGACCATGAATGCCACACTACATTTCTTTACTTCTTGTGGGAGGGACCACTTGAAGAACTTCAGGAGGCACTCCATGGATCATGATGAAATGGAGGAGTTAGCACATTCAACTATTTTCCCGACTCATCTATGAGCCACTCCATTTATATGAGAAAAACCATTCATAAAAACGAAATAGAGCAGAATGAGAGGTTTACCTGTTGGTCCTACGTTTGAAGTAGATCCACGTGGAGTTCAAACTCCCTGCAACCGTCCTTCCTCCTTAACCTGAAATACAAGAAGAAACCAGCACAAAGGACAAGTTGTACAGCATATATCTACTCTATATGTCAGTGAGATTCATATAAAACATTAAATAAATCATAATGAATGCTCGTATAACAAATATTCTTCATACATTAAAGCATACACTAACACGTTTATTTCGGGAACAGCATGATACTTCTGTATTATAAATAGTACGTACAAAAAGGAAGAGACTACCCGATCCTTCCAAGGTTTTCGTGGTAACGTCGTCCCATCCGTCCAAATTTCCTTGCCTCGCTAAGACTCCTCTCCAAACAGGCAGACACAGATAACATATAAAGGGATGTATATCTCGCGGAAACAAGGGTTTCCCGAAATGAACTGGGAAAGTGCAGGAGGCACTGTGAATCAGACTTGGATAGGGAACCAACAGAGTATAATATCAATACTTTCTCTCTCTCCCTTAAAGCCATACATATGAGGTCTTTTTATAGTCCCTCCAAGTAGTTTCAAGAAGAAAACAAGCAATAATTTTGGCCGGGGTGGTCGTAACCACTCCGGTAACCATCAACCCAGCGCGAAATTAGGGATTTTATATATTTTTTAATCATTAAAATGGCATACGCGGAAAAGTCTAGCTGTACTCGCGTATACACGCGGAAAAACACGGGCATAGTCGCGTATGAAGGATTTTCCACTGTTTTTAAGTGAATTTGTCCAAGTCCGTAGGAATGGGTGCCCATAAAGCCATGTAGCAATCATGAATCATGTCAAGGTGAGAAATGATGCTATAACAGATGCCCCCTAATATATGAGGTCAGAAGGGGTACATGATGGCCGAAATGTATTATGCACATAGAAAGAATTTCGCAAGGACAAGAGAGGACTTCACCAGATTTCAGCCTGCCAAAAACCAATGAAAGAAATCAGAGAGTCAACACATGCTGAGGCGGGCATACCCATGCTCAGTCAAAAATACATCATATATATAGAAAGTACTGAATAGATCCAACATGTATACAAGTATAACCGAACTGAAAGTACATAGTGAATCATCTGAGCAGGGCCCGGAAAGACAAGTCTGTATCAATGTCCAAGTATCACATATAGAAAGCTGATCAAAGATAGTGCAACTGGATGTCTGATCAAGTAACTGAATCTCCAAATACCGGATCATAAGAGGCGGATCAAACGGTACAATCACGCAACTCGGGGATCAAAATATACGATGCTGCTGTGCTGAACTGCAACATATAAGGGTGGACGGCAACACTGGCAGAAACTGAGAGAACTGTCAACAGTGAACCGAGAAATGCTGATGCAACCCGAGGTCTTCACCGATCACAACGGCACAATTCTACACACTGAGAATAAATGAGCTGAAGTCGACCATGTGAGAAATCGTTGGATTACCGGGCAATGATGTTTCCCGTTAACCAACGCGAGACAACCCACCGATAATGATAATGAGTGTCAAGGTGCCCCAGTACAATCTGACAAGTGTGAATGAATGAGTTGAAGTCGAACACTTGAAAGAATCTACCAATCAGAAGGCAATGATGAATCCCCACTGTCGATAGCGAAGAGTCTGCCACTGATGACTGCAAACCCTAAGGTACTGACAAAAAGACTCTAGACCTTATTCCCAGAGCAATGAGTCGGAGTCGATGGGAAAATATTTGCTGGAAGGAAGGCATTAAGGCATCCCACATCAGTCCAGCGCGAGTGTAACCCGCAGGCCAAGATTTGGAAGGAATCGGACGAAGTAGAGTGATGGAACCAAACCGAAGTACGTTTCCGACATGCACAAGATGAAGCTAGCGCACGGAAGAAACCCTCTGAACCAACCAATAATGAAAGATGACACAGAGGCGAGAAATCCACCGATAGGGTCAAATGGAAATCAAGGTACTGCACGAATCCCAAGTGTGATAATGTGTGCTGACGTCGAACACAGGGGAAACCACTCAGTCAAAGACCCATGATGATGATCAAATGCCGAGCACGAGGTCACCTATCAATGATGGAAATAGGCCCAAGGTGCGGCTCTAGGTTTGCTCTCAGAGCAATGTGTCGTAGTCGATAAGAGACAAACCCGCCGGCAAGAAGTCAATGGGGACCTTCTCAAACCAGCACGAGCAGAAGACCAAAACATCTGATGTGATAGAACATGATACTGACAAGACCGAGAAGGCCGACTGAATAATGAGTCAAGAGACACCGCAGAATGGCCGACTCAGGCTAAACTTCCCTTGAACAAAAGCACGACTCGTGATGACCATGGCAGTAAAAAGTGACACTGTATAAGTCTGTTATGCAGGAGGCAGAACAAACTCTCCATATGATTGGAAGAGATAACCAACCGGGGGAGAACTGACAAGTGAAACATGGTAAAGGCTGAACCTAGGTCAAAACTAAAACCATCCCAAATGAAGGAAATATATATAAGTATATGTGCTTTGTTCAAGGGCGACAAACTGACTTTGTACTGCCATCAAAACAACGAAGATACATCCCGTTCCCGCTCTTTTTGTTATATTTAATTTTTTTGTCTTTTTCATATAATAAGCCTGAAAAAGAATAAAAGAATGCTATGGTACAATGGATAGAACGAGTATCAAAAAATCAGATGCACTAGTTCCTTGGATTGGAACAATCCTATGCTCAATGCAAGGTGGCAAAAACTGTTAAGCGATACTCAGAGGAACATTCCATCCATGGGTAAAAAGGTGTCAAGTCGTGATAGCTAAGTGCATGCAATGGTTAACTTGTACAGAAAGTCAAGGTCAAAATTTGGCTTAAACATCGAGTCCAAATGAAGCCGGCCAAAGGCCAGGATAAACAAGTAGCCAATATGCAATGCAGTAATACAACTTAACGACACCAGGGAGCCTCTAGGGTATAAGCCAGAAAAATGATAAGTGACGAAGGAGAAGAATGAAGCTTCAACACAGAAGACATGGCGGGACTAAAGAGGACTCCCGAGCCTACATAAAAAGCAGCATGGGCAACAAGTGATAGCGAGGAACTAACTAGGAAGCCCATGTAAAGGAAGGCTTTACCATCAAGTCATGATTAAAAAATCGGCGAGTGAAATGGGTGTAATACTCATGACCTGATGGGATCGACCCTAAGGCAAGTGATCAGTATGGAGGCTAGAATGCAAGATGCAACGGAAAGTGATTCCCTAACCTATATGCCAGTGAAGATCATATACCTGTCGTGAAGAGTCTGAAATCATGGGTCAAAAACCGGGAAAAATCTCGAAATCGTCAAAATGTACCTGAAACATACCAAACTGGGCACTTCCAAGCAATCGAGTTATACAACATAAGACAGATCGAAAAAATAAGCACAAGGAAATTTTTGCAAAAATTTTCAATTTTTTAGCCATAAATACACAAATTACCTCTCAATTGGTTCATTATTGCATAGCTGATTTGGAAAAAGAGCTCTGGAGCTAAAAACTTGTTTCGTCAAATCAGGAACAACCGACCGTCGGAATTCAGCGAAACTTCAGGTAGGCTCCTTATTCATCCTGTTTAATCATTTTGTCCATTTAAAAATTAAATTTAAGTGAATTTTTGCCTAGAAACCCTTCTTAAAAAATGCGTATCTGCGCATACGCGGGTTCAATGAAGTGAAGCCGCGTATACACGCGACTGTGCACAGGAAAAGTCGCGTATGCGCAGGTCCATAACTCAAAAAAAAGTTTCTAATGCAAATTTTAATGAAATTTTTCAGGATGACTATCTCTTGGAGGGAACGTGAGCACAGCGCAATAGACCAAGAGGTCATGCAGGATCGCGCGGCACAAAATGTCCTCCGAAACTGTGGTTTATTCAAATTTTTCAAAATGCCAAATATGAAAAGTAATGTGAGATTGCTTGAAATGCTGGTAAATTACTGGGAGCCAGATCAGGATTGCTTCATCATTGATCAAATGCCACTACGCATAGAAGTGGAAGATATATATTTCATCACTGGACTCTCCAGGAGGGGAGACCCAGTGGATCTGCACGGAAAGCCCCTGGGAGGGTTGACCGTGGAGGACTATGTCCAAATCTATTGCGTAGATAATTCCAAGAAATTTGGCACACAGATTGCAATCAGAGATATCAGGGACTTGCACATAAAGATCCTCCTATTCACCATCGGCAGAGTGGCAGGATCTGCCTCACTGCATCAGGCGTCCAGGACGCACATGAGCATAGCCGTAGAGTGCTTAATTCATGTGTATGATTGGTGCACTGCCCTGCTACAGAACATGAAACAACAACTGACCTCCATTCGCCAAACAAAAACAAAACACTTTGGCTATGGAACCATTTTGACTACATTCTTCTTCAAGAGAGTTCCAGCTTTGAGACCCAAAGTCATCTCAACTATCAGCAGCCCTCGGGACCCAAGAATCGCCCGTTGGGCAGACATGATGAAGAGACTGGGGGGCAGCGAGGTACCCCGGACCACCTGGGACGATGAGTTCTTCTTATGGTGGAGAGAACAAATCATCGCAGTGGATGACTATCCCTATGCCGGGATGGATTTCCGAGGAGATCCAGATCTAGTACTTCCACCCGGTGAAGCATGGGGAGCAGTCGGTAAGTTTTTTCAAAAATTTTAACTTATATGATTTTTTTGGATTTTCAAATATGTATGAAAATGAAAAACAAACATGTTTTTGGATTGGATTCATAATGACTGACAATTAAAAATGATCATGTTTCAGATGTTGGACCAGTTCGTCCTGAGGGCCTAGCACGTCACAAGCGCCGCAGAGGTGAAGCGGAGACAGCGGATTCTGACAGGACACTCCAGGCCGTGCAGAGAAACTTGGAGGGACCGACCCGCCAAATCCCTCTGGCTGCTGTGGAGGACTTGCCAGAAGCCGTCCAGAGACGGGTTGTAGGAGTACCCTGGGACTGGGTTAGACTTTTCCGCCGTGTGGCCACTGCAGTGATGTTCTATAGGAACGCAACTTCTGGGCAGGGTCCTTAGGAGTAGACAGATTTTACATATTAGATGACTGTATATTTTTTGAGACTGAACATGATGGGGCATAAGCCCAAGTTTTGTATGGCATTTATGGATCCAAAATTTTGTAAAGTTTTTTGACATACCGATGATATATATACAGCGATATTTGATGTGATGTGATAAATGTATCAAATGTATGATGATTTTGATGATTAGATTTTATTGTATTGAATGATTAATATGCCAATCTAAATCTTGATTAGCCAATGAGTCAGCAAACCAATTGTCAGCTCGAGGAATATGAATGAATGTTAAAAATTGAAATGACCTTTGTAACAAACGTACCCTCAAGAACAATCGTAATAAAATTGGATCTCGTACCCGATAAGTGTTGTTCAACTGCGACACCACCAGCTGGGAGTCCAAGAAAACTACCAACGAATCAACACCCAAAGATATCGCCTCCGAGAGTAGATGAATGACTGCAGTGTATTCTGCTATATTATTGGAAGCAGGACCAATGCAGACCCCTCTTGATACCAACAGCTGACCGGAAGGATAATGAAGCACCCAAGCCGCGGAAGCTAAGTTCCGGGTGTGTCTACTAGCACCATCGGCGAAACCATAATGACTCATGACATCAACACAACCTGCCAAAGCAGATCAAAAAACATCACCATCTCATCAAAAATCGAAAATCAAACAGATATGTACAAGACAAAAACTACTATATACAAAGCAAAATGCCAGGCCAAAGCCTAGGCATAATACTTCTTCAAATAGAGCCCATTTCGAAGCTCCGACAACTCATTCCCTTCGAAGTCAACCAAGGTATACACTCCTTTCTTAAGGACCTTCTTGACGATATAGGGGCCATACCACATCGACTTAAACTTTCCTGCCCCCAAGGCATCTTTCTCTTGGGCATAGACCAAAACAAGGTCGCCTTCGGAAAAGACCCTAGGCTTAACCGCCTTATCGTACTGAACTTTAACTCTGTTTTTATGCGCTTCGTTCAACGTGGCGGCATCTCGACGCTGCTCATCAAGATGTTCCAGATGAAGAAGCCGCTCTGCCAGACTAGAAGTGTCAAGAAGAAGCTCAACAGCCAGTTTAAGGGAAGGAATCTCGCATTCAATGGGAAATACGGATTCCACCCCGTGGACTAACTGAAACGGAGTAAAGCCAGTTGCAGTTTTAACTGATGTCCTGTACGCCCAGAGTGCAGGATATAGCATAATGTGCCAATTGGATCTATGTTTATCAATCGTCCGTTGAAGAATTGTCTTCAAGGACTTATTCACGGCTTCGACCTGGCCATTGGCCTGAGGATAATACGGAGATGAATGCTCCTGCCGGAAACCCAATTTAAGAGCCAATTCAACCATCATACTGTTCTGAAAGTGACTGCCATGGTCAGTAACAATCTCTCTAGGTATACCGAAACGAGCGATAACTTGGTTGAAGAAGAAAAGAGCTGCAGTCTCACCATCGTTCCCAAAAGTAGGCATAGCTTCGACCCACTTCGTAAAGTAGTCTACTGCTACGATAATGTACTTGTGACCTTTTGCCGAAGGCGGGTTACAAGTAGTATAATCCATACCCACTTTGTAAAGGGTCCGACAGTAACGACTGGAAAAAGCGGAGCTGGATGAGCGCGCATTTTTCGAGTATACACTTGACAAGGATGACACTTCTTGACCGATTCAATACAATCTTTGAAAATCGAGGGCTAGAAGTAGCCAGCACGCAAAATCTTTTGGGCTGTAGCAAGCCCCGATAAATGACCCCCACAAGCTCCACCGTGAGAATCATTGAGCACAGCCTCAGCTTCTTCGAAAGTTAAGCAGCGTCTTAGGATTGAATCAACCCCTCGACGGTACAAAGCATCACCAATAATCAGATAACTTTTAGCTAAGTGACGCAGCTTACAACGCTCATCTTTCGAAAAGAAGAGGGAAACTTCGCAGTCTGGAGATATACAATGATGTCCCCATACCAAGGATCTTGTGGAGAGATCAGAAACAAGTGTTCGTCCGGAAAGGACTCATCATAGATCATCTCCTCTCCACAAGGCAACTCGGAGATCAATTCCGCAAAAACTAATGACTTCTTGGATTTTGCAGACATGAACTCGAGATCAAATTCTTGTAAAATCACAATCCATCTATTATATTTTCCCCCAATCACTCGCCTGCTGAGGACAAACTGAAATGGATTGGCAGCTGCCAAGACATAAGTTTTGCGAAGACTAATATAATGCCGGAGTCGCTGCACAGCATGAACTGCTGCTAAGGCTAATTTTTCTATCGGGGTGTATCGCAGTTCAGGTCCTACCAGTCCTCGACTAAGGTAGTAAATAACATGCTCAGCCGGAGCATCATCCTCCTGAACCAGAACCATACCAATGGTAGATTCTGCTGTAGCCAGATACAAAAGAAAATCTCTGCTATAATCGGGTGGACTCAGTAAAGGAGCAGAGGTCAATGCATTTTTCAAGGCATCGAATGAGCGTTGAGCATAGTCGTCCCAAAGAAAAGGAACTCCTTTCTTCAACAGTCTCATATATCCCTTTGTAATCTCAACATAGTTAACGATAAACCTCCGAAGAAAGTTAGACTTCCCTTGGAGACTTTGAAGCTGACGGATTGAAGACGGGGGAGGCAACCGAAGTATTGCCTCAACCTTGAAGGGATCTACCCTTATCCCTTCCCTAGACACGATAAATCCCAATAGCCGACCGGATGTTACCGCGAAAACGCACTTGTTCGGATTCAAACGAATTTTATAAAAACGACATCTTTCAAATATTTTCCGGAGGTGACCTGGATGATCTATCCTCTTTCGAGAATGAGCAGCTAGATCATCTAAGTATGCCTCGATGATTTTCTTGATGTCGTGGAAGGCGTAAGACATGGCCCGCTGAAAAGTAGCTCCAGCATTTTTAAGACCAAAAGGAATTTTCTTATATGCAAACGTACCCCAGGGACAAATAAATGCGGTCTTATGTTGATCTTCTGGACGGATAGTAATTTGATTATAACCAGAAAAACCGTCCATGAAGGAAAAAATTTCGTTACCGGCACACTCATCAATAATCCGATCAATGAAGGGTGTGGGGTAATTATCTTTAGGACACGCCTTATTCAGGTCTCTGAAATCGATGCACACTCGAATTGTTCCTTGCTTTTTATCAACAGGAACGAGGTTTGAAACCCATTCAGTCAGAGGAACTGGGAAAATGAATCCCGCCTTAAGCAGCTTTTCAACTTCAGCTTTGATAGCTGCTGCCTTCCTAGGATTAACCTGACGAAGTTTTTGCCTGACCGGCTTAGCGTTTTCATACGTCTTGATCTCATGCTGGACGATAGATGGGTCTATGCCAGGCATTTCCTCATAAGACCAAGCAAAAACATCCCTATACTCTTTGAAGAGCTCGGTATAGATTTGAACTTCTTCACGGGAACATTCAGCTCCAATGAAAACGTTCTCAATAATGTTGGGATTCCCGGAGATGTTCACCGGGATAGTCGGAGAGATCACAGCCATGTTCCCTTCAGCATAAACCTGTGCTGGTGCTAAGGGGCTCAAGACTGGGTGAACAGGTCCAGGAGACTGAGGACTTGGAAAACTAGCTTCGACTTCGCTCAAGTCAGGTAGGAAGTAGGACCGATGATGCAAGTCATCCCACGGTCTCTCTATACCTGTCATTGCTTCCAGGATGGCCTCTTCAGATGGAAGAGTTGTATCTAGACAATCCTGGGCAGAAGAAGAAGTAAGCGTCCAAGCCGGAGCCACATCACCATCCAACTCTTTCGGCGAAAGAGGAGCTGGATCAGACTCTGCAGTGTCAACAACAGACTGATATGCAATCTCAGCTGCAGAAATCGGGAATGCCATTCCACCCACTTGCCCTTCCTCCAAAGTGGCGGTTGGGGAAGGTAAGGTCCAAGGGTCCGAAAAATAATGAGTTCGAAAGAACTCTCTTCGAAGGGGAGCCTTGGAGGATGAAATAGCATTAACAGACACCTTAGGAGGAGGAAGATCAAAAGAACCCATCAGGGAAGAATACATTCCAACTCCCAGATTCTCGACAGGCGCCTTGGTATTATCCAACTTAGGCACAGATGAGTCAGAAGGCGCATCCAGGTCTACAGGAGGACAGTCCAGTTGATCCACCGTAACTATCCTCCCTTCGTGGGGGAAACATACTATCCGAAATAGTGAGGATGCAATAGCATCCATATCATATATCCAGTTCCTCCCCAACAGAAGGCTGTAGTCCAAGGCTGCATCTACTACCTCAACCTCTATGTTAACGGTTTTGCCCCCAACACAGATGGGCAAAGCCGGGACAATACCATGGGGCCTATGAGAATGACCATCGAATGCAGTAAGAATAGTGCTAGATGGAACAAATTTGGGAGATCCTAGTGTCTTCCAGCATGCGAGAGACATCATGCAAGTAGAAGCACCCTCATCAACAACCGTGCGAAAGATATTAGTCTTCCGATACGATGATTTAATATGGAAGGCCATATGATGAGGAAGTCTCTTCTTAAAATTCTTCATATCAAAGGTAATCAGAAGAGAATTTTTCGGATCAATAGCCCCAATGGCAGTGAGCAAAGCACTGCGCTGAGCCGGACAGGACTGGAGTACCTCTAAAGCCGACATAGCACAAGGAATTTGCGCCAGATCTTCTACAATCGAGTAGTTCTGGGCAGCCCTCATGTTCGGATTAATCGTTGACCGCTTAGAGGATGCCTTCGGTATCCGAGGCATAGACTCAACAGTTGGCTTCGTGATGTGAAGCGGCTCAGTAGCATCAGGAACTTCCTTAGCTTTTGAAGATTCCTCTCCGCCATAATCACGGGATCTCGTAGCGACATCCACGTGAGCACTCATCATAAAGATATTCGATGGAATTTCCCCTTCCTGAGCACCTCCAGAGGAAGCCCCAGGATTCTGATTCGCGCCAGCAATTAATTGCTGCCCTTGGGGAAAAGGGTTTGTTAGCACAGCCTGGGAAGAAGAACCCTGCTGAGATAACAGGCGCTGAGCATCCTGAATTTTTGGGCAAAGGTGCGTGAGATGATCTCCAGCACAAAGCTTGCACGGAAATTTAACTTTCTTTTTCTCCTTTTGCCCTTCACCAACACGCTCGTTGGTCTTATTTGCATTGCCCTTCCCATTCTTGCCCTTCTTCTTGTTATTACGTCCCTTCTTCTTCCCATCGGACTATTGATTTCCTTTGGGTTCAGAAGACTGGACCGCATTAATGGACATAGACAAGGAAGGTGATGAATCAGCAGGCACAGCCTGACCAGAAGAAGCAGATTGTAAAGACAACTGCTGCAATTGAGAAAGCAAGCTGGCTGCACTACTACTGACCGATCCGACAAGTCCGTCACCATGCGGACCAGGTTTGGGTTTCGATAGATCCAATTTGGAGCAAGGAGCATTGGGAAAATACTTGTAAAGCATGCCAGACTGAGAATAGATCAACTCTAACTGCTGGGCCCTAAAGATGGCCTGCTCCTCGGAATATACCCCTGACATGGATACATCCTTTGAAATATCCGACTGAAGCGATTTCAAAAACCACTCGAGAAGGAACTCACCTGGAATATGGGCTTTGATAAGCCTCTTCCTTCTCCTCCATTCCTGAATATGATCTGAAATGTGAGTTGCCTCATCCTGCTTAAAATTAGCCAGGAGTTCGGTCCCAGCCTCATATCTGACAGGCAACTGAAAATGGTTAAGAAAAGTGACAGCCAGTTCTCCAAATGTGGCGAAACTGCCCCCAGTGAGCTCTATATACCACTTCGCAGCATTTCCAGTTAAGGTGCGCTGAAATAATCTCAATCTAATCGAGTCATCGATCAGAGAGTTCGATGAGCACCATAAGTGGAATGTGGTGACGTGGTCCGCCGGATCTTCACCATTCTTACCTTCAAACTTAGGGATGTCTGAAGGAAGTTTGGTTGGAACCGGAGGCCACCCCGGACTATACCGAATCGGGTCATTAGTTAACTTCGCCAAGTCTGGCAAGTTTAACGTTGCCAGAAATGGTAATCGCGGCGGAGCCTGAGAATTCCATCCTTGATGGGATGGATTTCCCACATTCTGAAAAGAATAGCCTGGATTTGATGAGGCACCAGGCTGCCAGAAAGGACCCGTAGAAAACGGAGAAGAACCTCCTCCCCACGCCGAGCTACCAAAACCCAGACTAGTTCCCCCCGCTGAAGTATTGACTGAAGATGTAAGCCCCTGGTAGGGGTTCCATGCATTAGATAGAGGAGAAAAAGACTGATAAGCACTCGATGCAGGGAAAGAAGCATTCCCCGGATGACTCGCGATGAACTGATTCCCTGCCCCCGACGTTGCAAACATAGGATTCCATCCTGTAAAAGAAGCCGAACTTGGCCCCTGAGCCCAAGGATTAAAACTTTGGGTCTGGGACGTAAAAGGAAACGACCCTAAAGAAGGATTGGGACTAGGAATATGCCCAGTCCCAAAGGGGAAACCCTGGAAAGAAGCTGATCCACTAGCCATGTTGGACATGGGCGTAGATCCAACTGCACCGGCGGTAAAGGAAAAAGAGGGATTTCCAGCAATGGACATCCCTGAAACGAAGGGACCAGATTGGGAAGCATATGCTTGGGTGAACCCAGAGCCAAACATAGCAGTGCTAGAAGCACTCGAAGATAGAGCAATAGTGCCCCCTGCCTCGGCGGAAGCAGGGGTCTGAATGCCCGCAGCACTCACGGTAGAAGTCGCTTTCCCAGTCGTGGCCATCGAAAGATAAGAAAGATATGGAAGATCCGGCGGTCTCTCAGACTCCGGTCCGACGTACTGAATAACAAACGGATGATCAAGAGGAAGAGGAGATGGACCTGTAGCTGCAGGCTCAGGTATATCTTCTATCTGAAAATCTTCTTCCTGAGGAAACAATACTCTCGAGGTGAGCTGAACGCTCCTCTCGGAACCGACACCGGAATCAGCAACGAAACCTTCAGACCTTAGTGGAGGATCTCTCTCCACAGCGTCAGACTCTACAGGGTGAAAACCACCTGCTAAATCGCTCCTACGCCTTCTCGAAGAAGGCTCTGCACTCTCGAGAGATAACCCCCGGATTCTCCTCAAACGTCGAGGCGCTTGATCAGCCACTTTTACAGATTTATTATATTAGACTCAAGAAAAGTGAAAAGCTAGGCAAGCTAGGAGCAAAGAGCACACACTAAAAACAAAACCCTGAGAAACAGCAAGCAAACAGCCTCCAAGTATTTCCGCTCCGGGTGATGAGGACCGGACACCAAAATACAGGAAAGCGAAGTATAGGGCCTTCCGAAAGCAGCCTGGGATGATTAGGGCCCAGAACAACTAGCGAAGGTATCAGAAACAGTTACGCCGACCTCCTAACAACAGCCTTTGCCGGCTCAAGCACCCAAGCTTCGCAAGGGCACCCCCCAGAAGTACTGCTGGAAGTGATGCGACGTCTGCCTCAGGTATCACGGGTATTCCCCCCCGCAGTCACCTGTGTGGAACCTAGGAACAGCAACTATGGACACCAATCCGTATCAGAAGCTGGGCGGAACGGTCTTGAGGTTAGATTCAGCTAATCGGAGGGGGGGTATCCCTCTTCTTAACCTTCACTTCCCCTCGCGCTTGACTCTCGGATGAGAGCTTTCCCAGTCCACCTCACGGAGTTGGATTTCACTCAATTAATCAACTTCTATGTTTGTTTGAGCGGCCTTGGAGAGTTAACTCTCCTCTCACCTATTCCAAGGCCCTACAACCTAGCTAGTTGGTGATTAACACTTAGTAAAACTTGCTAGTTGATTTTAGATTAAATCGCTTATTTTAAGGGTTGTTGTATTAAGTCACAAGGATATGGAGTTGAAACCAATGGTGTTTTGACGCGAAAGAAATTAATAAAAACCTGACTACATGCACATGCAGTTCTTTGTCTTTCGATGAAGAGCAATTTCTATATAAGTTCTACGAGACTAAAAAATGTATTTTTCTTTTCGAATTACAAACTCACACTCACAAAAACTAAGAAGCTAACTAAATGATTCAATGCACCTAATGCAAATAACCACTAGCATGTAAATTCTAAGATGCAAAAAGTCCCTTGAAACAAGGTGAAATTCCCCAAAAAGGCTCCTTCAGTATTAACTCATCTTTTGATATCCAGAAAGCCAATTCTTGCAAACAAGAACTCTTAATATAAGACACCAAAATACTCAACAAGAAGAAGAAGAAATCAAAAGACAACCTCTCCTCTAAATCAAGCTGAAAACTAGAAGCAAGAAACTTCACTAAAGTCTCAAAAAGATGAAGCCAAACGAAAATGAAAAATGCAACAACAAAAACAAAAACAAGAAACAATGTTTCTTGAGTTCTTGATATGCAAAAACAAAAAGCAAAACAAATGTTTTTGGGCTTTTTAGTTTTATAAAACAAGAGCTTCAAAAAAAAAAAACCAAGAACAACTATCTCAATCTAAGCCAAAACGAGACCGAATTTCAAGCATAAACTTCAACTATGCCCCCAAACCTTATAAAGCTAATGATAGCAAGATCAATAAGAGCAATGGAAGACTAGAAACTCAATCAAACAGCCAAGAGAAATAGTGCAAATTCGTTGCAACACAAAACTCCAAAGAAACAAGAAAAGTTCTTCGAAAATCGCAACAAAACCCTAGCCTATGAAACCCAAGAAAACCAATCGAAAACAAAGCAAAGAATGCAATGCAAAGCACAACACAAAGATAGGAGCGAGTCAGTGAGCAGAAGCTCTCTATTCTGGTAAAGCAGAACAGCCAAGAACACTCAGAAAGCGATCTTGGAACTCAATCCAGGAGTGCTTGCACCAACAAGAACACTTCGCCAAAAAGATCAGTTTTCGGACAAACGAAAGAGAAACAAGACTTGAAACCACTTCTGTCACACTCCAGTAAGTATAGAGACTCTGTAGACACAGGCCTCCACAGCCAGAAAAGACCAAAAACACCAGAATCTTAAAATTTCAAATTCAGCCTAGGTATACGCGACCTTGCAGTTATGCAACAGGCGTGTATACGCGTCTGTGTTGAGGGAAACCCGCGTATACGCGGTTCCTTCTACACAAACTCACGGGTATACGCGACTGTGTGCAAGAAAAAAGGCGTATACAAAGAAAGATAATGAAAAATAAAAAGTACAAGCCCGGGAAAGATATCAAAGCTTCAGACTGACTGCAAGAAAGCAAACTGGACTGTAAAAGACAGAAAAAACTGTTGGCAACCTACCAAACAGCTGAAACAACCCAACAGGAGAATCACAAAAATGTGATCCCCAGCGGAGTCGCCAGTTCTGTTTCGGGGAATTAACACCCTAGAGGTTGGTTGGGATTCAACCTCCACAGAGTAGGGGCGTACTACTTAACAGAGACTCACACGATCATGCACATTCATAAAAACTAAATAGAGTAGAATGAGAGGTTTACCCGTTGGTCCTACGTTTGAAGTAGATCCACGTGGAGTTCAAACTCCCTGCAACCGTCCTTCCTCCTTAACCTGCAATACAAGAAGAAACCAGCACAAAGGACAAGTTGTACAATATATTTCTACTCTATATGTTAGTGAGATTCATATAAAACATTAAATAAATCATCATGAATGCATGTATAACAAATATTCTTCATACATTAAAGCATACACTAACACGTTTATTTCGGGAACAGCATGATACTTCTGTATTATAAAATAGTACGTACAAAAGTAAGTGGAGAGATCACCTGATCCTTCCAAGGCCTTCGCAGACCGTCGTCCGGATCCGTCCAGCCCTTGCCCCGCTAAGACTCCTTCCAAATGAGTGCATACGAGATAACATATAAAGGGATGTGTATCTCAAGGAAACAAGGGTTTCCTGAAATGAACTGGGAAAGTGCAGGAGGCACGGGGAATCAGACTTGGATAGGGAACCAACAGAGTATAATAGTAATAATTCTCTCCCCCTTAGGCCATACATATGAGGTCCTTTTATAGTCCCTCCAAGTAGTTTCAGCAGTTGGAAACAGTTGGCCACGGGCTGGGGTGGTTGAACTACCCGAGTAACCATCAACCCAGCGCGAAATTAGGGATTTTTATATATTTTTTAATCATTAAAATGGCATACGCGGAAAAGTCTAGCTGTACTCGCGTATATACGCGGAAAAACATGGAAAAACACGAGCATAGTCGCGTATGGAGGATTTTCCACTGTTTTTAAGTGAATTTGTCCAAGTCTGTAGGAATGGGTGCCCATAAAGCCATGTAGCAATCATGAATCATGTCAAGGTGAGAAATGATGCTATAACACTTCCCTACTCTTTGGAGTTGAGGGAGAATTTCCAGTTGAGCCATTTCAACTCAAGACCTCAAGTACATGATGGAGAATGTACAATTCCACTTTATGTTTTGTACTTCTTTCTTTTTATGAGCAGCATATTGTACCAAGGAGGATTATTCATTCTTACATATTGTATAATGATGTACTTGAAGCCATTTGTAGCATTGAGATTGGCTATCTCATTGGTGGTTTGTGGGGAAAGCCACATGATTTTGGGTGTGCACCATTGACACCCTTTTGTACTTCCATGTTTACATCTTGTAGAATGACTGTGGCAGCAAACAAGTGACTGGGAAAGCACTTGTTTTTGTTTGATTTGATGCAGGCAAGGAGTGCACTGTGCTGGTTCCATGGGAGGAACCTTGATTCACTCTCCGGTTGTCATTTGGCAACTTGTTTTTATTGTATCTTGCTTCCGTGTATTGCTAATTTGTTTATGTTCATGGGGATCTTTGCTTGGAGAGTGGGAGATGATTTGAGGATGTCCCTTGGGAGCATGATCCTCCCCACTTTTCATATGGTACATTCTAGGAGGACCCATGGGCAACCCATGATTGCCACATTACATTTTCCCTCTTCTTGTGGGAGGAACTGCTGGAAAAACTTGGAGAGGTACTTCATGGATCAGGAGGAGATGGAGGAGTTAGCACAACCAACTCTTTTCCCTTTGAGGATGAGGGAAGACTCGTCTATGAGCCACTCCATTTATATGAGCAAGACATATGGTAAGAGTATTGTTGGATTGCATCTCTTAACCATATATGTGCAGAGATTTGCTCAAAGAAGGAATATCCTTCCTTCTAGATTTTATGGTCTACATAGGGCCATTATGGATGATCACTCCCTAAGAGGATATGGGAGGGAGATTTCTCATGGAGAATGTACTCACATTGCACATTATATCATTCACTTTCTCCATATTGTTGAGGAGATTATGGCAACAAGTAAATGGTGGGGAGGCCACCCATCATTTTATTTTCTATGGCAATGGAGAGTCAAACTACGTTAGCTACATTTGAGGGACCATTTTCCTTCTCCTTTACTTTACATGGCAGCCAACATGATTCTCATTATGGTTCCCTTGATTGATATTGCTAGAGATTTTCTTGGGAGCTTGATTGAAGGAGAGACACATTGGGTGAATGTGTCCTTTGAGGGAGAAATTCCTCACCCTTTTTTCACTACATGTTCTGAGGGGGACATGGGACATGATATGGTTACCTTAACAACACATTTGTCACTTTATGAGGTGAGCCATATGATGGAGGAGATGCCATATGATGATGACTTCCAACTCATCATATATGGAGATACTTGGGCCAGCATGATTTGCAGCGTTGGAGGAGAGATCCTTGGAGATCTAGTCTTCATCTTGCCACTTGAGGGCAAGTATTTTGCAGCCCAGGATCAGCACTCTCTCTAAATTTATCATGAGTGGAGAGATGGACAGCATGGGGTAGGCTGCATTGTCTACCATGAGCAGATTTTCATCCCACCTACTTTGTCGGAGTCAAAGGTGGAGGATAGTTTCCAGAAGTTGCCTAGTTGGAAGGTGACTCATTTTGCATGGCTCATAGCTTGGAGATGGAGGATCCACATGAGGAAGATGTTCCTCAACACATCTCAGACTCCATGCCTTGAGAGGAGGCTTTCCAGTTCTGTCCTTGCAGTTGCTTGAGGACAAGCAACATTTGGGAGGGGAGGACTGTAATGTTCCCAAATTTTCTGACAATAATTTGGAACATTAATTTTTGCTAATTTCACCTAGGGGGAGAATAAATGGGTAAAGAGGGCCATGCATAGTGAAAATATCAATAAAATCCCTCTCAGTATGAAAGGGGATCATCATCGGAGTTGGTTTTCACATGCTCATGTGTGAATAGGCTTATTTGCAAGTGGACAAGGTCAAGTTTGACCAAGTCAACAACGCTGGGCCAAGAAGTGGAGAGCACTTAGAGAAGCAGCACAGTATGAATGAGGAAAGGGTTATTTGGTGGAGGAAACCCTAAGAGGAGTGGGACCCATGGAGAGGGGATTTCACTTGTTTAAAAGGAGGGCAAGGCAACCATTGTGAGACATGCTTGTATTATTCATCTCAATTGTCTATTCTGACAATTGTGCATTCTTTGTTGTTTAGAAAGAATTGCCAGGGGAATTCATGTTTAGGATTCCTTCTCCTTCTTGAGAGACCTCTTTAGGGATTGTTCTTCATTCTCCACATATATTGGCTCAAGGCCAAAGCTTCCTCCTCCAAGACAACGTTATTACTGCAACAACATAATACTGTATTGCAGGGTGTTGCAGTGGAGGACCTCAACATCATTTCCAGAGCTGATTTTCAGAGGAGGGAGTCTCCATTCCTTTGGGAAGCTAGTGAGGAAGGTTTCAGCACCTATTGAACATCTTGGTAGAAGGCCAGCCCATTCCCTTGCCCATACAACACAGTTTGCTTCAGTGACTACGTTATTTCTAGTGAGAAATAGCCGAGGGGCTTTGCAGATACATTTGGAGGGGAAGATCTTTGGTGAAGGGATCAACCTTTCACTTGAGAGATCCATTGGAGGAGGCATATTCAGTTTGGGCATCATCTACAGCCATCTCCATCTAGTTCTATTTCTGAGTTCCTGCAGCTACCCAGCAACTCCGACATTTCTGTAGAATTGTCATTTTGTATGTTATGCAGCCAATCCTTCTAGGGATTGTGCATTATTGTTTCCAGGGGTTGAGATCTTGCTCCCCCTATTGTATTTGAGCCACATACTGACATATTTGTGTATTGACACTATTATGCAGCAGTTTCCCTTCATGAACTGCACTGTCATAGCTTGAGCATACATATGTAGCAGTGGTTTTGTCATGGTTCATGTACTTGTCTCTTGAGGCTGAGCATTGCCTATCTTGTATAACATTTCCTCAAGATCTTGTATTCAGTTGTTGCTGCTATTTATTAATAATATGGCTATGTATTTCTCTCATGTTTCTATGAGTTGAGTGTTGCTGTTGCACCATTATTGTGTTTTCTTATCGCTGGAGCTCCAACTTTAGAATATCCTGAGATATTCTCATTATTGTAGCATTTTCCTAATTTTGGAACATTACACATGCTCCTTGTCAAAGACATTCCCCATAATGCTACAACACATAAGAAGTTCCTCCCAAGGTGGAAGTACCTCTTGATCATCTAATACCAAGGAGATAATGTCATCTCCTCTTCCTGCAACATCATGCAAAGTGTGAGAGAAATTTTGTTCTTGCTCTCTCCAGAACAAGCAAAGCAACAAAAGATTTTGCTGCCTCCCCATACTTCCATCATACCATCTATGTGATGAAAACATAATGAATGATATGAATATCACATCAACACTATACATCCATACTCCATGTTGTCCAAAGATGCAAGTATCCTACCACATACCCTTAGAAAGAGGATGATGACCAAACTCTTTCAAGAGTAACCAGCGCAGCCAATCCTCCTGCTGCTCGGTATCATAAATCTGCAAGTAGCTCACCAGCTTCTTGCTCTCCATCCACATCCACTCAACCAATTGTGGATGTCTCCTTCAATCCTTCATCTTGGTACTCCTCCCATGAGGGCTACCTTCATCCTAAATCAGATTTCTGCACTTCATGGGATTTCGAAATGCAGTCTTCCCAAGGATCAATTTGACCCCATAAGGACCCAAATAGGTGGTAGGAAAAAACCTCCCATCATGATGTGTATGGCTCAAGGAATGTCCAACACAAGCATGAGAGATGTTATCCATCCGAAGATGTCCTCCATCATCTATCTTCTCTTGTGAGAAGGGAAGAACCTCCTCAAACTGTTGAAGAATCTTGCACTCCATGATGTGTGGGAGTGCACCTCTACTGAAATCTTCCCGGGAGATCTCCCCCTCATGCGTGGTCTTCCAAAACCAAATAGGCCTTGGATCTACTGCAAGTAGAAGTCTCTCTTTGATATGTGGCATGCTCATTGAGAGAGTGTCATCTAGAGAGGAGAAAGAGTTTCTTATCTCCAGATGTCTACCCCTTCTCATTGCTTCCTCCATGGCTTCCTGAATGAAGCTGCCCTTTGAGTGCTCACATAAGGAATGGTTCCTCTTTTCTCTATCATTACCTTTGTGCAGCGCAGTGCTATTCTATAGCTCTAAATCAACTACATGCAATGATATAGACCCATCCATAGTGTTTGCTGAAATGACAAGAGATGGACTTTTAAACATACCTTGGTGAAATTTGGAAGCTCCTTGCAGGGCTGCAAGAGTTTCCCCTTCATATATGTTGGCTTCCCAAACTATTGAAGATGAAGGTTGCTCCTCCATAGTCTCAACTACGCTGGTACATGCCTCTTCAACTGGTGGTGAGGGCTCCTCCCTTCTTTGGCCAAATCTTCTAATCATCTTCTGAGAAAATTTAGCAAGAGTGGATACCCTTGCATGGCTCCAATGTATAAACCACCGAGTACTTGCTTCACCTTCAAGGTGCAGCGTTGCAACTTCTACAACCTCTCTATCTACTATAGGATGTAGCAGAAAGAAAGCCTCTAGCTTCATCACCCAAACCTCTGCTGCACATGTGAGTGATCCATCAAAAGTGGACAATAGAAACCTATTGCCTCTCATCATCCCATAGTTGTGGGGTCTTCTCTCTTCTTTCTCTTGAATAAATTATGGTAAAGCTAGAGTCTCTTTGAAGGCTCTAGGTTTAGCTCAGTATTCAGCAAGGTACTCACTTAGAATTTCAAATTCCAAGTGTTCTTCATGCTTCATGCCTTCTTCTCTTTGAGAATAGGAAGTGCATGGTCCTTCCTCTTCTCCTTCTTTCATCTTCTTGACCTCCTTGGAGAGGCCCTCTCTGGATCTAAAAAATGATGAGAGAAAACTCATCTTCTTCATCATCTTGATATCTTCTGTCTTCTTGGGCTGAGACTCATAGGTTGAGCCAATAAAGCTGCTCTGATACCACTGTAATATCCAAAATCTGGAACAGCTAGCAAGGCATGACTGGAAAACACATTTTCCAGTAATGGCTGCTGCGGGAATTGAAACTAGGACCTGGATCCCTTAGATCAATATATCTAAGTCTAAAATTCAAGAGAAGGCTTCAAGAAATCCTTCTATGTGGGTTAAACACATCTCCCACACCTAGTTATCTTCAAAAGTGCTCGATGAAGGGACTGCAACAATTCTTGAACAAGAGAAGGAATAACAGCGTTATTTTACAACCATGAACACATGAATATCTGTATAGACAACAAATGTATGATATAGCAGAAAATGTATACAATTCTTGAGGAATCACTCACTCAATCTAGGCAAGAGAGCCCCAACAGAACATGTACATGAAATAGGAAGTATACTGCTACACTGAGAATGCCCTCGGCTAAGACTGCGCAGTTTATAGAAGGTACTGCTGCAGAAAAAATATCAATACAAGATATAACAATGTATGGCTCAAATAAAGTGGGGGAGCAAGGCTCTAACCCCTGAAAACAATAATAAAACAATCCCCAGAAGGATTGGCTGAAATATACAAAATGGAAAAAATTTCGGAGTTCAGGGTAGCAGCTGCAACTCAGAAAATGGAACTGGATGGAGACAACTGAAGATGTTGCATATGATGTCAAGATCTCCTCCAATGGATCTTCCAAGTGAAAGGATGATCCTAACACTGAAGATCTCACCCTCCAAACAAACACTGCAAACCTCACTGCAAATGCTCCATGAAAATAACGCAGTCAATGAGAGGGACTGCACAGTTGGTGATGAATAATGGTTGGCCTAATGCCAAAGATGATGGGATTCAGCTCAAATCTCCCTTACTGATCCTCCAAAGGACAAAGAGACTTCCTCCTCTAAAAAATAGCTGATGGAGTGGTTTTGTAGGACCTCCACTGCAACACCCTACAACATAGAAGTATCCTGCTTCAGGAATAATGCTGTAGCTAAAGGAGGATGCTTGGCCTCAAGCCTAAATGTGGAGAAAATGAAGAGCAACTCCCTCAGGAGGCCTCTCTTGAAAGAGAAGGAATTCCTAAATAGGAATACATTGTACTAAGCAGCACTGCAACTCTGCTGAACAACAAGAGAATGCACAAAGTCTAAACAGACAAGAAATCTATAATCATAGCATATGAAACAATGGCTGCCTTGCCCTCCTTTTAAACACATGAGAGCTCCCTCTCCATGGGTCCCACTCTTTAGGGTTTCCTCCATTAAGGAAAATTCCCTCCTCTTTCTCTGCGCTATCCCACAAGATGCTTTCCACCTCATACCTCTGCGCTGTTTGACTTGGTCAAACTTGACCTAGCCTTCTTGCAAATGTCTCCTTTCACACATGAGGGTGTGAAAACCAGCTCCAATGATGATCCCCTTTCATACTAAGACAGATTTCATCCATGTTTTTGTTATGCATGGGCCTCCTCACCCAATTATTCAACTCCTAAGTGAAATTTATAGCAAAAATTAATATTCCAATTTATTGTAGGAAAATTTTGGAATATTACAGTTTCATTAAGAAGATAATGGAAATATTTGATGTTAAACATTATTAAACATCTTTTTTTGAAGCCAAAAACTCAAAAACTTTGCATGATTTGGAGAGATCTATTTCTCCAACTCCAGTACTACATATTTTTGTTGAAGGGGATAAAAACATGCATGATACCTCTCCAAAGGCAAGATCCCCAGTCCTTGATGAGCCCTCTTCTATAGATGAAGACATGGAGGTTCCTCCTTCAAGGGAAGACCAAGATCAAGGGTCTCTCATTGATGATGAGGCATTATAAAATATTTATGAAGAGGATGAGCAAAGAAGAGCTAACAATGTTGTACAATTGGGAGAATATCCATCAACACAAGGAGATGGAAGGGATCATGAGAATTCACTCTTATCTATTCCGGGAGGTTTCTTCGAAAAAGAAGGAGATTGTATTGTGCAGTGAAGAGAGGGACAAATCAGTCCACACATATATACAATCCACTTCATATTCTTATGTCTCATTACATGGAGGCATTCCACATGGGAGGCCATCAGATCTAGAGTTGGTGAGAGAAATATTTCTATTTGTTCCACCACTCTTATATTCCGGAGGGGTGAAGACCTTGGAGGAGTCTAGTCAGCACAGAGAGTTTGGGATAGACTCAAGGAGGAGGGAGACATTATCCCATTTTCAGCATTACCCACTCTCACTACATATGCTGCGCTGACAGAAGTTGCTGCAGTGATGGAGGATGACACCTTCATGGTGAAAGAGAGCTGCTCCATGGATCTGGAGAAATAGAGGGTACTTCCTTTGAGGAATGAATCCTCCATACATTGGAGTAGATGGAGGCCACTCATGCTTACATTGGCCAAGATGAGGAGGTTCATTTTGGATGGTAGTTTCTCATGGGAGGCCAACTTCCAAAGGTCACCACTTCTATTTGAGCATGAGCCGCTGCATGACGGGCATGGTAACATTTTGGAGGATGACTTTGGCATGAAGGATGTCAAAGGAGAAGACAACAACATGTGGGGAGCTTCACATTTCATATCTTTAGTGCTGTCTCTTAGGAGGGTTGATCCATATTGAAGGTCTCAACTTTTGGTAGAGTAATCCAAGGATCTTGGTGCTTGCATGATTCTTAATGACCTGGAGGGAGATGACAGATACATGGTAGATGACAAGGTCATATATTCTTATGGAAGAGTTTCTTGACCAGAGTTTCTGAGCTCAAGGGAAAGCTACTACATGCAGAACATGTGGAATTTCTTTCCATGCACTCTGATACATTTCATTGTTTGATGGAGGAGTTCACTTGGGAGGGCATCCGACAGGATATATATCAACATATGGAGAGATGCATAGCTTGGATGGTGATGGAGAGGTTGTCACAACCACTTCCCTACTCATTAAGAGTGATGGAGAGCCTACAGTTGAGGCATTTCAGCTCAATGACCAAAGGACATAGTAGAGAAGGTACATTTTTGAATTTTGATTTGTACTCCTTTTCTTTATATGAGAAGCATGTTGTACCAAGGAGGATTATCCCTTCTTGTATATTGTATTTTGATGTACTTAAGGCCATTTGTAGCATTTATGTTGGCCATACTATCAGTGGTTTGTGGGGGATGCCACATGATTCTTAGTGTGCACAATTGGCACCACATTTTACTTTCATGATCCTATCTTGTAGGATGATTGTGGCAGAAAAAAAGTGGCTAAAAAGACATTTGTTATTATTTTTTTGAGGCAGGCAAGGGATGCACTGCACTAGTTCCATGTGTGGAGCTATGATCCACCTCCCAGTTGTCATGTGGCAACTTGTTTTCATTTGTTTCTGCTTCCATATATTGATGATGTTCTTATGTTTATGGGAAGCTTTGTTGGGAGAGTGGCACAAGAGTTGAAGGTGCCCATTGGGAGTATGATTCTCCCTACTATAAATGTTTCATGTTTCAAGAGAAACAATGGGCAAACCATGATTGCCACGCTACATCTCTTTTCTTCATGTGGGAGGAGCCATTTGGAGAACTTGAGTTCTTGGAGGAGGCACTTCATGGCTGATTTGTTTGGTGGGGTAACTGGGGCCATTCTTGGAGGCCATGTAATTTCAGCCCAAGATCAGCAATATCCCCATACTTACCATAAATGGAGAGAGAAATAACTTGGGTGGAAACATCTAATCTCTGCATGCAGCCCCAATACATTGCACAAACCGGGGTTTGAGGATTTCTTTGATGAGCTACCTAGAATGGCTCATTTCATTTGGATGATAGCATGGGTATGGGTATTAAGCACCTTTGGGTGTGAATAGGGGTTGGATCATGTTGATTCAGTCAACTTTGACCAAGTCAATAGTGCTGCCATGGAGGACTGGCATTTATGATGAGACAACACAATTTTAGTGGAGGAAAACTTGCATGAGCTTAGTGGAAAATATGGATGGGACCCAATATGAGAAGGCTCACACACTATATATGGACGGGATGAAAGCCATTGTTATTCATGTTTTAGATTATCATTTGATATTGGTATGTTTAGACTTTGCTTCCTTTTGCTGTTTAGCAAGGTTGTTGTGCTGTTTAGCACAAGGGTGTTCCTGATCAGAAATACCTAACTCATCCTTGGGGAAGGAGAGGTTCTTTGAGCTGCATTTAATCATTCCAAAATTCTAGCCAAGCTACCTCCTTCAGCTACAACACAGTTTTTGTTTAGAGCTGGGTTGTGTTGCAGGGTGCAACAAAGGAGGATCACATAGAGATATTTCTAAGCTTGTTTTTCAATGGAGAGGTAGCCTATCCATTGGAGGATCAACAAGGAGGGCTGTTGGGAATATTTTCACATCTTTGGCATCAGCCCAACCATCTACCATCCCTTACAACGCAGTCAAAAATCAGAACTGTGTTATTTTTGGAGGCAGTTGAGGGTTCATTGAGCTCATCAGGAGGGTCTATTTCTGAGTGGAGGGATCAAACTTCTATTTAGAAATACTATTGGAGGAGGACATCATCATTTTATATCTGTCATAGCCTCATTCTCTTCAGATCAAGTTTGCAGTGACATCTCAACCCCGGGGTTATTTGTCACATTGTATATTTCTTGGTATTTCTAGCAATCTTTTCCGGGTTGGCTAGAAATCATGTATTAGAGCCCACATCTTATTTTATGGGCAGTTATTTTGTGTCTATCATCCATATTTCATTTATGTATTTCTACAGAAATAGCTACACTGATATAGACAGTGTTTTCACTGCTCTCCGACATTATATACAGTGGCATCAACTCATGTGCTGATTGTTTTGATCATTGGACGCTTGTTCCTATTGCTTGAGTGGCTTGAACCTCAAGATATTTTTGTATATTGTTGCTGATATATTAATAAAATGATGGCTGCATATTGATCCCTCTCATGTCATGTTCAGATTTGTTGTGTTTTACATTATTATGTCTTGTATTGCTGCTATTTCTATTTTGGAACATTACAATTTATTTTTATTTATTTATTTATTTTTATTTTTATTATTATTATTATTATTTTCAATGCAAAATTATGTATGCTATTTCGAGAGATTCAATGAGATAATGTTGTTCTGTTCATTATATATTTCCCTTATGAGTGTATGTTGTTATCTTATGAGTTTTGTGACTGTCGAAATATTTGATGGACTGAATATACATAATTCATTGTTTAATGCTCCATATTTCATTTAAGAAAATACTCATATGCCTTTATCCTAGTAGCTTTCATTGAATTCATCTTGTAGATGCTCAACGAAATTTATTTGTTGTCATTCTTCTAAAAGGAACTATAAAAAAAAAACATCTTCTTTGATGCTCTATAATAGTTGAAATTGTTGTGTTCTTAAGTTATAGAATTCACCAATTTGGTTCTCTGTAACAGTTCACTATGTGCTCTTATTCTTTTCTATCATTTGCTACAACCACCAAATTAATTTGAGCAAGCATTAGCTCTACTTATTCTGCTTTCAGAAGTATTATGACCAGTCACTGAGATTCTTTCATTATGTTTATGAGCTCATGAATCCATTTCCCAGTGGTTTGACTTCCTTTAAGTTCCACCACCTACATCTCTGAGATTTTGTCCTAAAATTATAGACCCAACCTCTGTGTGAATTTCCTAAGCATGAATGTTTCTATTTGAGTGAATATTGAAAGAGAGAGCCTTATTTGATTGGAAAAGGTCAGTTTTCAATCTAAAGTGGTTTGAAATGGTTACCTTGGCCATTTTTCTGAAGCAGCCTAGTAAAATTACCAAGTGATAACATCTTGGCATCATTGTCAGGGAGCGAAGGTTAAATATCCCCTAGGAAATAATGACAAATATTAGCTTTGATTGCTGATGGTGAACAGTGGTTGGGCACAGGAAGGCTATGCATCCTTCACCTGGCGACTCCAGTGTCAAAGAATCCAAAGTTCAGAGTTTTCATGGCAACTCCACTCTTCATAGAACAGTAACTTGAAGAAGATGAGTACAATTGCAAGAAATAATTCTAGGTATGCCCATATGAATTACTCTCACAACCCTGGTTTTCCAAATCCTATTCCTAGAGTTGATTGGTTAACTTATCTTCCTATATTTAAAGATGAAAAGAAAGATAATGCTCCTCTTCACTTGGTTAGATTCCATATGCATGTACATAAATTTCAAGTTGAGTTTCCTGAGGATTGTTTGATGAAAATGTTTATGGAAACCCTAGAGGATGAACCTAGAACATGGTATGAAGGGTTGTAGCCAGGAAGCTTGTTCTCTCTTAAAGATTTCCATAGACGAGAAATCTCATTCTTCTTTATTGTTGTTACAATATTGTTGTGATTTTTGTGAGGTTTTTATTCCATATCTTAAAAGTCTTGGTGATAATGGAGAGTCCTTAGATGAGGATATGTTAGAGGCACTTTATGAATTTTCTTCTTAGGCTAGTTGTCATGATAATCAAGAAGGTTTCCAACAAGAATATGTGTCTTCTTTGCTTGAAGATGAAATGGATCAGCACTTTGACAACCAAGTTATATCCCATGAAATTTGTGAAAATTTGCAGCAACCTTACCAATCTTCAAGTGATAAAGAGGAACATAAATATGGTCATCTACAGGGCTCTTCACTTTTTTAACTTTCTGAACCTTTGTTTCAAGAAGATTATACTCAAGAAGTTAATGGTAATCCCTGAGCATATGAAAAAAATTTCAGGTATATTGAGAACAAAGAGTTGAATGTTGAGCAACATGAAAATGGGCAGAAGCAAGGAGAAGCTTATGTGAAACATGTTTCTTTTCATCATGAGGAGGAGGTTGATTCCTCAAGTGTGATTGAAGGTTGTCATGAGGAAGGAATTATAGAGAATAATAAGCAACTTTTTGATCTACGAGTTGTTGTCCCAAAATGTTTTGCTACAGATTTAAGTGACTTTGATCCACAATTTTTTGTCCCAAAATTTACTGCTACATATTTAAATGATCAAAAATTTATGTTTATGCATGATGATATACATGAAGTTCTCATTGTAATGCATCAGAAGTCATTTTTAAACATCAATGTAGCACATGATATGGTTGCTCCCATTGAAAAATTTCATGAACAGTCAGAGTCTTGTCTTAAGAATGATTTTGAAGGCATAAAATAGGGAAAACCTGTAGTTATGAATGGAGATTATCCTTTGGATCATCATGACAAGATACTTTTCATTTTTTTCAAGAATCCTTTTGCTAATTTGCTGCTTTCATCAAAAGAGGAGAATTTTCATGGTTTCCAAGATCCAATGGTAAGTCTGTTGTAGTCACCAATCAAGACAATTTTTTTGTATTTTATGGAGGATGGATTCAATTTTCATTTTGAGTTGCGAATAGATGATCCACTTCTGATTTTTTTCAAGAACAGTTAAGAAGCTCAGGTGTTGGATCAACTCTTTGACTAGCTATACTGGAAGTTTCATATTGCTTGAATCAAACATTTGGTTTTCAGTTGTTAGAGTACGATTGGTATGTACATAAATAATCTTGTTGCTTAATCATATCTTTCAACATTAAGTTTGAAGATTATAGTTGCAAGCTTCAGTTTGTACATTATTTTTCTTCAAGAACATGTCAAGGGTCGAATGCAGGCTGAAGAATATGACAAGAGGTTGGGATCAACCCAATGGATAAGGAACATGGGCTGCTAGTTCTTTGCTGCACCGCCGGGGCACAACATCCCCATTGGAGCCACTATTATCCATGATAACACTTATAAATAGTTTTTGAGTCAAATGGTCAAATTAGCTAGGGTTTTAAATTTTCTCAAAATAAAAGTTCATGTACAAAGTCTAATTTGACCATATTGTCATTGTGAAGGGTTAATTTGAGTTTAAATGGGGTCAATAATACATGTTAAAATCCAAAATTCCATGTGTGTTGGGATTATTTGGTGATGATTGGCATTTAGACAATTTTGTTGAAATTTGTAGCAACTCCAGTTAGAAAAACAAAGTATTTGTTACGTAATTGTTGTAGCTTATCATGGAGGAGAATACAAGTAAAAATCCCAGCATGAAGAGTTCTAATGGAATGATTTTGTCTTAAATATATAAGTGAAGACCTCAACATGTGTAGAAAGATCAGAAAGGTAGCGGAGGGATGTTTTTTGTAATTTGTTACTAAACTTGCTACCAATTTTTGCTATGAAACTGCTGTAGCATATCATTGATAAGAATGTAAGTGAAATTTTGAGATAAGGAAGGGCTCAAAGCATGTGCTTAACTTATAAATACTCATGAAGACCCTGAAACTGTTAGAAAGATCAGATAGATTGCAAAAAGGTGTTGCTTGGCATTTGCTACCGAATTTTTGCTACGAAAATTCTAGAAATGATTGTTTTAGTAGTCAACTTCAAGCTCACTTTCTGACTAAATGGAAAGGAATTTTTGGAAATATGAAAGAGGTTTTTCTTCAGCATGAGCTCATCTACAATATTTTCTCTTAGTTTTTGCACAACTATCAAGGTTTGGAAAATACACACTTATCTTTGAGGCATATTTTGCAGAAATTTTCCTAGTCAGATTTGTTGCAAAAATTTGAAATTCAACTTGGTGGAGGTCTAGCTCAGCAAGTCAACAGATCAACCTCAACATGGCGGCCAAAAAATCAACCATCCAACACATCAGTAGTTATTTATATTCAATAAGGGTCATTAGCAGAATTTGTTGAGTTATTTAATGATTGAAGAGTCCTTTTTGTATACAAATTCTATTGAAATATAATTATCCCTAGAAATTCTCCATGTTTTGTAATTAAACTAGAACTAGGTCTTTTAACTAAAGCATCAACTCTAGCCCATGTGGAAGAGGATCGTAAGGGAAGTCTCACTATATAAATGAGGGACTTTTTCACTTTGAAGAGGGGGGAATTTTCAAAAGAAATAAATAAATATATATATATATATATATATATATATATATAGGACTTTCCAGATATCAATTAAGACTCTTTTTCAGTGCGAAAGTATGTATGCTATTTTGAGAGATTTGGGGAGATAATGTTGTTATGTTCATTATATGTTTTTCCCTTATGAGTGTATGTTGTTATCTTATGAGTTTTGTGACTGTCTAAATATTTGATGGACTGAATATGCAAAATTCATTGTTTAGTGCTTTGTATTTCATTTAAGAAAATACCCATATGTCTTTATCCTAGTAGATTTCATTGAATTTATCTTTCATATGCTCAATGCAAGTTATTTGTTGTCATTCTTCTAAAAGGAACTATAAAAAATTCATCTTCTTTGATGCTCTGTAATTGTTTAAATTGATGTCTTCTTAAGTTTTATAATTCACCAATTTGGTGCTCTGTAGCAGTTCACTATATGCTCTTATTTTTTCCTATCATTTGCTACAACCACCAAATTAAGTTGAGCAAGCATTAGCTCTACTGCCTCTGCTTCCACGAGTATTATGACTAGTCGCTGAGAGTCTTTCATTATGTTTCTGAGCCCATGACTCCATTGCCCAATGGTTTGTCTTCCTTTAAGTTCTGCCACCTACATCTTTGAGATTTTGTCCTAAAATTACAGACCCGACCTCTGTGTGAATTTCCTCAGCATCGATGTTTCTATTTTGAGTGAATCTTGAAAGAGAGAGCCCTCTCTAAATGGAAAAGGTCAGTTTCCAGTCTAAAGTTGTTTGAAATGGTTACCTTGGCCATTTTTTTGAAGTAGCCTAGTAAAATTACCAAGTGATAACACATTCATTCATTATCCATGAATAACACATGCAAAATTTTAAATAGCTCCAATGTCCTACAAAAAATTCACTAATTAGGGCACATTAAATACCATAAGACAATATTCCATGAATTAGATATTCATTAGGGCATAAACATAGCATTAAATTGAAATTACAAGACAATTAAGAATATATTTATCTGTCAAATTTCCAAAAGAATCTCCAATAGAGATTTTTTCCATACATCTAAATGAATTTAATTTGTCCAAAATCACTCCATAAATTGTAGGCCAAAAATATCTAATCAGCTAGCCAAAAATCCAAAGAGTGATTATTTTAAATGAAATGGAGCCTCTCTTATTTATACAAGATTCATAAGTTAGAATTCCTAAGGAGGAACAACCTAAACATAGAAAATGATGTGCAAGACCCTTGGTTACAAGCCAACCAAGATAACTTAAACATTAATTATTATTTTATTTCTCCTTTACCCCATGTCATCCATGCAAATTCCTTTGTAATGCTAGCATTGAGACCTTATGTGTTGAGGATTAGGGCAAGGGCCTCAAAAGTGATGAACATGAGAGGGATCCCTCTGAATGTTTCAAAACATCTCCAAACCTCTGTTTGGGCTATGTAGGCTCCAAATGGGTCTCATGGGCCTCTAAGTGTCTCAATATCAAGTCAAAGTTTCATTAATGAGGGCTAGAAGATGAAACATACCCTCCCATGTCTCCCTAGGAAAGACATAACCTCCTTTGGGCCTTGGATTAGCCGCTAAGTGTTGGGTGCAACATGTAGTTGAATGGGAAATGTGGTCCAAGTGCATTATCATCTCTACATAACTGGGGCATGAGAAAGTGAGTGGTGGTTTTGAAGAATCCCATGGCATGGAAATCAATGCTCTAAATGGTTGGAGGCCCATAGATCTCAACTCTCACCCTACAAATTCTATTATTACGCTATAGAGGGCTTGGATCCCATATAGGGAGGCCAAGTCCAAGATGAAAACCCTCCTGCAATCCTATATAAGATCCAATGCATCTACTCACCGTCCAATACAATGATTCATTAGTGCAACTGAGTAAATAATATTGCTAATCAAGGGCAAAAGTGGACACTTAATAGTGGTGTCCCTTCCAAATGGGCTTTGAACATGTATTGGTGTTACCTTCCTTGAGAAGAGAGGTTAATAAAACTTTAAGGGAATAGCACCCATGGTGCATCCATCAAATGGCATATGTCAAGTGAAATAATGATGGAACGAAGTGGGGACAAAGGGGAGGCTCCAAGGCACATGCCATGACAAAAGGGAAGCTAGTATGAGGGAGGCCCACAACTTGGGTGTATAAATGTAGGAGGGAGAAATCATGGTACATGAGTTTCTCTAGGATTTGTCTTTCCACCCTCCTTCATATGTCTTTTTCCTTTTATTGTTTTTTCTTCATTTTATTTCTAAATGCCCAATGGGATGAGAGCATGATGTGTAAGATATAACAATTATTACCCCCTTAAGGTGGGGTAGTTCATCACCCACTAGGGTTTGGGGCAATCATGGGTTCCTTAATGATGAAAGGGGCACTCATAGGGGCCCTAAGAACTAAGGTGAAGTACATAATGATAGGGGCTAGAGCTCATGTTTGGCTTTTGCCCATGTGCTAAATTTGGTTGTCCCAAACATATTTTTCACTTTGTGGTACATTTCCTATTGTATGTGGCCATATTATGATTTAATTTTTCTTTTTAGCTACATCAACCCTTTAGCATTGTTCCAGGCCTGACCTATTGAGAAATCTAAGGGAATTGTGATAAGTGATTTCTCTTTCCTTTATAACTACTTGTGATCTCTTTTTACTTATTTTTAATTATATTCTTCTTCAACTTGATTATTATTGTGTTCTCATCAAACAACTACCAAATACGTAAATAACAATGAGACAAGAGAACACAAGATATAATAGGTAATCTTCTAGGGCCAAAAATTCTTATAATGAGAGGAAAACCCACAAGAACTATTCTCATATTATATAATTTCAATTGACGAATTCCACGACCTATCACCCTTGACCTTCAAGACCGAGTCAAACTTCTTCCTTCTCTTTCCAAGTCAAACCAAGTAAAATTTTTCTTGATGTTGTTGTAGCTTCCACTTTATTCATAATTTTAGCTCTGTAGAACTAGACTACAACTTCAACCCTTCTTCTAGCACTTCTCGATTTCCTATACCCTTCTGCATTTTTTTTCACGTGTGATAGTTATATGACAGTTTGTGTACTTTTACTCCTTCGCTTGACTAGACTTCTTTTCTTCAAGGTATCAACCTGCAGCTTAACTTCTTATGACTCCAAGTTTTGGCTCTAGAGCTTAACTATAATTCGATGCTACTTCTGTGGTGGATTCTCTAGCTTCTCCCATGAGTGAGAAGAGTTATAGCCCATAAAATCAATCTTGATATCTTTAATCTCCCTCTTTCTCTTCTTTATTATTCAAGGCGCTTCTTGTCTCTTATTTTTGCACTCATGTCATTTTCTTGAATGCTTGATAAATATTACTTTAGTGAGGATGATTCCTTCCATATATAGGCTTCTTATCATGCTAGTGGGATGACTTGATATTTTTCCTAGGTTAACATGTCTTATTTAATAAGTCAAATTGCTTCTTTGAAGGGCCCACTTGAATGTAACGTATAGACAAGGTCTTGGAGGGTATTTTGACTAAAGAAATTTTCTTTACAATATGTAACATGCCCCAAATGGGTCTTCCATACATGACAATGAATTAATGACTTGTAGACTCAATAACAAGCCCTAGAAGCTCACAATGGGAGCTTCAACTAAAAACAAATTTCTCTTGAGCATGAAACCCATGCCTCAAGAACAATAATAATAAATTTATTTTTCTCATTACATCATATACATAAAATCATGATTACATATGTCATTATGAATATCGAACCTAGTTACATATTTCAACGCTCCCTCTTAACTAGGGAGGTATTCATAATCCATACAAGGTACTTGGACATTCTCAAATATGAATAATTACCATAAGAAGATTTGGATTGGTATCCCATCTGTTTAGCATCAAATCAACCAACATTGTCACATAGAAATGCCTTGACTAAAAACTCTATCTCTCCACAAGACGATAACACAATGTTGGAGAGACCAATGATTTATAGACACCATCATCATTGTCTCTCAAGGAACATACCCCACCCGGGTGTTCACAGGGTATGTCTTTTTAGGAATATTGTTATCTTGAATTCCCATTCCTCAAAGAATATTGTTCCTCTACGACTACTCTTATCTTGGATTCCCAAACGTATCCTCAAAGAGTATGATATTCCAGATGCTTACCCAATCCTCCATTCTTTCTTCCAAAGTGAAGACAAGAATGATGTGTCTATCTATCCCTCTCAACTAGGGAGGATAATTCCATTTCTACGAAGGAATGTACTCACTCCTATAAAAATGAATCTACCAAAGCTCCCTCTTATCCATGGACTTTTCCAAGATCCCTCCTAACTAGGGAATTTCTTCCATCATCTGTTTGCGCTAGGTGGAGATCACGTGACCATCAAATTCTTGAGGGGATACTTCTTTCGATTTCATGAATTTCATTTTAAACATTATGGAACCTTCATATTTTCTTCATAGGGAATCGGCCATACATCACTTTCCTTCTCGAACCATGTCAGTCATGTCATCCTTCCTTTCATTGGAAATTGATCTACTAGATAATATCTGGATTTTCTCCAAATAACTACCTTTTTCCATATCATGTTCCCTTCAAGATCTTCCATCCCACCACATGAGAACTAGTTTTTGGTGAGTTCCACAACTCTCTTTTGGTATCCCTGTATCAACCCATCCAGATATTGTTCAAAAATAAAAAACGAACATCAAATCAAAAATTACATTTTGTGATGGCCCTTCATCATGACATCTGCTTGTTGCAACATCAACATCTTGCATAAAAATTGACACATATCCAAGATATTCAATTCAAGGGTTTTATTTCTTTTACCAAGGTTTTCATACCTTTCCCATTGATATATCATGACCAATCTTGCTAGTTATACAATTTTTTTTCATAGTTTCCTTTTTCACTATCTCTTTTTTCCTTGTTTACATATTTCTCACCAGGAAATTCCATCTATAGTTCCTCCATATTTTTCAACCACCTCATATTCCATATGAGTACATATTATTTTAATTTCATCTAGTCAGTATGTGAACTAATCCTTCATGCATCCCTCCAAAGGAAGAGATCCCTTTACTTTGACCATGTTCATGAGGTAGATAACTTAACCATGCTATCAACAACTATATGATCACATGACTTAATTTATCAAATATATGCATACATACCTCTTTTCTTATTTTGGTAATCTATAATTAATATAGCAACTTCTTTCCCTTGATTGAAATTACTTCAACCATCTCGACATGTTGCATTCCTTTGTCATCATACCATCACTCTTCCAAACAATGGATCCCATCCAAGGTGGAATTATCATCGAGATACTTGCTTCTCCCAAGAGATGAACGTTCTAATGAAGATTCCCTAGGAAATTTCATGTTGAAACTATAAAACTTGTCTTTAACAATGCATATGCTAGTAGTAGGAATTATAATTTTAATTAATACCAAATTTAGGGTTGAACAAGGAATTTGCAACCTTAATTTGTGCATTAGGATATTTATTGTTATTTAATTCTTTCTATAATTTTGAAAAAAATTGTCTCCCTACCAATTTTTAAGTATAGGAAAATTGTGTTCATTGCTATTGTCAAAATTGGTATTAGTAAATAGGTGGTGGATTTTTGGAGAAGATCCATTTGGGATAGTGCATAGTAGTGACACTTTTTTGCATGCAAATTATGTGGGATAAATATCCCTTCTTGATTGGGTTTGTGTTAGCAAGGAGTTTACAGGTTTGTGTAAAAGACCTAATTTGGCACTTGAAATTTTCATGTCACTCACAAAGAATTGGCATACCCACCTTGAACTAGTTAGCTAGAAATCAAAAGAACATGGATAGACCTGGCAATGTTGGGACCCATCCTCTTCCAAGAAAATTTGAAACTCAAAAAATCCTTCATAGGCATGAATATATTATTAAATATAGCTCAAACTTCATCCTTTCTAACATACCATACATGGAAATGACGAAGAAAATAATAGTCAACATGTAATGAATATGGATGGCCTTCTTTAATAAAGAGAGCAAGCTTGAGCTTATTGGAATCACGATTGCCATTAGACCAAAACCCGCAGGCTTTATTCTCTGCTACAATTTCTAGATTTAGGATCCATGAGAGGCAGTTAGTCCATGTCACGAAACACACAGGGAGAATTGAACACAATGTCCAACAATCTCCCCCCTCCCCCCCCCAACACGAGCCAGGTGAGTTTCGAACTTGAGACCTGTCGCTATGATACCACTTGTTGGAATCACGATTTTCATTAGACCAAAACTCGCAGGCCTTAGTCTCTGCTACAATTGCTAGAGTTAGGATCCACGAGAGGTGGTTAGTCCATGTCGCGAAACACATGGGGAGCGTTGAAACCAATATCCAATAGATATTTTGAAGCTAAATGTCTCTCTCTATAAAATTGGCGCTCTAATTTGAATAAGGATTATCTCTCTATTTCTTCCAATAATAAAATGTTATCTAGAGTAGTTCTTGGAGAGCTTAAATGAAATGACAATTTTAATTACATTCTAAAGGTCGTGGATGTAATATTCTCAAATAGGAAAAACAAGAATATAGTGCAAAACCATGGAAATAGCAGTGTAAACATTATATCAAAATAGGAGACCAATATGGAGACATTCTAATAATTATAAATATAGAAAAATGTGAATAATAAATGGGCCATAAGATGTACAAGAATATATAACAAGCCTCCAATGGACAAAACCCTCAAAAGAGGTGCTGCTACTATATATTAAAATGTCGGAACACTTCTACAACATAGTTTTAAAGGCACAGCTACAAACAATGAATATAAAAAATATCATGGGCTAATATATGCCTCAAAAGATAGATCTAATACATATCTGGGCATTACACAACCTCTAATGAAGAATCCCTCAAGGGTTTTAAGAAAAACACCATATACAAGATAGGAATCAAAGCCCTAAGGTTGAAGATTCACTGCAACATATAGATCTGGGAAAGTGTGGCTGCTCTGATATAAGAAATAGTGCAGCCTCCTCCAAAGGATCTCCTAGATGAAAGGCTAATCCCTTCACTAGTAAACCTCCTCTCCAAATGGTGTGCCAAAACCACCCAACAACTCCTCCCACAAAATAACGCAGATCTAGAAAGAAGTTGTGATGTAGGGGCATATAAATATGTGGCCTAATGCCAAGATATGAAAATATGCATAAGGGCCTTCCTTACTGTCCTCTGAATGGAAAGGAACCCTTCTCCACTGAAAATAAGTACTGAAGTGACCCAAATATGATCTCCATTGCTGCAACCTACAAAAAAACTCAACCCTCAACAGGATTTGCGTTGTAGATGTAAGATGAAGCTTTGGCCAAATGCTTGATAGTGGAAGTGAAGTACAAGACTCCTCCAAGAGCTTCTCAATGGAAGAGGTGGGATTCCCGATCAGGAACACCTAGTGCTAAACAACACTTGCAATCTTAGCTAAATAGCAAAAGAAAGCTATATGTCTAAACAGACCATATATTCAGAAATATCATATACCAATACATAATGAATATGGATGCCATCCACTTCCTTTTATAAGATATGAGCTTCCAAACCCTAAGCCCCATTCATTTATGACCCTACTTCCATGCAAGGTGTCTCCATCTAAAACTGTGTTGTCCCTCATTGATTTCCACTCCTCCCTGACAACGTTGTTGATTTGGTCAAAGTTGACCTAGTCAAGATGTTCCAGCCCCTTTTCACACTTAAGGGTGCTTAATTAAGCTGCCAAGATGTTTTCCTTTTACATTGGAATTGATTTATTCATTATTAAGGAGAATTATGGACCTCCATTTTCCTCTTATTCATTAAACATAAAGTAAAAGAAAATTTTAATATTCCAGCTAGCTCATGGATAATTGGGAATATTACAGTCCTCCCTTCCCAAATGTTGCTTGTCCTCAAGAAACTGACAAGGTGAGTGCTGCAACTTATCTCCTCCATCATTTGTGACACTATCATGTGATAATATTCCCTCATAAGCTAAGTGTCTCCCAATCCATCCCTCCATGAAATGCTCCGCCAAAGTTCTTATGAGATTCATCCCACAAGGAAACAATAGATCCAATGAAACAAACTTGGTTTGCCCAATGTTCTCCCTGAAACATGTAGCATAATGAACATGGAGAATCTCTCTCCCATAGGGCACATACAATCCTCCCATCCTCCCTCCAATCATTCCCATAAAAATAATAAGTACATCATCAATGTATGGGATCAAAACTAAGTACATATAAACAGAAATATGAAAAATTGGAGGTGGGTCATAGTCCCACATGTGGAACCAGCTTAGTAAATCTCCTGATTGCATCAGATAATGACATGGTAATTGGTTTCCCCACCACTTACTTGCTACCCAAGTCTTCTCACAATGGTTGAAAATGTGAGATATGTTTGGTGCCTTTGGAGTGCACCCACAATGATACAACATCTCCCTATATCCTTCAAGGGAGTGGCCATGTTCAGAAATGTTTATGGCCCAAAGTTCGCCATGAAGTTTATATGGAAGAATGCTCCTCCTCAGAGCTATGGCCTGCATATACATGGTAAAGGAATGAAAGTAATAATCAAATGAAACATCATGTACATAAGCATGTTCCTTACCAAAATTTCTGCTCATACAAATGGAGTGGTCCATAGATAGATCCCATCTCATTCCAAAAGAGGAAAGAGGTGGTTGTGATAACGCCTCCATTGAGTTATGTATCTCTCCCATCTCCACATGGTTCATGCATCTTTGAAAACGCTGATATAGTTCCTCTTCAAATCCTTCCCAAGTGTAGCTCTCCATGATAGCGTTGTAGGCTCTCATGGAATAAGTATGGCTGAAAAGGAATTCTTCATGTGCTCTTTGTAGAAACTTCTCCTCAAGCTTGGAGGCTCTAGATAATAATATTCTACCATGATAATAAATGAACTCATCTTGAACTAAATATCCCTCTTCATGTAGTTTGTCATCAAGTATCATACATGTGAAAAGGTCCTTTGAATAATCCACCAACAGTTGGGATTTCCAATATGGATCAATCTTCCATTGTGACAGCGCTGATGATCTATCACAAAGAAAATATGTCATATGGCTATCCTTCTCCTTGAAATATCCCATGCCAAAGGTATATTTTGGAAGGTTTATATCCTTCCCATGATTCTCCTCCCACAGTGCAGAAACCAAAATGAGAGTGGGTAATGATGATGTTGGGAGAGTGTCTCCCTCCTCCTTGAGTCTACCCAAGACTCTCAACACTAGATCATGGCCTTATAATGCTCCCATTCCTCCTGGATCTATGAATGGTGCATCATGATGTGAGACATATCTCACCAAATCTGTATCAGGTGGCCTCCCAGGTGGTTTTCCACAAGATAGTGATGTCTCATGGACCAATCTCATATGCATAATAGATGGGACTATCATTTCCCTACTTCCACTGCGCAAATTCAACTCTGTTTCTTGTGTGGAAGTTTTATGATATCTGGGTACCACTCTTAATGATGCAAGAGTCCCTCTAATTGGAGCAATTGCTCCATCCTCACCTCCTGGTGGTGCTGGATCATCTCTTGCTATTCCAGCATTGTGACCCCTCTCTTCTTCTTCTTCTTCCTCATCATCATCTGAGAAGACCTCTATGTAGTGTGGCTTTCCTGCGACACATTTATGTCCGGGTGCCCAAGATTCTTGGCTTGTGAAGCAAAGCTTCCTTCTCCTCAAATATCTTCGGACATCATCATCAAGAGGTTTTTTATTTTGACTCTCTTGTGAAAGAGGAGCCTTCTCATATTTTCCCTTTGATGGAAAAGAGGGCTTATGTTGAAATGTTTCCTTTGCTTTTGGCAAGACATCTTGAATATCTCTATCCATTTCAATGGCATCTTGAAGGGTTGTGGGCTTGGTAGACTTAACCAACCCATGAAGAGGTTCATCTAACCCATCAATGAACATATAGACCCTTCTTGTTGCAGATAAATCAGGAACCATAACAGAAAGTTTTAAAACTCAGAAATATAAGTTTCTAGATTACCTTATTGTTTAAGCTTTGAAACCCCCATGAATGGTGCTTAAATATCTCTTCTATCAAACCTATCCACCAACCTCCTTGTGAAATCTAAATATGCAGTCACATTGGCATGAACCAATGTAGACAAACCATGGAACCACCAATCATGTGCTTCACCCTCAAGGTGCAGCGCTGCTATCTCAATGGCCTCCAACTCTGGAACGTTGTTCAACTGGAAGTAGATGTCAAGCTTCTCTACCCATGATCTGGCAGTGCATTTAGATGACCCATAAAATTTGGGTAAGAAAACTCTGCCCATAGTGCAGTGTAGATCATGATTCTGAATGAATCCTCCACCTCTATTGTGATGCCTGGGTCTCCTATTGTCCTTGATTTGAAAAAATTCTTGAAAACTCAATTTGTCCATGAATCTCTAAGATTGAGACTCATACTCCATAAAATAGTCTTCAAGGCATTCTTGTTCTTGAAACCATTCATTTCCCACTGCTAAGAATGTAGGCATTGTAGAGCGTTGGGAAACTTGTTGTTGTTGCACTGGTTGATCACTCCAGTGATGAGAAATTCTGGAGCCTTCAACATGTTGAAATCCTTTAGGGGATTCCTTATATCTATCCATTCTCATATCCTTTATTTCTCTAGCAATGTCTTGCATAGCTTTGATAAGAATCTTAGGAAACTCTTTCTCTTCATCTTCTCCTCCGGATAAAGGGGTTTTACCCTTGTCTTCTTTGTCATTTTTATAATCAAACTTCTGGTGTCTTCTTCTTTGATGCATCTTCTCTCTATCAGTAAGAGGATATCCTTCTTCAGATGACATATTGGCTTTTCAAGATGCACAAGTTGTGCCAATATTATGCTCTGATACCACTATAATATTCCCAAATGGGAAAAGCAGGAATATAGTGCAAAAACATGGAAATAACAGTTTAAACATTATATCAAAATGGGAGACCAATATGGAGACCTTATAATCATTATAATAGTGGAAAAATGTTCATAATAAATGGGCCATAAGATGTACAAGAAGATAGAACAAGCCTCCAATGGATAAAACCCTCAAAAGAGGTGCTGCTACTATATATCAAAATGCCGGAACATTGCTACAACGCAGTTTTAATGGCACTGCTACAAAAAATGAATATAAAAAAGATCATGGGCTGAGATATACCTCAAAATATAGATCTAATACATATTTGGGCACTATACAACCTCCAATGAAAAACCCTTCAAGTATTTTCAGCAAAACACTATATACAAGATAAGAATCAAAGCCCTAGGGCTGAAGATTCACTACAACATATAGATCTGGGAAAGTGTGGCCGATATGATATAAGAAATAGTGCAACCTCCTCCAATGGATCTCCTAGATGAAAAGCTGATCCCTTCACTAGTAAACCTCCTCTCCAAATGGTGTGCCAAAACCACCCATCAACTCCTCCCACAAAATAACATAGATCTAGAAAGAAGCTGAATTGTAGGGGCAAATAAATATGTGGCCTGATGCCAAGATAAGAAAATATGCACAAGGGCCTTCCTTACTTTCCTCCCAATGGAAAGGAACCATTCTCCACTGAAAGTAGGTACTGAAGTGACCCAAATATGGTCTCCATTACTGCAACCTGCAAAACAACTCAACCCTCAACAGGATCTGCATTGTAGATGTAAGATGAAGCTTTGGCCAAATGCCTGATAGTGGAAGTGAAGTACAAGACTCCTCCAAGAGCTTCTTAATGGAAGACATGGGATTCTCGATCAGGAACACCTAGTGCTAAACAACACTTGCAATCTTAGCTAAAAAACCAAAGAAAGATATATGTCTAAATAGACCATATATTCAGAAATATCATATACCAATACATAATGAATATGGATGCCATCCTCTTCCTTTTATAAGATATGAGATTCCAAACCCTAAGCCCCATTCATTTATGACCCTACTTCCATGCAAGGTGTATCCATCTAAAACTGTGTTGTCCCTCATTGATTGCCACTTCTCCATGACAACACTATTGATTTGGTCAAAGTTGACCCAACCAAGATGTTCCAACCCCTCTTCACACTTAAGGGTGCTTAATTAAGTGGCCAATATGTTTTCCTTTTACATTTGCATTGTTTTATTCATTATTAAGGAGACTTATGGACCTCCATTGTCCTCTTATTCATTAAAAAGAAATCAAAAGAAAATTTAATATTCCAACTAGCTCATGGCTAATTGGGAATATTATAGTGGATATAAATAACTAAGAATCCTAGCCTTTCTACGTTAGCAAGACAAAGTGTACAATAATCTTGCTTTTCACACACACACACACATATTACAAAGTAGGATAAATATTAAGAATGATTTCCAAAAGTTAGACTCATAGAAGATGTGAAATATAATGCTACTCTCTTCAGATCAAACTCTCTTTTTTGGATCAAACATAACGATGACTCTATTTTTTTGTATTGTTACATTGATCAGAATGTCTCTATTTGTGTGTGTGTGTGTGTGTGTGTGTGGTTTGACATGATTGATTGCAAATTTACTAAACCGTTTAATGAAATATGAAAAACTTAGATTTAGGAGGCTTACAAAAATTGAATTCACTGAAAATTAGTAAAAATAAAGCATTAAAAAAGTTTTTATTTTTTTGAATTTTTTCATTTACTTATATTTTCCATCAACATTTTTTTTAGAGAAATGTGATTTCACACCAACTCAAATATTGTGTTTTCTACAATTCTCAATTGACAAATAAATCCATCTAAATACCAAAATATGTTGATATTTAAATTATTTTTTAGCAATAATTTGGTCTACTTTTTTCTCGATGAAATGCACATTTTAGGATATCCACTAAGCACTTCCCCTTATTCTCAATATGGCACCTAGGTTAAGAAAATTGATTGTAGTTTTGACAACCTAACCCTAAATCGGAATTGAGTGTTACGAAACCAACTCCAAAAATAGAAGAAAAGAGAGATCAATGCCTTAGAAATCAACCACTTCGAGGGGGAAACCTCCTTTACATTACATAAATGAAAAATCCTTGGATAATTCAAATGAAAAAACCTCCTTTATATATATAGGAGTCCATGGGGTCACAATATAATACTATTCGACCTAACAATAATAATGTAAGGGCACAAAAATAACAATAGTGGGGTTGTATGAGGCACAATAATAACAATATGGGGACTATAGGGGTACAACAATAACAATAAGGGGGCTACGCTAACAACAATAAGGGATTATACTGGTAATATAGGGACCTAACATTCCCCTCTCCTTCAAAAAGGCATTTTCCTCAACGCTTGAGTAGCTCTGGATGCTTCTGTATAAAATTCTCATCCTCCCATGTGGAATCTTCAGTGGGTAAGTTCTTCCACTTGATCAGATACTCTGAAATTGATCAATTTCATAGATGTTGAGTTCTTATTTCGATGACTTCTTTAGGTTCCAATATGATTTTTCCTTCCTCATCAAGTTCTGGAAATATTGTTTGAATTGGAAGTTTGTCACATATAACCTTATTTAAGCATGAATCATGGAAAACTAGGTGCACTCGAGAAGAAGCAGGAAACTCCAATTTGTATGACATAGTACCAATATTTTGCAACACCTTGTAAGGACCACAGTAATTTGGAAATAATTTATTATCCTTCTTAGCTTGCTTGATGGACATTTGTTTGTATGGTTGTAGCTGAAAAAATAGCCAATCTCCTACATCAAAACTTCTCTCGCTACGATGTTGATCTGCCTGTTGTTTCATTCGATTTTGTGCCAAATTTAAGTTATCCTTTAAGAGTTGGAGAACTTTTTGTTGATGCTCGATATGATATTCCACTACTTGAACCTTATAATTTCTCTTAAAGATGATGTGATGGACGGTGGATGATATCCATAAAGTGTTATAAATGGGGTCATTTTTTCTGCAATATGGAGGGAAGTATTATACCATCATTCAACCATAGATAACCACTTGACCCATTGTGTTTGTTTATCAGATACAAAACAATGTATATATCCTTCCAAACATTTTTTCACTATCTCAGTTTGCCCATTGGATTGAGGATGATAAGATGAGCTATGGGCTAGTGGAGAATCCAAACAAGAAAATAATTCTGTCCAAAAATTTCTGGTGAAAATGGGATCTCTGTCGCTTACAATAATCTTTGGGTTTCCATGTATCTTTTGAATTGTTTCCATAAATGTAGTAGCAACTGTACTTGATTTAAATGGATGAGATAATACACAAAAGTGTGAATAATTGGTAATTCTATCAACTACCACCATGATGACACTCTTTCCTTCGAACTTCGGTAAACCCGTGATAAAATCCATTGAAACCTCCTCCCAACATTGACTTGGAATGGGTAAAGGTTGTAGCAGAATCGGGGTCTTAATTGTCTCAACTTTACTTTGCTGGAAAACCAAACATTATGCCACAAAAGTTTGAATATCATATTTAAGGCCATCCCAAAAAAATATTTCTTCACCCCGTGAGAAGTTTTTAAAAATCCTGAGTGTCCTCCTACGGGAAAGGTGTGAAATTCCAAAAGGATGTTTTGTTTTATTTGGGAATTCTTACAAATATATAAGTGATCTTTATATCATAAGGAATCATTTTTCCAACTAAATGTATCAGATGTACTCATATCTTGCTGCAAATTTGGAATGAGTGTCCACACTTCTTCATCATTCTTCCATTCCTCCCTTGCTTCGGTTATCCAATCTAGTTGGATAACAGAAATGGCACAACGCAATGCTTCCACCTCCTCACCCTTTCTTGAGAGTGCATGTGCAATAAAATTTAGCTTCCCTATTTTGTAGATGATTTCAAATCATAAGCCTACATTTTTGTGACTGATTTTTGATGCTCTTCTGAAGATAGTCTTTCTTCCAAAAGGTATTTAAGACTATCATGATCAATTTTTACTTTTAAGTGTCTTCCCATTATGTAAGGTCGCCATAGGCTTTAGTGCATGTAGTATTGCCAACATTTCCTTCTCATAAATAACTTTATGTAAATACTTTCCTTTGATTGGATAGATTTCAGAATCAATGGGTCTTCTTCTTACATTAAAACAACACCAATTCCATTTCCTTAGGCATCACATTCCAGAATAAAGGTTTTTGTGAAGTCTGGCATAGCTAAGACTGGTGCTAGGCACATTGGCTCCTTAAGATGTTCAAAGGGATTAGTTGCTTCAGGAGTCCATGAAAATGCATCTTTCTTCAATAATGTTGTTAGAGTTGCTGCTATTCTCCCATAATTATTAACAAACTTGCGATAATACCTTGTTAACCCGAGAAATCCTCTCAACTGCTTTATGGTTGTGGGGAATTTTCATTCCTTAATGGATTTAATTTTGTTAGGATCCGCCTTAACAACCTCTTGAGATACAATATGAACCAAATATTCCACCTCTTGTACTCCAAAGAAACATTTGGAGTTTTTTGCATATAATTATTTATCCTCAAATAGTTTGAGCACCTTGTCAACATGTTGAAAATGATCCTTCCAAGACCTATTGTAGATTAGTATATCATCAAAAAATAATAACAAAAATTTTCTAAGGGTTTAAAAATGGAATTCATCAACCCTTGAAATGTAGAAGGTGCATTGTTAAGGCCAAAAGGCACGACCAAAAATTCATAATGACCCTCATGAGTTCGAAATGTTGTTTTCAGAATATATTTAGTCTTCATTCTAATTTTATGATATCTTGAACAAAGATCCATCTTGGTAAAATAAATTGCTCTATGTAATTCATCAATCACAGGAATGGGAAATTTATCTTTAATAGTGAGCTTATTGAGCTCCCTATAATCCGGACACATGTTCCATGATCCATCCTTCTTCTGCACCAATACTAATGGAGCAGAGAAAGAACTTTGACTAGGTTGAATTATACCAACCTCTAACATTTATGCAATCACACATTCAATTTCGCTCTTTTGGACATAAGGATATATGTAAGGCGTGATGTTTGGAGGAACACTTCCTGGAATCAAATGAATAACATGATAATGATCACGAATAGGTGGGAGTCCTTTGGGAGTTTCAAACACCTTGGAATGATTGTCCAAGACTTTTTGGAGATATGGAAAAATAGATGATTTTGATGTTGAAACTTTTAGTAAGCATAATTGTGAAACTACGCCTCATTTCTCTTTCTTCAAAAGATTTTTCATGACATTAGATATTATTATCTTTCCCATCTTCCCTGCGATACCTCGTAATTCAACTTCCTTTCCTTCTGAAAAAAATTCAAGAAAAGTTCTTGAAAATTAAAACCTAATGTCCCCAAATATTGTAACCATTGTACTCCAAGTACAACATCAACACCTCCCTTTGGAATGGAAAGCATTGGAATATTCAATACATATTCCCCCATGGTTAGCTTGATATTATAGCATTTTCTAGAGCAATTTATAGTTCCTCCATTTGCAACCATCACTTGACACTCTGGTGCTGGGTATGGGAAGAAATTCAATTCCTTAGCTACCTTATAGTGAATAAAATTATGGGTGCTCCCTGAATCAATCCAAACTTTTAATTTTTTCTTCTTGATATGTCCTTCTATATTGAGAGTTTGAGGAGTGGTAATTCCTGCCAATTCATTACAGGATATGGTCAGACTCATTTCTTCTTTCTCTAGGGTTGGTTCCTGGTGTATATCCTCTTATTTTGAAGTTTCTTGTTAATTTTCTTCCTCCTCTTCACAATATATGTAAAATAATTTCTTCTCAGCACACTTATTACCTTTAGTTTATTTGATATCATAACTATAGCAAAGCCCTTTTTCTCTTTTTTCTTCCAATTTTTGTGGCGTCAACCTTGTAGGTTGTGGAAGTCTAGGAGTAGAAACACTTCCATCTTTATAGATGTGAGCAGTAGGCTTCCTTGTTGCCATAATTTTACTTGCAATTTTTCTTGCCAACCTAAATGCATTCTCCAATGAATCAGGTTCCCAAAGGCAGACCTCATGTTGGATTTTATCCTTTAAAGTCCCTATGAAGACATAAATCCTTTGTTCGTTTGGAATATATGTTACCCTTGTATTCAATTTTTTGAAGTCCTCAATGTGCTCCACCATTGAACCCTTTTGTTTGAGATTTATCTATTGGCTGAAGAAGGTGTTGCTCTTTGTATCCTCATAATGTGTTATCATTTCCTCTGTAAAAATTGACCAAGTGACAATTTTTTTACGAGAGGAAAAGCCATCAATACCATACAAATGTATTTTGTTCTAAATCTAAATTTTCAATGTGTACCTTTTGTGTTTTTTGCATGTTATGGAGATCAAAATATTGCTCCATATGTAGTATCCATGTTACGGGATCCTTGCCATCAAACTTCCTCATATCGATCTTTGGAATATGGTGGGTCTTCAATCCAACATTACAGTTTATGAAATCACAATTAACATTTATTTTGTTCTCATCATGAGTTTCTTGTACTACATTTTCACCATTAGGAATCATTTATTGTATCAAATTTTTCAATCCTTCCTTCAAACCTTCCATGTCTGTTTTTAGATCATTCTTCATGTATTCCATGTTGTCCTTCATTTTTTCATCCATCTTAACTTCCATGCCATTCTTCAAACCATCCATCTTAGCTTCCACGACTTTCTTCAAACCATCCATATTAGCTTCCACACGTTTCTTCAAACCATCCATATTAGCTTCCATACCTTTCTTTAAAACTTCCATTTCATTTTTTGTTGCTCTTTGCAAGAGCGAAATTTTGTGCACTTGGTCTTGTAAATTTGATATATCATGTTGCAGTTCTTCCTCTTCATGAGTCATAGTAGAGCCTTCTATAATGGGCATTGAATTATTTTTAGGGGCCATTTTAGAACCCAATATCGATATATATGCTTCAATATTCCCTTGGAATCAATTCAAACTGATTTTTTAAACAAGACTTACGTAATTTGAAAAAAAAAATATACACCTTTTTCTTGATTTTGAGGAGCTTGATATTGAAACTAATGTATATCTTGAATTTCAGATCCTATAGATTTTATCTTCGGTCCTTTTGTAGCCCTTTGAATCTTATTTTCAATGCCATAGGTCTGACCTGATTTGGATTCTTCAATGCAAAGCTATGCCTAATATCCCGTAATAAACTAATTATGGACCAGTTCAATAGAGCGAACTTTTACGACATGCCACGTGTCACTGTTTCCTCCTTCAACTCTGAAATTAATACACAATAATATAGATTTTGTGTACTTTTGACCACTTTTTACATAATTCCAATCTGATGCTCAGAGAGAGAGTTATGACAATTTTCCCAAGGTCACCTCTTTGAGATGAAATTCGTGAGCTTGCAAAAACCCTAACTTCCACAAATCATATCTCTGAAAATATTGCAAACCAAGATCTAAAATCTTTACATGATGTCCATCAAGAGCTCTGCATAAATGGTTTTTTTTTAGCTTTTGAACCTTTGTAGAAAAAAATTTATTGCAAAAATTCCACGATGACCTATTTGAAGTATCTAAACCCTAGAATCCAAAGCTCTAATACCAAATACTATGAAACCAGTTCTAAAAATAGAAGAAAAGAGAGATCAACGCCTTAGAAACAAACCACTTCGAGGGGGAAACCTCCTTTACATTACATAAATGAACAATTCTTGGATGATTCAAATGATACAACCTCCTCTCTATATATAGGAGTCCATGGGGTCACAATATAATCCTAGCCGACCCAACAATAATAATGTAAGGGCACAACACTAACAATAGTGAGGTTTTATGGGGCACAATAATAACAATATGGGTACTACAAAGGTACAATGATAACAATAAGGGGGTTACACTAACAACAATAAGGGACTACACTAGTAATATAGGGACCTAACATTGAGTGAGGTGGACAATATCCCCAAATGTGGCCAACTTGAGAACTTAGCCCTACAACCTCAAACTTATAATGCATAGCATACCACAACATATCACTTGATCTAACCCACCAAGCTAATATGATCCACCTTACCAACTCTATTCCCACACAAAACTTGTACTAATGGCCTTAAATCATGACTTATTTTATAAAACATATTCATTGGGAAATAGAACAAAGTAGTCCTAAAAGTTAATATATGATGAACATTACACTATGGTCTTGGGTAAAGTATTAGAAGTTAACATATAATGAAAATACATTATAGTCTTTGTGTATTTGTGTAATAATAGCTATATATGATTTCATACGGACAAATTGCATAAATGAAAAAACATGGAATGCATTTTAGTTAGACTAAGATAAAAAATAGTAGCTTCATAGTATAGTTATAGAGCACAAATCATAGTATGCATCGGTAACCTCATAAAAAAGGCATGAAATAAAAATTAATGTATGTTGTGAATGATGACTCAAATTCATGGAAATATGAACTTTCAACTAACTCAATGCATAACTATGCCATGTAGAGTGTGTTCTAACTAAAAAATATGCATATGTTGATGGCAAAACAAGAACACTGATTTTAATAACCATAAGAGGATTGAATCAATCCTGTGTGTTGGGGAAATTATATGTTTATAGTTTCCAACATTAAATTATCAATTCAGGACTCGTAAGCTTCGAGGCGCAAGCACAGGTAACACAGGATCAGAGCACCTAACCTAAAATAGGGCATAAAATCAATTTAATTCCTAAGTACAAGATCATTGTTTCTATGAAAGAACACGCTGGTGACTTGCTATAAAATAACACACCATTCATTTGCTGGAAGGAAACTCTAATCTACCACTCCATTTTCTAGAAAGGACACTCATCTCATATTCAATCGAATGAAATTAATAAATTTTGAGCACACACCCTTCAAATCTTCTAGAAATATCTTAAGAAAATTAAATCTACTTTTAACACTAAATATTACTGTAATAAAAAACTCACTCAAATCCTAATTCTGGTTTTGAAGATAAAAGAAAGACATAACTATGCAATTCTACTAGATCACACAAAGAAATGCGATGAAAAGGTTACACTTCTACCTCAACTGGCATCAAACATAAATCACTCCTAAGCTCAAGTAATCTACCAACCAAAACTCTGCTTCTCAAATGGAAATAAATCACACTTTTAACTACCAATGCAAGCTTTAGAAAATAATCAATTTAAACCTAGCAACTCCAAGATTTAAGATATAATTCGAAAGAAAAACTATGAGTATTCAATTTAACTCACAAAATCACACTCATTGATTGGAATCAAAATTCATTCAATCTATCAGCTCTAACTCTGATGCACTCTTAATATTTTGGAACAAAAATCACTCTGTATTCAAAACTACATTCAGTGACTCACAAGCATTCTAGGAACCAAACACGTCTGAATCACAACATTTTAAACCTATGCATGAGATCCTTGTATTTTCGAAAATAGCATCGGCTTAGCAATCACTCAGATTCAATCCACGGTTTCAAGAATGATTTTACTCAATGTAACAAAACAACACTTGGAATTATAAGGCAATTAAGATTTGTATTCAATTTCAGAAGGGAAAATGACTTCTATGATTGCTTCGGCAACTCTAGCAACATTCAGACTGAATTTGTAAACAGAATTGGCGCAAATGATATGTTTTCAACACACATCTCTATGTTCAATTCGATTTGTTCACCATGATTTGCATGTAAAGGCAAAACAAAGGATTCACTCTGTAAACTAATGTAATACTTTTCCAATTAATTTCGATGCGAAAATCATGGTGCTATAATGAATGTGAATGCACAGTAATTAAAATCTCAGCGTTGCTTTACAATATGGATTTGAAAAACGTTTAGAGAATAGGAATCGAACCACTGTTGATGGAATCGTTCAGGTAGGGATGTCACACAAATTGTATTCAAGGCAAGAGAGAAACACATGCCTAGAAACACATTTATACACAGAGAAATTGAATTTATGGCAAACAATTTAATTGTGTGGATGATTAATCTAAAAGGAAAACGTAATTATGGAATCAAACTCCAAAAATTACACAACAAACTTGAATTATACAAAACACTTAAGAAAAATCTACCTACAATGGATGAAATTCCTAGCCTGTAGTGGGCCATCGCCACACCTGGGATGTAAAACTTACCACAACAAGGAAAGAATTAGCACATGAAATCAATCACACATCAATTATCCACGCAAATGGCTACGATCAACACATACTCTGAATCATAAAATTTGAGCTTGAATTAAAAGAGAGCTTTACAACTCAATTCCCGTAACAAAACAATCTTAATGTCTGGATGATAATTACTTACTTTTCTATTCTCTAGCGCAGGATTTATAGATAGCCCAGCCTTCGATTTTATAATATAGCAAACAATTTTATGTGGATCACATCCACGAGATGCCTATGTTAATATTAGTTTACTAATTTCTGATTACAATGTCGAATTTGGCTTTGGTTCAACAAAACGCTAATCATGGCTTGTAAATAACCAAGATTTGTTGTAGAAGAGGTGTGGCATCTCATTCTTCATAGAAATAATCAATCCTTGAGATAAAAAAAATTATTTGTCCCCCGCGAATTTGGAATTTAACTGCTAGGTCTGAAACAGGGTTGTTTAGGAGATTTTATAAATCTGGAATTTTTGGATTTTATATAAATTGGCTTCAAAGAACCCTGACTATCTCCCAAATTGTAAGGAATTTTGGAAAAATATTTTAGGTGTAATAAATATTCTATACTGGACCAAACCCCATGTTCCATAATTTCTCCATCCTTCAGCCACACGGAAATAAAGGCGGAAGTTGGGAGTTTAAAATTTATTGTAGATTTGGACAAATTGGCTAATTTCCTTCGAGATACCAACATGAGTGAGCTGGGTGGAATCCAAGTTATGGAGAGGTATTATAACACTATTTTTGACAATAAGCTCTCTCAGTTTCTTCGGAAGCATGCCAGAAGTGTCAAAGCCCTAAATTAGACATTTCCTCACTCAACTGGCTTGTGAAGGATTTTGGCATTGTGATAAATGTACTTAACAAAACCGTCATCAGTAAATTATAGCATAATCATCTTTAATCATAGATAAGTGAAGAAAACTAGTGATGATAAACCATAAGATACAAAATATGATTTGGTAGCAAATTAGAGTACGAAATGGGCTAAAAACCTAGGGTTTTAGGGCATGAATGATGATATTGCATGAAGAAAACATGGGCATATTCGAGGCCCAACATTGTGCATATCTCAAGATTATATAGGACATATTTATTTCATATCTCAAGATTAGTTGGTAGATATATATCACTAATTTGAAATATTTGTAGATTAGTTGAAATAGAACAAAATGGTCGTTAAGGTGCTAAAAGTTAATGACCATGTACATTTATTCTGCCACATTGACATGTGAAATATATTTATCCAAATAATATAATTTAGGAAAAAATTAAATCCAATTAATGCAATTATGAGATAACACATGCATGCCTTTTGTGTGAAAAGTTAGTGAAAATGAGTGTTGGGCCCCACTTTTGTACCCTTTTTGACATCTTTTCCCACTGGCTTTACTATCATTTATCCTACTTTACCCATTTTTGACACCCTAAAATCACTCCACACTAGCTAAACCACATTACTTTACAGTGGAGGTAAGATTTATTAATAAGTACTATTTTTCTTATGTATTTGTTTTGTTTAGGTAGACGTTAAATAAGTTATCTTGATTTAATTGACTGATATATAAATGGACTCTTGAATATAGGGAAGACTCTTGAGTACGTGGAAAAGTCATTGAAGGTCCAAACCTAGTACAACAATACATCAAGCGACCACTTTTGGAACAATAATTCTATACTCAATTTTGTACTAATTAAATCAATATTATACTCAACATCGAGAAACTAGTCAACCATCGAAATCCCAGAATAATATTTCTCGTTCTTGATCTTGGAATTAGTTTCCTAGTCCAAAGATAGTGTCACAATTGGGATAGTTCGACTACAATATGGGTGAAACGATCCTAAAGATTTCATTTATCTTAACTTAGTTTAGATCCCAAATATTTTTACTCTCCTTAGTCAATCTATTGTAACTATTTGGTAGGCTTGAATACTTAAAAAGGTACAATGTTTTGTATGAGAAGTTACACATAGAGATACATGCATAGGATGAACTGGTGATTGTGGCACGATATTTTTTGACTCTCTTCTGTTAAGATCAAACTCTCAGACTTATGTTTTACTAAAGTTTTTAATATGATTATCTCAGCTTCTATTCATATCTGAGAACTCATGTTTCTTTGATCTATGAGTATTGAATTAAGTTATGCTTTCTCCAGGTTGTGGAAAGGGCCTACCACTAACCTTGATCGATTCCTATAACAATTTCATTGCATATGAAATGTGTTTTGAACTCATTAGGTAAAACTGCAATTTAATTTTCATTTTCTCTCGTTAGTGACTTTCAGAATTTCCGCACTTAAATTCGTACTTAAGTTTCGTTTAATGATTTCATAGATCTGAGTTAAATATAACAAGTGTAATTTTATTTAGTATTTGCAAGCATGTGGAGAATTGATATAAGAATACTATGTATACGTTAACTCTGTGATTACTCTTCCAATATCGTGAATACTGGAAAATAGGGTTTTGATTTAAAATGACTTTATGAAGAAGAAAATACTTATGTTTCAAATTAAATCTCCTGTCTTGAATGGAAGTCTTTAATTGCACGTGAATATATAGATATATCATTGGCATGAGACTTCTGTAGCTTATGATCAGTTTGAATATATAGTATTTATTAGAAATAGAGTGTCATGCTTGGGAAGGTCATGTGTTGGTGTGTGGAGAATTACATGTCATTTACAATGTGTGCATCATTCGATTTCCTGTGTGATGATTATTTGAGTTATAATGCGACATTTATTTGAATATGTAACTTATCATTTACTTGATTTCATAGTAAGTCTTGAATTAATTTATTTATGTTCATTGTTAAATAGATCGAGGCTATGTGTTATTTCATTTATTGGATTGATCTCAAGTTTGAAAGTATAAGTTGTGTGCTTAGATGCTTAATACATTTTTGAATGAAATGGTACATAGGAATAGTTCGAGTTATTAATGAGTTTATTTTTTATTCGTAGTACCCTGGGGATTAGTTTTATGTAATGGTTCTGAATAGAGTTAATGTTAAATTGGTTTGAGAACATAGTTAGTGGTAGTTGTCCATCTTATTTCTAAATGGGTTTTCAAGTTAAATGTGTTATAGTTAAGAATCGAATATTGAATTGAGTTTTGAACGTAAAATAGATTTCATTAACAATGCTTTGGATTGCAACGAAATATGTTTCTTAACTTCAACAAATCTTGGTGCGATTGTTCATAATAGGGTTTGAGAATCCTGTAATTAATTTCGTACTAGATATGTATAGGGTAAGTTTGAAACTGAACTAGAATGCATTGCAACTCTAAATTTATGAACTCTAGTTGACAATTTAATTCAGGGAATTCAACTACATATAAAACCCCTAACATTTTTAGCGTCGTTGTTGGGGAGTTGCAAATGGTCTAGCTAATATTTTTTCTTAGAATTTTATGTGTGATAAGGATTTTACAGGGAAATCAAAGGGCGGAGAGTGTATGATAAGATGTGAGTGAAGAGCCACGCATCCACTATGGTGGGGTTGCTCCAAATTCCGATTGTCTTTAGTAAATTTTTGTAGTGTTTTCTTTTTCTTACGTGCAAAAGTAAAGGTAGGCTTAGAGATAGTAAGGGTATATTTATTCAAAGTAAAAGTTCATTTCCAGAATTATTTGGTCCCACACAAACACCCCCAACTAATCCCATTGAATATTATGTAGGGATCATAAAGGAGGGAGAAATATATAACACCAAGGTGGCATTAGAAAAAGGAATATCACATCAAAAAGAGACAGAAAAAACTCAAGGTGTACCACAACAAGGACACACTATCTTGGGAGTTATTGTGGGTACAAAATTGGTGGTAGTTTCACAAGTGGAGTCAGCAGTAGGAGGACCTCTACGAGATTTGGCACCTAGTTACATCAAAGCCAATCTAGTCGCATATTCTTGTAATCGGAACACTACACCAAGGCTTAATTATGAACCTGTAGAAAATATTGACAACAAAGGAGGAGGAGAGGAACACATAAATAATGGGGAAAACCACATTGGAGATAATGACAAAATCCATACTTTACTCGGTGGGAATTATGACAGAAGATATGGGATAAGAGAGGGAACTAAGGATCATGACGAAGATGTAGAAACTACCTTCAGATTTCCTATTCTGGACATCACCAGAAATATCACTATGAAGAACATACCCCTGACATCTCTTCCACTTTTCCATGGTATGTCCTCTGAAGATCCTGGCTCATTTTTGTTTGAATTTGATATTCTTTGAAGAAGCTACATTTATTATGATGATGCACATAAACTTAAGTTATTCCCTGCCACCTTGAAATATTCAACCATAAGATGGTTCATGAGCGTGGGAGAACATACTATTTACTCGTGGGACGATATGAAGTCTTTAAACTTTAATAAATATCAATAATACTATAAAAGTAGAGATGTTAATGATATTTTTAGGATGAAAAAGATGGAGGACGAGAGTTTGGAGGAATACCTTGAAAGGTTCATTTATAATTACCACAAATCACGAGTGAGTAATCTAGATGAGAGAACCTTTAGTATTGTATTTTTGAAAGGGTTAAGGGAAGAATGCATTGAAACACTAAATCTCTTAAGTTATGGCGATATATATAAGAATTCCTTTTCTGAAATAGCAGAACTATGCAAAACTTATTCTAGAAGTCAAGCTAAGGTAGGAAAAGGGATACGGGAAAACTCAAGGGATTATGTGTTTAGAAATTCGAAACCAGTATAGGGTGGTGTCACTAGAGTGGAGCTGGGGAACCTCTTGGAAAAATTTAAAACAAACATCCTAAACACCAACAGTGATCAGCTAGATACTCTAAAAGTTAAAAGGAAACAAGAAGAAGAGAATTTTTTCTTGGCCATTTTATGTCCTAAATGCAGACATAAGCATGCTAAAAGAGAATTCCCCATTAATGTGGTAGAGTTTTGCGGGATCTGTACACATGATCATCCCATTGATTAGTGCCCCTCCCTTCTTGGATTACAATCTATTTACAAAAGGGGGGCCGAGACTAGTGAGTTTCCTCAATCAACTAGGAAACCATTGTGGTGGGGGTCAAACAATAATACTTATCAAGATCTTAATATGCAAGGTTTTACTCAAAATAATCCATGTATTCCTTATCCAATTTATCCTTCGTGGCCTATGCAACCACCTCAAAATTCACCTTGGGAACCAAGGGTGGAGAGGAAATCCTTATGGGAATACTTTTTAGCATCAAAACCAAGCACCTCCATACCCTTAGTATCAATGTACACCTTGAATGCCTTATGCATCAAATATGCCTCAATTCTAGCAAGGGTATAACCCTCCTTACCTTCAACAGCCTTCATTTCCACTATCACCTCTAGTACAAAAACCCTTGCCCTTACCTCAAAGTACTAATTCATCTTCACAACAAGTACAACAATAATTTAACCCTCCTCTCCCAACACAACTACCTGCACAACCAATTGATAATCCCAATAATATAACTTCTCAACCTATACAAAATATTGAGCTACAATCTTTTCCCACTTATGTTATCACTTCTTTTTCTTTAAATGGAATTCAATTAAGGTTTAGGAAAAAATTAATAAAAATAAATCAACAATAGTCATTTAAGAGGAGGATCCTTATATAGAACCTGAGGATAAAAGCATTAAACAAGTAGAAAATGAAAAAAACAATGAAATGAAAGAACCACGGGAGCTCTTAGAACCCAAGGACCCTCCTTATCTAGAGAGATTGCTCGTAAAGAAAACTAAAACACCCATAGAACAAGAATTGGAATCTAAATTGAGGAATGTGTGCATAAAAATTCCTTTGATGCAAGATATTAGAGACATTCCTATTTATACCAATATCATTAAGGATATTTTCATCAAAAAGTTAGGAAGGAAGAATATTAAAGTAATCAGTCAAATGTCAAAAATGATATGTGGATTACCACCAAGATATGATGATCCAGGGAACCCTGTGATAATTATAGAAATCAATGGAAATTTCATGCCCAATACTTTAGTAGACTTGGGGGCAGCCATTAATGAAATGACTGGTAACACTATGAAATTATTACAATTAAAATAATTCAGGCCTACACCCATTGTGTCGGAATTAGCGAATAAGTCTATTGTTAAACCTGTGGGGGTCCCAAAAGACATAGTGGTAACAATAGCATTCTGGGAATACCCAATTGATTTCGTAGTAATTACTCCAAAAATACTAAACCTGGACATCCAATAGCTTTCAGACGACCTTGGATGGCCACTTTTGATGTTTTTATTGGGTGCAAAAATAGGGAAATGACTATTTCTAATGGGTCACAAATTCAAACATTAACTATTTTTCTACCCGCCCAATTAGCTGTTGAAATACCTCTTTGGTTGGAAAATCCCTATGGGGAATAAGAGTCTATGTTTCCCATACTGTCTTTATAACAGTCAATAAGGCTTCAAGAACAATCTAAAGAACATGTTTTGCAAAAATTCTTATCTGATATCAATTTCATATATTATCATGTTTCTTTTAGTGGCTATCATCATGTTTTCAGTAGTGAATTTCAGGAAACTTGTCGCCCTAATGCGTTTGCATCATCCACTATGGAAACCTTAGAAGGAAACAATGAATAAAGTTCTCAACCTATTGAAATCAAGCTAGTAAAACATTGTACATTGGTACAAAATTAAGTACAGAACAAGAACATCAGGTAATAAACATGATTCAAAAATAGTCCGGAGCATTTACTTGGGATTATTTAGATATGAAAGGGATCCATCCTGATACTTGTACACACATATTTACACAAATGAATAAATTAGGCCTGTTAGGCAACCAGAAAGATGAATGAATCTAACTCTCAAAGAAATTTTCAAAGATGAATTGTAAAAAAAATTCAGTGAAAATTTTATATACTCCATCGTTAACAGTAAATGGATATCTCCCTTGGTCATAGTTCCCACAAAAAATGGGAAATGGAAAATTTGTGTTGACTACAAAGAGCTGAACAAAGCCACCTTGAGCGAGTACTTTCCTTTGCCTTTTATTGATCATGTGCTTTATACATTGTCAGGGAAAAGTACTTCTCTTTCTTGGATGGCTACAACAGCTACAATCAAATTCAAATAGCCCTGGAAGACCAAGAGAAGCCTACTTTTACCTTCCCATGGGGCACATATGCTTACAATTTTTTTCCTTTTGGCCTATGAAACGCTCCAGCTACCTTTCAGAGAGTTGTCTTAGCTATTTTTGCTGATTTTATACATGACTATGTGGAAGTATATATGGATGGCTTCACAATGTATGGTTATGACTTCTAGTAGGCTCTAGAGAACTTAGAAAATGTGTTGATTCATTGCCAAAAAGCTCATTTGGCCCTCAATAATTTCAAATGTAAAATGATGCAAACTGGGAGAATTGTTTTGGGTCACAATGTATAACAAAAAGGGATCCAATTTGATCTTGCAAAAATTGAGGTAATATCACATATTTCAGTCCCAATTTTGCAAAAGGAGGTAAGGATATTTTTGGGACATGCAGGGTACTATAGGAGATTTATTTAAAAATTCACTAAAATTTCAGCACCTATGCTTAAAATTCTTAATAATGATATTGATTTTGTATGGGATACAGACTGTCAAAATGATTTTCAGGAATTGAAGGATAAATTGTCTACTGCTCTAGTGTTGAGAGGACCTAACTGGTCTCTCCCTTTTCACATTTACACTGATGCATCAGATACAACCCTTGGAGCTGTGCTAGGACAAATAGAGAATCACATTCCTTATGCTATTTATTTCGTTAGCAAAAATCTCTCACCTTTAGAATTAAATTACATGGTTACCGAGAAAGAATTACTAACAGTAATCCATGTTATCAAAAAATTTAGGCACTATATCACTGGTTATGAAACTTTTTCCCATACTGATCACTCTGTTATTAGGTTCCTTATGAATAATCCAATTACTAATGAAATAATTACTCGATGGTCATGTTAGCCACCCAATAATTCTGTCATATCAAGTGGTGGCTAAAAGATTCTGGATAGCCTTCAAGAAACAATTTCATTGCTAAAAATTGTTGGTGCTTAAAGTCTTCTGATTATATCATATCCTTTGGATAATCGTCACTACTTTTCCCCTTTTCAACTTAGAAATTACGTTGTCATTACATGAAGAAAAACTGCTGCAAGCACCATTTTCCTTTTCCCCCTTCTTCCAAAACTAACCTCATCTTTGCCTTTTCTTTTCCCATGAAATCCCTCATTTTCATTTTTCTCCCTTTTCCCCTTCATCAAAATCCCTTTGATAAGGTTTTCAGACCCTTTCTTGCCTTATTGAAACCTTCAAATTCCTTTGAAGACCATTAAAAATCCATAAAAAATACATTTTTATGACTTAAGCCCCCTTGGGCTAAGTCTTTAACCCTCTCTTCCATACGCCCTAGTGCCAAAACCAAGCGCCGACCATCTAAGCGCTTATCACATCGCCCCATGCCGATTAGCCCTTCATCCATAACCCCCGGTCATATGGCTTTCCATGTAACCCGTGACCTCGCAGACAGGCACCTAACCATATTGTATTTATATCCTGCCCCCGAAAGTATTAAAACTTTATGTTATATCGAAAGTTTGGGTTTTTTATTATTATTTTCTAAAGTTTCCAATGGCGCAAAATTCCAGTCAATCTCCACCGTCGATCTGATCCACAGATCGACAACGCGCAACCTCTCGCCCCAGTGGTCCCCGCCAACCACTCGCCAATTGCAAAACCAAGCGGATTTCATCGCACCTCTTTTGAGCGCGGGGTGGTTTTTTCCATTTCGCAGCGATTCCATACGATGGCCGATGTGTGTCTTGGGCCCATTTTCAAAAACCGCCGTTCATCGCGTGTTAAATATGGGATGTGGACTTGGCGCAATATTGACATCCATTGTCCGATGTGAGGCCGCTCATCGGACGGTGACCACTCTCTGAATATGCTCGTGCGATAACTCAGGGTACGACGCGGTGTTTAAAGGATCTCCGTCGTCGATCTGATCTGCAGATCGACGGCCCATACTCCATCGCCCTTGTCCCTAGTGCCACATCAACATCCATGCGCCAAAGTTTAATTGGGGTGGATCTCCATGTTTTTTCTATACAGTTACCCTCGATCCCGATCGTCGATCTCTGCGCGATTGACGGCTCTGATTTAATTTCCTCCTCCCCTTTCCTTTGACCCCTCTAATCAAATCTCAACCGTTGGATGATGCCATCCAATGGCCACGGTCCCTCCACGTGCCTTCTGAAGAAGTTATCCTATACATGCAGGATTTTACAATATTTGTTTGTATTTTGCAAGGTTCAAAGGTTATTTTGCCACGGCTGAAGAAAATTTAAAGGCAGAGGGTGACGATCCTCCCACCTTCGATTCACCAAAAAAAATCCTTTGCAGGGTTTGAAATTCATGTTTCATCGGTGTTTCATGAGGCATTGATGCCATATCACCCCTGTGCAACCCTGCACGTCAGCAAAACACAGTAAATCAAGCACAGTCAAAGAGTATCAGTGTCGAAGACAACAATATACTAAAAACAGAGATTGAAGGCAGATTTAAGGGGATTATGGCTAAGATGGATTATCAAAAGCCTAATCCTCTCGACTAAAACACAGTTTGAAGAAAATCGTGAGTGTTTTATCAGACAGAAAGCATACGCTGCCACATCAGGGGCTAATTGAATTCCCCAGCTACCTCAGAGCCACCTGTAGCCTCAAAGAAATCAAAATAAGGCCGAAGTTATTACCAGACCAGGAGGTATTTTGCATCAATACAGCTGAACAATTATTTCAACCAAAGGAACTTATTGTAAGCTGTCAGCAGAAGTTATTACAAGGATAACAACGAGCCTTGAAGTCAACAAATTCTTTCTAGCTAACCTAATAGTTAATATAAATGATTTAATACAGAGGACACTTGTGTAAGCTTCTTCTTTGAGCCCCCAAAGGCTGAGAAGCCATTTAAGTCTGTATTAATTATCTTTAGAGATATTTTATTAGAGTCCACCTCCTCTTTCTTCTATAAATACTACCGCAGAAGAAGAGAAGAGGGTTGGTTGATCACTAGTTGTAATATTGGAACTCTCTGAAATAATACATAGTCTGTTGAAGTTGAAGAAGAAATTGAAGCTTTGGAAGTCCTGATGATGTTGTTGCATGTTTGTTCTTGAGAAGGCTCTATAATTGGATCCATGAGCTTGGTTGTTGGTGAATTATTCTAATCTGTTTAATGTTTTCTTCTGTTTTCATTCTGTTCCATAATTTCTTACTACAGTAGGTTGAAAGTTTTAGGCGAAGAAATGACTCTTGGAAGCACCTTAGACCTGTTCATCCTTCATTGTTTCATGTTTTCTTCTGCTGAAGTATTTTAGAGTCTTTAATCTCTCTCTTTAGTCTTCATGCTTGTTTATTTCCTTAATAGTTTGAATAGTTGGTTTCATCATGATTTATGGTTCTCCCTGCTTGTCTGCTGCCACTTAAAAACTGTTATTGAAGTCTACCTTCGAAGTTTTCTGTTTACAGTGAGTCAAGGAGGTATGTTCTGATCTTGCCTTTTGTCCTTGCTTAAGCAGTTGTCTTTAAGGTCTTTATAGTTGTAAACATAGGTGTGTTAGGTGTTCCCTCTTCTATGACTGCAATTATCAGTGAATCTTTTATGTTTTCTAAGTCATTTGAAATAAAATCTTTGAGGAAATAGGGTGTTCCTCGAATCTTAGATTTCATTTTAAAAGTTGTTTTGGAATCATTGTTTCCTTAAAGGTGTGATTTGTAGAATTCATGGTTAGCCCTGTCTATCAAAAATCTCTTTATTGTTCAAAATTGTGTTTTCAAATTCCCTTTGTTGAGAATTAAACTTCTCTTTCCAAATCATTGATGTCCATCTCATTCCAAAAACCAAAGGATCCTGTGGCCAAGTTAGATTTTCCCTCTGATATCCCATATCCATTGATGAGTATGTTATGACCTCTTCTTGACTCCATTGCCCAATGAACCAGATGTTTCTCCTTTCTATATGTATTTCCTAGGCCTTTCATATTCTGCTGTGTCAATCCAACCAACCAAGCAAACACCTGCACTTAATAAATAGTATAAAATCCATACGCTAAGCACACAAGATAAACCTTTGCAAACAAACATTTGAGAGATCCCTCTCTGAGAACATGAGGACTAGATCCTGTAACTCTAAAGATTGGTTCTGATGTTGCCTTGTCTTTTGATTTGCCAAACTATCAAAACACGGGACACCAACATAATGGCGATCATGGTGGGACCTACTGAGATTACAGTGGTTTGAAAACACTTCTTAAAACTCTTTAGGCCCTTAAACTTGATAAAGAACACCTTCTGTACTTATCCCACCACTCACACCGACATAATGGCGATCACGGTGGGACCTACTAAGATTACAGTGGTTTGAAAACACTTCTTAAAATATTTAGGCCCTTAAACTTGATAAAGAACATCTTCTGGACTTATCCCACCGCTCAGACCGACATAATGGCGATCATGGTGGAACCTTGAGTAAAGTCTTCAAAATTAAACACTCACTGTCCAGTATAACATAAGTAACCTTCTTCAAGCACTACCAAGTGTAATGGTAATCATGATAGGACTTATTTTGAATCAGTGACAAACTAAGTGACCCTTAGGATTCTCATAAAACCTTATCAAACCTTGAAGGAGTCAGTTACCAAGCCATAAGAGTGAACTATGTATGTTTAAGCACCCTAGCTAAGTGTTAAATCACATTTAGGACACTCTCATAACCTATAAGACCAGAATAACTCAGAAAAACCCAAAACAATTTCGGGTTGGCTTCATAATAAACATGGTGGTGGAACCATCCAATATTTTATCTTCATAAAAGCTAAAACGTTTCCACCTGGCGACTCCACTAAGCCCCAGTAGGCCTATTACTCATCTAGGTCTCCAGATATCTTTAGGACTGTGTTAACCAGCCTGGAAGAAGTTTAGAAACCTAGTCCCATGCTAGATAAAACATCGTGAGAGGTAAAATTCCCAAAAAAAGTCCCTAAAACCTCAACCTCTCTCTTTTTTGAAAAACAATCTGGCTTCACATAGGATCAACACTAGATCCCATCCAGACCCAAATCCTCCTTTAATCATTGACAATCCTGAGAAAATTCTGTGGCATACTTCTAACTCTGGAAAATCAGCTGCTAATAGGAGCCTCTTAAGAACAAATTCCATCCCTAAAAACCTTGTTGTCCTAGAGGATTCACACTTTTATTTACATCATACAAAGAACATCTTTAGAACCAGATCTCAAGGTGATTTAAACAAGACTAACCTTAACTTTACAAGTTTGCAGCAGAGCTTTAGTAGAGAAGCCTCACCTTCCACTCCTCCTAATTCCCATCTTCTTCATCACTTTAGCCTTTTCCATAACAAATCTTCTCAAAATCAGTTTGTTGGCCCAAGTACTTCTTCCACTCCAATTCATACTACCACTGTTCAAAACACTCCATTTCAACCCTCTTTCACTCTTGTAAATCCACCCTTATTTCCAGCCATGGCAACATGATATGCCCCATTAGTGTTACCACAACCTCTACTTCCCTTACCAAATGATTACCAATCCAAGATCCCTCACTTCACTGGAAAAGAGTCTACAATAGCTCAACATCATGTAGATAGGATGGAAGATGCATTTGATTACATGGAGATAGAAGAAGAAACTATGAAGATGAGGATCTTCGACCAAAGTTTAGGAGGAGATGTAAAGAAATGGTTTAAAAACTTACCTCCTAATAGCATAAATGATCTGCTTGCCTTGCATCAAACATTTATAAACAAATGGGAACTCAAAAGGAACCCTCTCCAAATACTAGTAGAGTATAGCAGCCTCAAGAGAAATAAAGGGGAGAGTGTCCATGATTACTCCACTAGGTTCAATAGCATTACAATGCCCTCCCACCTCACATGAAACCTCCCCAAGGCATGGCCTTGGTAAGGTATCCTGAAGGCCTTGATGCTGAAATGACTTATGAGTTAAGGGGGAGAGATTACTTAACCTTAGAAGACATGCAGAAAGGAGTTGTGAGCGTAGAAGCAAACATAATCGAGAAAAGAAATAGGTTGAGATTAGAGAAGAGGTTAACTTATAATGATGACCTACTACACTCAACCTCAGCTTCTGACACAAAAATTGACAACCTAGTAAAGGTGATGGAGAGGATGCTTGAAAAGATCAATTTGAATGAGAGACTGCCACCAAGAGAACCTCAAAATAGCCAAAACAGAAATAGAAATCAGAATTATAGAAGAGGAAAAAATAAAGACAAGCAAAAGGAAAGCGACCAACAGATTAGACCTCCCTTCCAACAGAACTATGTAGATCAATATGAGGAAGATAGGGAGTTGGAAAGGTTGGAAGAATCTCATGTAAAATTGACTGGATCAGACAGTGGAGATGATGTTTTCCTCACTGAGGAAGAACAAGGTTTTTTCTCTTATGATCAAAATACAAACACCTATGAAGATTCTGAGGAATATAGATTGGGTTTTGAAAATGCAATCATGGAGGTGCACAAACAATATGATCTTAGGAGCAAGGAGAGAATAGACAATTCAAATGATAAGAACACTAGCACTGCTGTCAAGAAAAACGCAGAAGGTCAGCCCAAAAAGACAGCAGCGAAAACCAACATCTTGGCCAAGAAACCAGACATACACAAGGAAAAAAGTGTCTAGAAAGATTTTGAATAGAGTACCCCTAGCACTTCAGCTAGGGGTCCTAATAAAACTGTCCCAATTACCAGTCCAAACAAGGTTCAGCAAATCAAAATTGCTGAAAAGAATTCAATTGAAAAGACAAATGTAAATATGAAAAAGTCAATTGTTCCTTTCAGCCTTGAGGGAGAGATTGCTAAGATAAAAATTGCCATTCCCCTAGCTGAACTAGTAACCCAAGAAGTGTACAAAAGCCAAGTTTTGAAAGCTTTGAACTTAGGAAGTGATACTGACACCTTGAACTTGACAGATGACAAACCTGAGCTGTTGTTTGGCCCATAAGTTGAAGGAAAATACCAAGAAGGGGCTATGCCTCCCTTCTATGTTAGTTTGAACATACATGAGAAAATTTTACACAATGCCATGTTAGATTCTGGAGCTTCACACAATCTAATGCCCAAGGTAGTAATGGAAATCTTAGGCTTAGAAATTACTAAACCATACAAAGATTTTTATTCCTTTGACTCAAGCAGAGTCAAATTTTTGGGTTTAATCAAAGATTTGTGTGTTAACTTATCCCAAATCCTGGTAAGAGTTTAGTCATGGACATAGTTGTAGCTGACATCCCCCCTAAGTATGGCATGCTATTATCAAGATCATGGGGAGCCAAACTTCAGGGAAGCCTTCAAATGGACATGTCTTATGCCACCATCCCTGTTTTAAACCAAAATAGAAGACTATACAGGGAATCTCACATGAAGTACATGGTGAGCAACATAGACAAACCAAACAACACTCCAATCTATTCTATTCAATCAAGTTTAGATTCCTTTATCTTATGTAACGAAGATGAAACCACCCAACAAGATAAGGAAAACATGTACCCAATTAGTTCACCAGAACAATCAAATCTTCCCTTGAATCAATTTCAAAACATTGACAATCAAGTGGAGCCACTGTTAGCCACCCATAAATTCTGTCATATCAAGTGGTGGCTAAACGATTCTGGATAGCCTTCAAGAAACAATTTCATTGCTAAAAATTGTTGGTGCTTAAAGTCTTCTGATTATATCTTATCCTTTGGATAATCGTCACTGCTTTTCCCCTTTTCAACTTAGAAATTATGTTGTCATTACATGAAGAAAAAAAAACTGCTGCAAGCAGCATTTTCCTTTTCCCCCTTCTTCCAAAACTAACCTCATCTTTGCCTTTTCTTTTCCCATGAAATCCATCATTTTCATTTTTCTCCCTTTTCCCCTTCATCAAAATCCCTTTGATAAGGTTTTCAGACCCTTTCTTGCCTTATCGAAACCTTCAAATTCCTTTCAAGACCATTAAAAATCCATAAAAAATACATTTGACTTAAGCCCCCTCGGGCTAAGTCTTTAACCCTCTCTTGCATATGCCCTGGTTCCAGAACCAAGCACCGGCCATCTAAGAGCTTATCGCATCGCCCCATGCCGATTAGCCCTTCATCCATAACCCTCGGTCATATGGCTTTCCATGTAACTCATGGTCCCGCAGACGGGCGCCTAACCATATTGTATTTATATCCCGCCCCCGAAAGTATTAAAACTTTATGTTATATCGAAACTTTGGGTTTTTTATTATTATTTTCTAAAGTTTCCAATGGCGCAAAATTCCAGTCAATCTCCACTGTCGATCTGATCCATAGATCGACGGCGCGCAACCTCTCGCCCCGGTGGTCCCCGCCAACCACTCGCCGATTGCAAAACCAAGCGGATTTCATCGCACCGCTTTTGAACGCGGAGCAATTTTTTCCATTTCGCAGTGATTCCATATGCTGGCCGACGTGTGTCTTGGGCCCATTTTCAAAAACCACCGTTCATCATGCGTTAAATATCAGATGTGGACCTGGTGCGATATTGACGTCCACCGTCCGATCTGAGGCCGCTCATCGGATAGTGATTGCTTTCCGAAGATGCTCGTGCGATAACTCAGGGTACGACACGGTGTTTAAAGGATCTCCGCCGTCGATCTGATATGCAGATTGATGGCCCATACTCCATCGCCCCTATCCCCAGTGCCAGATCAAAATCCATGCGCCAGAGTTTAAATGGGGTGGATCTCCATGTTTTTTCCATACGGTCACCCTCGATCCCGATCGTCGATCTCTGCGCGATCGACGGCTCTGATTTAATTTCCTCCTCCCCTTTCCTTTGACCCCTCTAATCAAATCTCAACCATTGGATGATGCCATCCAATGGCCATGCTCCCTCCACGTGCCTTCTGAAGCAGTTATCCTATACATGCAGGATTTTATAATATTTGTTTGTATTTTGCAAGGTTTAAAGGTTATTTCGCCACGGCTGAAGAAAATTTAAAGGCAGAGGGTGACGATCCTCCTGCCTTCGATTCACCAAACAAAATCCTTCACAAGGTTTGAAATTCACGTTTCATCGGTGTTTCATGAGGAATTGATGCCATATCACCCGTGTGCAACCCTACACGTCAGCAAAACACAGTAAATCAAGCACAATCAAAGAGTATCAGTGTCGAAGACAACAATATACTAAAAATAGAGATTGAAGGCAGATTTAAGGGGATTATGGCTAAGATGGATTATCAAAAGCGTAATCCTCCCGAGTAAAACACAGTTTGAAGAAAATCGTGATTGTTTTATCAGACAGAAAGCATACGCTGCCACATCAGGGGCTAATTGAATTCCCCAACTACCTCAGAGCCACTTGCAGCCTCAAAGAAATCAAAAGAAGGCCGAAGTTATTACTAGACCAGAAGGTATTTTGCATCAATATAGCTGAACAGTTATTTCAACCAAAGGAACTTATTGTAAGCTGTCAGCAGAAGTTATTACAAGGATAACAACAAGCCTTGAAGTCAACAAATTCTTTCCAGCTAACTTAATAGTTAATATAAATGATTTAATACAGAGGACACCTGTGTAAGCTTCTTCATTGAGCCCTCAAAGGCTGAGAAGCCATTTAAGTCTGTATTAATTATCTTTAGAGATATTTTATTAGAGTCCACCTCCTTTTTCTTCTATAAATACTACCGCAGAAGAAGAGAAGAGGGTTGGTTGATCACTAGTTGTAATACTGGAACTCTTTGAAATAATACATAGTCTGTTGAAGTTGAAGAAGAAATTGAAGTTTTGGAAGTCCTGATGATGTTGTTGCATGTTTGTTCTTGAGAAGGCTCTATCATTGGATCCATGAGCTTGGCTGTTGGTGAAGTATTCTAATATGTTTAACGTTTTCTTCTGTTTTCATTCTGTTCCATAATTTCTTACTATAGTAGGTTGAAATTTTTAGGCTAAGAAATGACTCTTGGAAGCACCTTAGACCTGTTCATCCTTCACTGTTTCATGTTTTCTTCTGCTGAAGTATTTTAGAGTCTTTAATCTCTCTCTTTAGTCTTCATGCTTGTTTATTTCCTTAATAGTTCGAATAGTTGGGTTCAACATGATTTATGGTTCTCCTCGCTTGTCTGCTACCACTTAAAAACTGTTATTGAAGTCTCCCTTCGAAGTTTTCTATTTACAGTGAGTCAAGGAAGTCTGTTCTGATCTTGCCCTTTGTCCTTGCTTAAATAGTTATCTTTAAGGTCTTTATAGTTGTAAGCGTAGATGTGTTAGTTTTTCCCTCTTCTATGACTGCAATTATCAGTGAATCTTTTATGTTTTCTAAGTCATTTGAAATAAAATATTTGAGGAAATAGGGTGTTCCCCGAATCTTAGATTTCATTTTAAAATTTGTTTTGGAATCATTGTTTACTTAAAGGTGTGATTTGTAGAATTCATGGTTAGCCCTGTCTATCAAAAAGCTCTTTATTGTTCAAAATTGTGTTTTCAAATTCCCTTTGTTGAGAATTAAACTTCTCTTTCCAAATCATTGATGTCCATCTCATTCCAAAAAACAAAGGATCCTGTGGCCAAGTTAGATTTGCCCTCTGATATCCCATATCCATTGATGAGTATGTTATGACCTCTTCTTGACTCCATTGCCCAATGAATCAGATGTTTCTCCTTTCTATATGTCTTTCCTAGGCCTTTCATATTCTGCTATGTCAATCCAACCAAACAAAGAAACACCTGCACTTAATAACTAGTCTAAAATCCATATGCTAAGCACACAAGATAAACCTTTGCAAACAAACATTTGAGAGATCCCTCTCTGAAAATAGGAGGACTAGATCCTGTAACTCTAAAGATTGGTTCTGATGTTGCCTTGTCTTTTGATTTTCCAAACTATCAAAACACGGGACACCAACAGGTCACTCTTACTTCAGGAATTTAATATCACTGTGATTGATAGGCCAGGATGAGATAATTTAGTTGTAGATTTCCTGTCCCGAATGAATATTTACCGATATATAACTCTAGTACCAGTTTGGGATGACTTTCTAAATGAGAATTTATTTTTTGTTTCAATACATACTCCTTGGTTTGCTGATGTGGCTAACTATATGGTATCTAGCAGGTTGCCACATAATCTATCTACCAGGAGAAACATAACATTATGCAACAAAATGCCAACTATTCTTGGATAGAGGGAGACTTGTACCGCACAGGGCTTGATTTAATCATGAGAAGATGTGTGTGGGAAGATGAAATGTATGATGTCTTGACAGCTTGCAACAGTGAACCCTCTGGTGCTCATTTTTCAGACAAAATAACAACTTATAAGGTCCTACATGCAGGTTACTACTGGCCCACTCTTTTTGAAGATGCCAAAAGGTTTGTTTCTAGTTGTGATGCTTCCCAAAGAATGGGGAGGCTTGTTCTAAGTGATGAATGCCTCTTCAAACACGGATATCAATAGAACCTTTTGAAAAGTGGGCATTGGATTTTGTAGGGCCAATTTCTCCCATGTCTAGGAATAAAAGGTACATTTTATTTTGTAATGATTACATGACAAAGTGGGTAGAAGCTAAGGCTTTACATTCTGCCAATGAGAATTTTGTTGTAGATTTCCTCTTTGACGACATCTTCACTCAGTTTGGGGTGCCTAGAGAGATTTTCATCGATCAGGGGACACAATTCACTTACAAACTGGCAAAGGCCATTACTGAACAATACCAAATTAAGCACATAAAAACTATTACATAACATCCACAGACAAATGGATAGGTTGAATATATTAATAAAGTATTAGAGTCCAATCTCACCAAAATAATTCATCTACACCATGGAAACTTGGCTAACAAGTTGCTATAAGCATTATGGGCTTATTGAATAACATGGAGGAATGTAACGGGACATACTCCTTATGAGTTAGTCTACGTGAAGCATAATACTCCCTATTGAATTTCAGGTAAAGAAATTTCAGACTACTAATCAACTAGGAATGGACTTAAATGAGACCTAGAAACAAAGAATACTTCACCTACATGAACTTGATAAAATCATGCAATATTACTTCCAATGGACTATGTTAATACAAGATCAGAGATCTCAGTGGCATGATAAGTACATCAAGAAAAAGGTCTTTCAACCAGGAGAGTGGGTGTTGCTATATGATAAAAAAATTACAAATTTCAAAGGGAAATTATCAACCAGATGGTTGGGACCCTATGAAGTGGAGGATGTTTTCAATAATGGCTCAGTCAAGCTCAAAAATATTGATGATTATCATACCTCATTTGTGGTAAATGACCATAGATTGAAAATCTACCATCGACGACTCTCTCGCAAAGAATTTTTGAAGAATGTGATGCAAGATCCAAAAATGGAGTTGGTTCAAAAGGGGGACCCAACTCCTATTGGTTCATCAAATTGATTTATTATTATTGTGTGTGTGTGTGTGTGTGTGTGTGTGCATATTATAAATAACAATGGCCCGACATTTTGTTTTCCTCCACAACTCATATAGAATAAAGAGGAAATTTGTCAAGGGTAATTTTATTCCTTTATCCGGACTTGAAAAATTATTTATGGAAAAGGATAATATGGAATTTACTATGAATGTTTCAGACTCCCTAAAATTGAATGTTCCAAGCAGTGACCGACCCAAGATCGTTAATACTAATGGGACAATAATAGTTGGGTATTTGTTGAGTACAAAATTATTCTTTTCCGGGCTCAACATAATAAGTACAAAAAATAAACTTCTTGGATTCTACTTTGGGTTTTTCAGACTCTATAAAAATTAATACCCTGAGCATTGGCTAACCCGGGCTTGTTTCTTTTCCATACCTCAACAGAATAAGTACGAAAAAGAAATTATCCTTGCAATCTTCTTTTGTGCATTTTGGACTCCCAAAAATTGAAATTTCCTAGACAATGATTATCCCAGGCCTCGTCAAAATCCATGGAATGATGACACCAGATTGTTCTACAACATCCAGGAGTAAAATTTCGTCACATTTTCTACAGTTTGCTTACATGAAATTTCAACGAAGCTTCGGTTCATTTTTTTTTCTTCAGTACAGTCACATTTTTTCACTGTTTCCATGTTCAATGAGAAAATTCATAGGTTGTGTACTTAATTAAATACTACTATTAGACTGAGTTGGGTACTGAATGATTTCTTATAAATATGTATATTAAGTTCAGGAAAATTATATGGGATCAACTTCAGCCTAACAACATAAAAATCAATGAAGATGCTAAATTGTAAGTACTTTGCATTGTTTATAATTATATAAACAAGTCTATCGTCCTGGATTCAGAAAATGGAGAATACACTCAACTAAAGACCAATTTTCTCCCATCATTATTATTTTTGAGTTCTTGAATATCAATGTGAAGTCAAATCAAGGTATGAGAAAATTTTCATTCTAATTAGACTCATTCAAAGCATATGAATGATAGAACTTAATAGTAATCTACCTCCTCTCCTTGTAATGATTTACATATCTTCCCCATATTCATTTAACACTAAACCATCCTATCTCACTACCCTTCCCATTCATTCCTACTCGTGTGGTACGTGTTTCAAGTACCTACTCATCATTACAAACAACCAATCCACACCATAATTTAGAATTCCATATTCACAATTTCAAATGAATTTAAATTTATGTGAAACCCCGAAAATGAAGTTTGTCTGTATCATCACTAAGTTCAGTCGATAACCGACCTGGGAATCCTTAAATTTTCCGTTTAACCTTCTTCATTTCTCCACCTTCGGCATGGGGGCTGACCACCATGAACCCACATTCGTACAATTTTGTAAGAGCCCAGAGTATGCTGTGTGTAAGGCATGGTTTGAGGAAAAGGGATGGATAGGTTTTCTTTAGAAATTCCACGGTTATAATGATGGGGTAGCAATGGCTTTTACGCAGAGTTTCAATGGGAAATTTGCAAGGACTGAGATCCTAAAAATCAAAGTGATTGACAAATAGATAAGCATAGAAACCAAATTGCCATTAACTGGAGATAAATATTTTCAATGACGGTCGCTCAAGTGGGATGATGGTGTTGAGTTTCTTAAGTTGCCATACAATTCTATTAACTATTCAAAGGGGGTCCTACGAAGCTACATAGAGGAGGAATGGTGCCCACTCATCATTGCATTGCAACGGTTTGTCACTTGTGAGGGGAGGTAAGTTGTTGTTTTCCTTTACCATATTATGCTTCTCTTACACTTTTCAGATGGATGAGAAGTCAATTTTAATTTTTCATGCATAAGAGTTTGTAAAAGTCACTAGGGGTATTCAGTCTACTGCAAAAAACCCTGAAAATAGCGTGTTCCATCAAAATATTATCAATATGTTAGTTGTTCATGAGTTTAGTAGGCGTAAGAAGTCTTGGGAAAAATTTTTGTTTGAAAGTTTTCTTGGTGAAGAAAACCAAATCAAGGGTCAACAAAGACTTATCAGCCACCGATCGAAGAAAATCTGTCAAGAAGTCGAGGCTCCTCCTGATTCTAGTTCTAAATAAGGCCAAAGCCCTGTGATAACCCCTTTTTTTACAAAAGGGGAGAGCCGTTCGACAAAAACCATGAAGAAGTTTGTAAACCATAGTTCACATATAGAGAAATTGACCCTAGTCTTGAAGGAAAAGAAATTTAGAATAAATAAGGAACATAAGAGTGAACCTATTAATAAAAATGCGGTAGCCGAAGAATCCCAGCCGAGAAAATGAAAAATGCCTCAAGTGGAGATTGAACCAATTGTCTCACCAATATAAAAATAGTTTGTGGGAGCTAATGTACCCCCTAAGCATAAGAATATAAAACTCTTCAAGGAAGAGTAGGAAGTGGCATCAATACCCATTACAGCAGTACATAAAGATAAAGTATCAGAGATTCTGACCTTATTACAAGGTCAACGGCACATGAGAAGCATATATAGAAAAAAACCTTCCACTTTCGGTACTCAAGACTGAGAACCTATTACCATTATGTCCTCTCCAAAACAGGAAATGAAGAGCCCCTCTCAGGCAGTCGAAGAAGCAAGGGATCTTCTGCTTCAGGAATATGGGTCGACAGATAATTTGCAAGATATTTTCAAAATTTCGTCATAGAAGGGTCCATTCAACAAGCATCTAGGCTAGAAGAAGCGGCCATATAAATATAAGAAGATCTATACACTTAATGGGTCGACTCACAGAGGGAGTAGTTCATGGCAACAAACCATAACCGTTGAGAATATCTCGGTTTGTGGTGACGAAGAGTTACAACTACTGGTAGCTAAGTTACAGAGGAAGAAAGAAAAACTTAAGGAAATGGCTCTTAAGTATAAGACGATGTTTCGTTATGTGTGAACGGTTAATGAGCAGCATCAAAACCATAATCTATCCCTAGTCTCCAAGAATGATGCACTCATCTTGAGGAACAAGTGACTTATTAGTTGGAAGATGAAACAACAGAAGCCTGTAAAAAGGCTTAATTCCCATGAGCGATCCCTAATATTTAGACGACCATTAATGTAGGAAAACCAAGGTTTGGAGGTCCTATTCAGTGCGGCAGGAGTTTGAAGGAAGGGATGGCATAATTTTTTATGACTGGTTGAATTTGAGAAGGACAAATGCATGAGGACATGCATTCCCTCTAGCATGGGGGGATGTTGGGCCCCACTTTTGTACCCATTTTCACATCGTATCCCATTGTTTTCACTATCATTTATCTTACTTTAACCCTTTTTGACACCCTAAAACCACTCCACACTAGCGAAACCATGTTACTTTAGTAACAATGGAGGTAAGATTTATTAATAAGTATTGTTTTCGTATGTCTTTGTTTGGTTTAGGTAGATATTAAATAAGTTCTCTTGATTTATTTAACTGTTCTATAAATGAACTCTTGAATATAGGGTAGACTCTTGAGTATGTGGATAGGTCATTGAAGGTCCAACACCCAGTCCAACAATACATCAAGCGACCATTTTTGGAACAACCATTATGTACTTAGTTTTGTACTTAAATTAGTACTCTACTCGGCATCGAGAAACCAGTCAACCATCGACATCCTAGAATAATATTTCTCATTCTCGAGCATGGGATTATTTTCTTTGGCCCAAAGATAGTGTCACTATTGGGATATTTCGGTTACAATCTAGGTGAAACGATCCTAAAAATTTCATTTAGCTTAACTTAGTTTAGATCCCAGATATTTTTACTCTCCTTAGTCAATATGTTCTAACTATTTCGTAGGCCTAAATTCTTTAAAAGGCCCAATGTTTTGTATGAGAATTTACACGTAGAGATACAAATATAGGATGTACTTGTGATTGTGGAAAAATATTATTCAACTCTGTTATGTTAATATCGAACTCTCAGACTTATGTTTTACTGAAGTTTTTAATATAATTATCTTGGCTTCTATTCATATCTGAGCACTCATGTTTCTTTGATCTGTGAGTATTGAATTAAGTTAGGCTTTCTCCAGATTGTGGAAAGGGCCCACCACAAAATTTGATCGAGTCCTGTAACAATTTCATTGCTTAGGAAGTGTGTTTAGAACTCATTAGGTAAAACTGAACTTAAATTTTTGTTTTCTCTCATTAGCGACTTTCATATTTTCTGCACTTAAAATCACACTTAAGTTTCCTTTAATGATTTCATAAATTTGAGTTAAAGATAACAAGTGTAATTTTATTGAGTCTTTGCAAGCTTGTGGGGAATTGATATAAGCACACTCTATATACATTAACTTTGTGATTACTCCTCCAATATCGTGAATATTGGAAAAGAGGGCTTCGATTTCAAATGACTTTCTCAAGAAGTAAATCCTTATGTTTCAAATTGAATCTCTCATCTTGAATGGAAGTGTTTCATTGCATGTGAATCAATCTATCATTAGTGCCAGAATCCTATAGCTTATGCTTAGATTGAATATCTATAATTGATTAGAAACAAAGTATCATGATTGGTGAATATGGTATGTTGGTATCTGGAGAATTGCATTTCATTTACAATGTGTGGATCATTCGATTTCCTGTGTGATCATTTACTTGATTTCATAGTAAGTATTGAATAGATTTATTTTTGTTCATTGTTAAATAGATCAATATTGTGTGTTATTTCATTGATTGGATTGATCTCAAGTTCGAAATTATAAGATGTCTACTTAGAGGCTTAATTAATTTTTGAGTGAAATGGTACATAGGAATAGTTTGAGTTATTATTGAGTTTATTTTTGATTCGTAGTACCCTGGGGATTAGTTTTTTTTAATGGTTCTGAATAGAAGTAATGTTAAATTGGTTTGAGAACATAGTTAGTGGTAGTTTTCCATCTTATTTCTGAATGGTTTTTTGAGTTAAATATGTTATAGTTAAGAACATAATAATGATTTGAGTTTTGAACGTAAAATAGATTTCATTAACAATGATTTAGATTGTAACGAAATAGGTTTCTTAAATTCAACAAATCTTGGTGTGATTGTTAGGAATAGGGTTTGAGCATCATGTACTTAATTTCGTACTAGATCTGTATAACATAAGTTTGAATCTGAACCAAAATGCATTGCAACTCTAAGTTTACGAACTCTAGTTCACAATTTAATTTAGGGAATTAAACGATATATAAAACCCCTAACAATGAGATTATATACATGTGTTATCTAAGGAAGAAAAATTAGGAAATGAGTAGATCCAATGAATGAAATTTTGAGATAACACATGCATGCCTTTTATGCAAGCTACTGTTAGTGAAAATAATATTATATTAATGCAGACTATATTAGTGAAAAAAAATCCTATACATATATAGGATATTTAGTAAGAAATAGGTTAAGTGCATCCAACACATGCAATTTTTACATAATTTATGGGAACCACATTTAGTAAAAGTATGATTCTTAATGCAAAATATTTAGAAGCACATGTTGCAATTATACAAGATTGAATTATAAAAGCATTAGACAAAAGTAGATTAGGAAATTTTGTGTTATAGTGGGATATAATTGAGAAATGGAAGAATTAATTTTGAAAACCTTTATCTTTTCTAAACTTGAACATTAATACAAGATTTTTGAGTATGGATGAATGTAGTTCTTGGTCTGAATGTAGTTCTTGGTTCACGAAAATTCCTTTAGATGAGGCAATCCAGGTCATTAATGATGTCACTGATCCTGAAACAACCAAGCTTGCTGAGATTTGCCTTCGGTCCATGTTCTTCAGTTTTCAAGGGGAATTCTATGAACAAGTATCAGGTGTCGCAATGGGATCTCCACTATCCCCTATTGTCGCCAACCTATACATGGAGAATTTTGAGAAAAAGGCCCTTGCCTCTTATCCCTTAAAACCAGACTAGTGGAAAAGGTTTGTGGACGACACCAACATAAAATGGGCCCACGGTAGAGAAAATCCCGAAGGATTTTTCAGGCACCTCAATTCCATTTCTACAGAGATTAAGTTCACAATGGAGGTCGAAGAAAATAGGATCATTTCTTTTTTGGATGTTCTTGTTACTAGGAATGATGATGGAACGCTTGGGCACCAGGTGTTTAGAAAGAAAACCCATACCGACAGCTATCTCCATGCTAATTCCTACCACCATTCGGCATAAAATTTTGGTGTCCTTAATACTATAGCTGTCAGAGCCATGACGATTTCTAATACCAAACACCTGAGCGAGGAAATCAGCCACCTTTCAGCTGTTTTCAGAGATTTGGGCTATAAATAAAGGGATATCAAAAAATCCCTCAAAAGAGCTAAGGGTTCGATCTTACCTCGAAATCACCGCGAACAACAAGAAAATATAGGAAGAGTTGTTTTACCATACATTAAGGGGGTTACTGATAAAATAGCCAAGCTCATGAGAAATAACAATATTTCCGCTCAATTTTCTGCATTAGGGACTATTAGACAAAAGATGCGATCAGTCAAGGATGACATAAACCCTGAACAATTTAAAGGAGTGTACAAAATTAACTGTTCATGAGGGAGGAGTTATATCGGTGAGACTGGGTGTTCCCTTCAGAAAAGACTTAAGGAGCATGGAGCCGATATTAGATATGAACGATCGCGCACCTCAGCCCTTGCAGAACACTCCTCAAAAACCAAACATCAAATTCGTCTGGAAGATGCAACAATCATCGCAAAAGAAGAGCACTATCAGAGAAGGAAAATAAGGGAGGCCCTTGAGATCATAAAACATCCAGATAATCTTAATAGGGATAGTGGAGTTGAAATTAGTGACACTTGGAGACCCCTTCTTTGACAGATTTGCTCCTCCAGAAACACCCGCCAGTGAGGTATAGTTTTCAACCCCGGGTATGTCCCTCCTCCTTTGGTTTCTTATTTAGTTTTTAGTTTTATTGAACTAAAATTCTAATTATGAACCCTATTAATTAATTAATTTTTATTTGGTTATAATAAAAGTTAATTAATTAATCAATAATTATTAGATTTTATTCTTATTCCCCTATAAAAAATTTCCCTTTCCTAGGCTTTATAGTTTTTTTTTTAGTTAATTAAAAGGAATTTAAATTTTCTAATTATATTAAAATATATCATTAAAAATAAGAAATATATCATTAAAATTAATTATTTAATAAAATTAAATATATAATATACTAAAATGATATATTTAATCAACCTAATATATCATTTTAATTCAATTATATATTTATATTTTATTAAAGCTTTTATTAGGGTTAGTTTTTAATAAATCACCTCACTTTTTATATTTTTTAGATAGCTTTTTCCTTTTAATCTTCATATGAATCTTTTAAATTAAGCATATAATAAAAATTAGATATATAATATATTATAATGATATATTTAATTAACTAAATATAGCTTTTTAATTCTATTACATATTAGATTTTATTATTACCTTAAATAATATTATCCAATTTTATAACCTAAAATAAAATTAGCTAATAATAAAGCCTCCCTCTTTAATTAAACGTGAATAATTTTCTTTTTAGCCTAGTAGGAGTCCTTTACTAAGTTAGTATTTCCTTTATACCTTAATAGAATTAATAGTTTTTTAATTTAATTTTTTTTTTAAATAAAAAAATAAAAAATAATAATATTATTGATAATTTAAAATTATAAAAATTTTGTGGTTGGCTTCTTTCCTGAAATCATCTTCCTCTACCACTATTAATGGTCTTAATCTTTTCTCTCTTTTCTTCATTCAAAAATTGTCCTGATGATGGATCCCCGTTGGGATTCAAAACGTCGACACTCGTTCTCTAGCAATGTGGATAATCTGGAAAGCTCCTTAAAAAATGATCACCACATGAGTTTGAAAACCAAAATAAATAAATAAATTCAGATATTAATTCATTTCATTCTCCTCTAGGAAGCTATTTTTCTTAAAAAAACTAACATACCCCTTGTCAAATTTGGGAGAAAATAAAAGATTATGGTTGAGTGTTTTATTGGAACACAACTAGAAGAAAAAAACAATGATTAAATACCAAATTGTGAGTATTCAAGGTTGCCACACTTACAATCTTGATTAAGAATCATTAAAATTTTCAAGTGTCCATAGAGATGTATGTTGATCAATCCTTAAAATATATTGCAAACATTTGGATGATTCATTTTGGATGTACATGAGAAATTAATTTATACAAAATAACTTAAATACATCCATTTCATGCTTAAGATATATTTAGAGCATGATAAATAATTTACAACCCACATTACATGAAACTATGTTGAAAAAAATCTTTGACTGAGTTTTATTTTTTCCCGACAACTTCATTTGCTCTCCATGATGTTGTTGTTCTTCAAGATTTTTGCGCCTAATTACTTCCTACTTTTTTTGTTGAAGATCCTGCAACTATAACATTCCTCCTCTTTATGTTGTTGTTGTATTATTTCTCTTAGATGTTCCTATTCTTTTTTACTCTTATTTTCCTTTATCATTCTATCTAATTATTTATTTTGCTCCCATGCTTTCTCCTTTAAATGAAGAGATTTTTTGTATCAAAGTTACAAAAATGGACATAACATTCCATTAATTGAAAGATTAAAAAATATTAGTAGCCCATGATGCTACAATATTCTCATGATTATTTTATACTTGCTTCCTTTATATTTTCTTGAGAAATATTTTCTTGCTTATCCTTTTGAAGTTCTATAGAACCATCCTAAAACATCTTCTTCCCACCATCTTCTAAATATATCCGTGATTCTAGTTTAACATTTGCATACTTCCATTAAAGAAATTTTCAGGTAAAAAATGGTCCTCAAAACAATAATGTACAACAAAAATAAACTTTATAAGAAACAATAGGATTCAATATGACGATGTCAACCATGGGGAATGGTTCACCATTTTTGGAGTAAAAAGGTAAAAGGATTAAAAAGAGAAAAAAAAAAAAAATATATATATATATATATACTTTTTCAACTGATCTCCCTAAAATTTTACTCAAATTTCGAGCAATAACACTTATTAGATGCGAAATTTAAGTTTCCATCCAAGAAGTACTCATGCTGCATAGTTTCGATAGACCCTACTACACAAAAAAATGTGAAATACATGAAAAACATGATTGCAATAATGTTTTTTCATGTATTTCACACTTTTTGTGTTGTATGGTCCATAAAATTTATGCAACATGGGTACTCTTTGGATGCAAAATTAAATTCCGCATCCAACGAGTGTACTTGCTCAAAATTTGAGTATACAAGTAGGGAGATAAGTTGAAAATACGAGTTAGAAAATTAGTTTATTATTTTTTCCCTCCAAAACTTGATAAGTTAATCTATTCTTATTTTATTTTTTCCACAATTATTTTATAATATTCCTTTGGAGGCCCATTTTAGAACTCAAAATTTCTCTAATGAATGCTTCATCGACCCTTTTCTAAATGGCCTCTTCAATTCTTTGTGTTTTCTCCTCCCCCAAAAGCTTCAATTATACCTATTTCTGATGCATATGGAAATATGTTGTGCATTAGGAGAGGGAAGATTCCAACTTTAACATAAAATCACATATCATTTCTAAACTTAAAACTTTCCGATCTATAACATTAATCTAAATGCAATTTATGATTTTAATTAGGCATGCCTCTAATTGAATCCAGAGTGGTGAATAAACAATTTTCAGACTTGTGCGACAATACGTGAAATACTTCGTGTCAATAATATAATGCAAGCATAATTACATATACAATGAGATGTCATCTCATAAATGTGGCAGTAATATGCTGATCAAATTCTCAAAATGAAAAAAAAATGAGCTCAAAGGTATTCAAAGGAAACATAGTAAAGTTATAAGCTCTAATAACATGACAAAATTGCTAAAAATGGGACACAAAGGTGTAATTTCACAATTGTGTTCAATGGATGTTCGAACATTTATGTCCTCTGCTCCACTGGATCTCTAAAAAGTCATTAAAAAAAATTCTAAGTATTTATAGAGGTGCCTAAGGGTTTTTCACCTCCTGGAGATCATGACCATGGTATTCATTTGCAACCTTGAAGTATACCACCTAACATTAGGCCTCACTGTCAAGCCAGGAGGTAACTCCACCAAAAGACTAAATTTAATTGATTAAGGATGGATATGAATATATACATGGAGGTGAGCCTTTTGGGATTCATTTCCCAATGTCTCTTCAAATTTCTTATTTTCTATTTACATTATTATACAATTTCGCCCAATCCCTTAGGATTAGGTGTCAACATCCCCCACCCCCTTAATTTGAAGGGATTTTGGTGAGTCCAGTCATCGTTTTGAATTTTTCAAACTTTTCTCTTCCAAGCACTTTGGTGAAGATGTCTGAAATCTACTCATTAGTGGAACAATGACGTAGATGGATTGCGTTGGCCTAGGGAAAATTTTAAGGATAAAAAATTATCTTAAAGTTTAGAAACCTTGGTGAATCTCACTATTCCATGATATGCAATCTATAAAATGTTTGGCGGTATTTTTGTAAATATATTAATATTTATAATAATTTTATATAGTCTCTATATATAATTTTGGTGATTTTTAAGGTCAAGTAGTTTTACACCATAAAATTTGGGCGAAAATTTTCTAAAAAAAATGGAAATGAACGAACATTTTTTTAGAAAAAGCATGGAAAATTAGCCCACCTGTGAATATTAGCCTCTAAAATTTTCCCTATAAGACTTGGCCTCAACATGATTTCAAATCATATGGTATTTTTTATTGATGTGCTTCGTTCAATCATGGAACCATGGGTTCTTGGCCAACTTTATTGTAGAAGTGTAATCGATCATGAGTGGAGTTGAATGCATTTGTTTCATATGCAAATATTCTAGTATTTTCCTAAGCCACAAAATTTCCTTTGTCGCTTCAACAGCTGCCACATATTATGCCTTAGTTGTGGAATATACTGGAATTGATTGTTTGCGTGGTCTCTGGGAGATAACTCCTTATCCAAGGCTCATAGTATAACCTGAAGTAGATACCCCAATTTCTTTGTTTCCATCAATGTATGAATTAGATTATCTAATCAAGTTGAATTCGCTCACCTGTGTATACTTCATTCCAAAGTCTTGAGTCCCTTTCAAGTACTTTAGAACTCTTTTTGCATTAGACCAATGTCCCTCACAAGGCTTTTGCATAAACCTGGAGAGGATTCCAACAACAAATGCGATGTCTGGTCTGGTAGTAGTTAGGTAGATGAGACTTCCTATAAGCTGTCTATACTTCATTGCATCCTCAAATTCTTTCCCATCAATGGATGTGAGCTTCGAGTTTTGTTTCATTGGAGTGGTCAAAGGATTGCACTCAGCCATGAAAAACATGTTCAATATATCTCCAATGTACTTCTTTCGATAGAGGAATGTAAACTTAGGATGTTGAGTCATTTCAAAACATTTCAACAATTCCTTCTTTATGGATGCAATATAACTCTCATTGTTCCCTGTCATCAAAAGATCATCTACATACACCAAAATATAGACAACTGTTTTTCCAACTTTCTTGAAAAACAAATTTGCATCATAAAGATCATAATGTTTGAAGTTAAGTTTCAGAATATTTTCAGTTAACTTCTCATACCAGGCTCGTGGTGCTTGCTTGAGGCCATACAAGGATTTTACCAGCTTGCATACTTTGTGTTCTTGGCCCTTCACAACAAATCCTTCTGACTGGGACATAAAAAAATTATCCTTTATATCTCCATTGAGGAACATAGATTTTACATCCATCTAATGGAATTTCCAGCCATTCTAAGCTGCTAAGGAAAAGAGTGCCTGGATGGTAGCCCATTTTTCTGTGGGCGCAAAAGTCTCCTCATAATCGACCCCTTCTTTCTGTGCAAAACCTTTTGCCACAAATCTAGATTTTTTATTATCAAGCGAGCCATTAGATTTGCACTTGTTCTTGTAGACCCACTTGCAGCCAATTGGTTTGGTTCCCAATGGAGGATCAAACAACTTCCAAGTGCCATTCTTTATCAAGGCATCATATTCCTTTTGCATCACTATTCCATTCATCATGAGAAGCGACTTCTTTGAAGGAAGTTGGTTCAAGATCTATTGACAAATTCAATTCATAATTATAAGAAACATCCATAATATCAACAAGTGCATCATAATCATCTATTGGGTGTGGAGCTTGATTATCTTGTTTACTTTGTATCACAGCTTTGGACCCCTGTACCTTAAATGGGGCAGCAACGCCGCCCGTAAATTAATCACTACCATGGGGGGGGGGGGGGGGGGGGGGGCGGCGACAACTTTATGGAGCCCCCCCCCTGGCGGGGGGTTTCGGGGGCAGCACCCCCGAAACTAAAAACAGATGTAAAATTGCCTTGTAAAAGTATAGTAATTTATAGTCAATCTGGGCCGTTCATTAGGCAAATGATCGGACGATAGAAGTTATGTTTAGTTTAGGGTTTTTTGCCCTAGAAGGCAACCCCTCGCTTTTATGAGGGTATTGTATTATGGCTGTTATGTGTATTCTTGGAGCGAGAAACAGAGAGGGAGACTGAGAGAGAACATAGGATACTACAGCGGATCTGTTGTAGGTTGTGTCTCTTCATTTTTGCTAGATAATAGAAAGGAAGGACTAGCTGTTTGGGGTGGACGTAGCCCAAACTAGGTGAACCAAGTATATCTATGTCTCTCTGGTTTTATGTGTTTTGTGTGCTTGTATTTTCCGCATATTTTATGTGTTGCATTGCTTTATAATATACAATTTTCTAACATCATCTACATTACCTCCATTTTTCCTGGTGGAACTTATTGTTCCTGTCTTTATGACCTCATTAGGATGAACATTTTCAAGTGGCTTTGTCAGTCATTTTGGAGGACCTTTCTAAGATGGCCTAGGATGCTCATTTGACTGAGTTGGGATTGAATCAAGATTCAATCTCCCAATTCTGTCAATCACATCACTCACAGTGTCATCCATGGCTAGTTCTTCATGTGGGGGAGAGAGTGCTTCGGAAGACGATTCCATGGTTCGATTTAGTATAGGAATTCCCCCTTCAAGATGTGGAATCTGATTATCAAATTCTTGAAATGGCTTTGCATGTGCGAATCTATACAAGCGATCAATGCCACTCAACAACATTCTCGGTCTTGGAAGATTGAAGAAATATGACATCTCTAAATACTAAAAAATTCTTATTAACTTCATCATAGAGGTGATGTCCTTTGGAGGTATTGGAATACCCCAAGAAGATACATTTTCGACTTCTCACACCAATTTTATTTCTTTGTTCCTTAGGTATCAAAGCATAATAGGTGGAACCAAAGACCCTAATATTATTTACCGAAAGAATGTGTCCATGCCACATTTCATAAGGATTTTTATTTCTAATTACATTATAAGGACACCTATTCTTTATGTACACAACACATAGAACTGCATTAGCCCAAAACACCAATTTTACATTCTTGAAAAACATCATTGAACAAACCATATTTAAAATTGCCATGTTCATTCTTTCAGTTACACCATTATGTTGGGGATTATAAGGCACATTTGTTTTATGTTTGATCCCATGTTGGCGAAGATAGTTTTCAAATTCATTTCAAGTGTATTCTTTTCCATTATCAGTGCATAAAGAGCCAATATGAGTTTGTGCATCATTTTCAATCCATGCATGAAAATTCTTGAATGTTTGAAAAGCATCGGATTTGTTCTTCAATAATTAAACCCAATACATTCTAGTGTATTCATCAATAAATGTCATCATATATTTATTTCCATTTGCAGAAGGAACAGGCATGGGGCCACATAAATCTGAATGAATAAACTCAAATTTTCTATGTGCTCTGGAAGGTGAATCATGAAAGGATTCGTTGCTATGCTTTCCTAGAATACAAGCATCACATTGCTTAAGTTTCCTAGGAATTGTAGGCTAACCAGAAACACCATTTTTCTTCAACAATCGAAGGTTGTCATAGTTCAAGTGTCCAAATATAGCATTCCATAAAAGAATTGATGGGAATGTACCTTCATCATAGTGAGAACTAAATGCAAAGTTTTGTGCATGAGCAGAGGTACCTTGTAGCTTTACGAGTCTTCCTTCTTCTATCACTCTCATGACAAGTGAGCGATCTGATGCTTTTGTGATCTCAACCTTGCCATCAAACATGTGAATGGAGTGTCCTTGCTAGTGGATGTGGACCAAGGACAACAAGTTTCTCCTAAACTTTGGGAGGTATAGAACCTCATGTAGAAGAAAGTCTGAAAGACCAAGAAACTTAAACCTGATTGTGCCAAGCCCTGATGGCTTGAGTTTCGATTTGTTTGCAAAGTATACTACTCCATCAGTCTTGTCAGTAAATTCTTCAAAACAATATTTTCTAAAAGGCATGTTGTGTGTTGCTCTTGAATCTAGAAACCAATCATTTCACCAAGAAGCAAATGAAGCATTAAACAAGTCTTCAATTACTCCAATATTAAAATGTGCTATAACATAATGAGTGGATTTAGGTGCTTTACCTTTTTCTTTGTCATGATTTTTACCTTTGGCCTCATTTCTTTCCTGCCAAATTCTGTCCTAAGGCAACTTACATGTGGATGCATCATGCCAATCTCTATTGCAGCGTATGCAATGAATATCAGATTTTTCACTTTGATCTTGTCTTCCCCCCCTTCCTCTGAAATTTATTCTTCCTCGTCCTTTTCGGCCACCTCTCCATCTAGAAGAATCCTTAGCGTTATTCTTCTCTCTATGTGAAAAAACATACAACTTCTTCAGAAGACTGAGGGGTTGTCTTCTTTCCAAAATCCTTCTCTCTTTCTGCAAACGTTTTCTCAAGGGAGTCAAAGGTAATCTCCTTGAGGTTTCCACTTGCTTGCAATGACTCAAGATAATGTGAGTAAGTGGGATACAATGCCTTGACATAAGCTATGAGAGATATGTCAATTTCAACACCAGTGTTTTTAATGTCATGCATGATAGATATTATTTCTGATGCTAAAGCAAGAGGGTCATCATTTTTAAATTTAAGGCTTAATAGTTTAATCATTAACTGAACAAATTCAAGTTCTGAATGTGAGTCATAGATTTCTTTCAATTTCTTCAAGGCTTGATAGGCATTTGAAAATGGTGTAATATGGTGACTCACCTCTTCATTTACAGATGCTACAATCAAGGCATATGCCTTGTTGTTTTTGTTGTCCCAAATGGCGATCTCCTTTTCTTTTGTAGGCTTTGTAGGTGGATTTTCTTTGTCTCCTTCACAAATTCCTTTCCACAACACATTAAAAATGAGTGTGTGTTTAATATTCCTTGACAATTCAGGATAGCTCTCTTTGCTCAAGAGAACGACTCCCACAATGGATATGAGTGAATGCATTCTGTAAAAAAAAATACTTTGTTTCCATTATAAAAAAATCAATCTGGTGCTAAAAGTGAATTCTGCACTTAATTTTACTTATTTATTTATTTTTATTTTTTTCTATAAAAATTTTTGGTAAATAAAAGAAGAGGTATTAACCGGGGGAGGTATTATCTGGGGGAGGGTTTAACTGGGGGAGGGATTAGCTAGGGGAGGTCTTTCTTGGGGGAGGGTCAAATTGGGGGAGTTGGTGGTGTTATGAGCCATGCAGGCCGCGGTGACGCAGGAGAGTGAGAGTTTCGAGAGGTGGCAAGCAGGGTGGGAAGGCTCAAGCTCCAATAGGGAGCTGACGTAAGGGAGGGAGCCAAAGGTAGGAGAGCCATTGGGGTGGAGGAGAGGTGCAAAGGGCCAACAAAGGGGTGATATAGGCCAGAGGAGTGTGGCCTGACTGTGGACCATGGGGAGGTGAGAGCCAATGGAGTGTGGCTTGACTGTGGTTCATGGGGAGGTGAGAGTCGGAAGAGTGTGGCTCGAGCGTTTTAGTGGAGAGGGAGCGTTGGATGTGGGAAGCGTTAAGGGAGGGAGTCGACGCAAGAAGTGGAGGAAGCCATGGGCCATGGGAAGGAGGTAGGAGCCGATGGCCCTGGAGACGTAGGTGTGGGAAATGGTGCGGGAGCGAGAAGCCACTGCAACAATGAAGGGTCGACTGTGCGCAATGGGGAGGAGTAATGGTTGTTAACAACTAGCTCTGTGCATGAGTTTAAAAAACTGCATAAAAAATAAGAAAAGCTCAAGACAGAGAGGAAAATGCACAGTAAGAGAAGCAGATTATTTTTTTTAATATAGAGAACACACAGTAAGAGAAGGAACGTGGGCCAAAGAGGAGAATTCGTAGTGCACATGGGGACATAATAATGGGCAGGGGACAATTTTGCCAGGAGTAGGCAGAGAGGGAGTTACAAGGGCTGGAATGTTGGGAACAGATTAGGAGGAGCAACGATGAAGAAGCGATTATTTTTATTTTTTTAATATAGAAAGAACTGATAAGAAGAGGAAAGGCATTGGGGATATTTCAATCCTTCGGAATATTTAACAAGAAGGAACTTAAGAGCATTTCACGCATGGACGAAGTACGTGAGTTTTTTCTCTTGCGATGCATGCGAAATCTGGCGAGAAGGCCAGAGCTTCTCCACGATCTGCGAAGAAGGGGCATCGAGCTGGCGCAAAAGATGGGCAGGCCGGGGGCCCCCGGAGCCCCCACCTTCAAGCAAGTGACAATCGATAAGGGCAAGAGGCAGATGGAGGGTTTTAAAATCACTAGGTCCTCTACAGCCGGAGGGCAATCAAAGGTAGGCAACTCGAACTCAGGCAATCGGACTGTCAAAGCTACAGGAGATACCTCAAGAAAGCAAAACACAACCCCTAAACTGCCCTCGCAGGACGCAGATCTGCAAGGAGGGGGAATAGATCTGCACCACAAGGAAACTAGCAATATTGATCTGAATAGATCAACCGTTCAAGAAACCGGGGACACTAGCAATCGCGCGAAACAGCACCAAGGCAAGTGCAAGCCAAAGGCAAGCGAAAGCCTCAGGGTTGTCATCAACGACCCAGATCTGCAAGATTATAGAGACCACATGTCCATTCACGCTGTGATCTGCAAATTCATGGGGGTTTGACCTAGTGAAAAAGCCCTATGTCAATGGATTAAACAAGTCTGGAAACCAAAAGGAGATGTGCAGCTGCACTTAGGAGCCAAGGGTTTCTTTACAGTAGTATTCGCAAATTTGGAAGACAAGGATCAGATTTTTGAGGGAGGCCCGTACTTTTATGCCTCAGCGGGCCTCTACATGAAACCCTGGGTACCTAACTTCGCCCCGGAGCAAGAAACGTTCACACAAGTACCAGTGTGGATCTGACTGTTCTCTCTTCCAATAGATTATTGGAGACCAGCAGCGCTGGAACAGATTGGAAACACCTTGGGAACTTTTGTCCGTGCTTCTGAAGCCACTCTTCAAAAAAGGTACACTTCTTATGCCCGTATTTGTGTTGAGATGGATGTATCTGGATCTATGCATGAGGGTTTATGGCTGGAATATAGAGATGACGCTTATTTTCAGACCATAGACTATGAGCAGATACCGTTCAGGTGCAGGAAATGTCATGAGCATGGGCATTTAATCCGGGAATGCCCGCTAACAAAACTAGCTGAAAACCCCAAAGGGCATCCCACCTCGGCATCAGAGGGATTCGTTCGACCCACCGGTAGACATTGGGCTGGTCGAAGGAATACATCCAAATCTAATGACCTGCACGCCAAAACAGCGAACACCTTCGAGATTTTAGGAGAAGAAACCCCAGTCGAAAACACAGATCACTCCCCAGCAGCAGAGAAACAGGGTATCACAATGGAAGATCAAGGTGACCAGTATAAGGAACTTTTCAAGCCTTCAGATCCGCATTCAATCATCTTGGAAGGCAAAGCAGAGGAAGAGGATGAAGACATGGTCCTCAGTGAAATGGGAACGGAGGACCTGGAATTAGGGGAAATTCTGGAAAAGGAAGGAATGGATCTGAATACTATAGTGGCGCAATGGAAACAGAAAGGTATAGACAAAATACCGGAGGAAGAAATCAACAGGGTGAATTACCTATTCCTAACCAGACAGGATGCAGTAGTGAAGAGGACGAAACCTGGCAGAGAAGCAACCAAAAGCTTCGGCGTCAAATCACAACCTCTCCACCAAACTCAGGCCAGTTTCAAGAAAAGGAGGAAAAGCGGGAGACGTTCCAACAATGATGCTCTCCAAGAATTGGGTCAGCTACTGATTAATTCGGGAAAGATGAAAGCCCTAGAGGCTTTCTCTGTCTCAACTTAAGAAATTGTTAGTAATGAAATTCCTCTCCTGGAATGCTCGAGGACTAGGCAGCCTGAGGAAACAAAGGATCCTGAAAAAGAAAATCACACAAGAGAAGCCGGATTTGGTTTTTCTCCAGGAAACCAAATGCACGAATCAGAAATTGGAGGAGATAAGTAAATGTCTAGGTAGACAGTTCGAACACCTAGCAATAGAAGGAAATGGAACGAGTGGAGGTCTTGCCACTTTTTGGACCCCAAGATCACTCCATCTCCTTAATGCAGAAGCCACTAGACCCTTTCTTGCCCTGGAAATGCAGGTAATTGGGGAAGAGGGGACCTTCTTGTTCACCAATGTTTACGGCCCTCAAAAACAAGAGGAAAAGATATTGCTTCTCAGCAATCTAACCAAGCTTCATCAAAGACACATCAGATCCAGAGCCATTTATGGAGGTGATTTCAACATGATCACCTCGCTCAATGAAAAGAAGGGAGGCATACGTGCAATGGGCAATGATGCCACAGCCTTCAGCTCCTTCATTCGAGAAGTCAATTTAGTAGATGTTCCACCACGCACTGGTAATTTCACCTGGACAAATAGGAGAGGAGGGGACAAGCTCATTGCCTCCCGGCTGGACCGGTTTTTGGTCTCTGAAAGCATCATCTTGGGAGGAAATTATTTACATTCGGACATCCTCCCTTCAGGAGGCTCAGACCACTGGCCCATAGTGCTTCAGGCCTCAATCTTGGGTACTCCTAAAAATAGACCATTCAGATTTGAGAAATTTTGGCTCTCCCACAAATATTTCGCCAGCAACATCAAAACTTGGTGGAATGAACCCCTGCCTGTAGTAGGAACAAAAATGTACAAACTACAAGCAAGGCTCAAATTTATAAAAACCAAATTTAAATCTTGGAATCGAGAGGTTTTCGGCAATATTTTTGAAGATAAACAACACCTGGAGCAAAAGCTAGAAGAAATCCATAACACTTGGATTCAAGGAAACATCTCGCAGGAGTCCATCCACACAGAGCGGGAATTAATGCAGCAATGGAATGAACGGTGCAAGCAAGAGGAAATCTTGTGGAGGAAAAAATATCGAGTGCAGTGGCTTAAGGAGGGAGAAAGAAACACAAAATTATTCCACATAGCTGCTATGGACTACAGGTGCAATAACAGTATAACCAAGATCCAAGATGAGCAAGGGAATATCTTTCAATCTCATCGGGACATTGCCTGCCATCTTAGAAATCATTTCCAACTTATTGCCACCGAGCCTGATGTGAATCGACAGGAAGCCATTAGAAACGTTGTATCATCCATTCCCCACCTCATTACGGAGGAGCATAACAGAGCTCTGGAGAGACCGATCTCCCTCCAGGAGGTGGAGGAGGCAGTCAAAGGAATGGCCAATGGGAAAGCCCCTGGGCCGGATGGCTTCACTATGGGTTTTTTCAAAACCTGCTGGGACATAGTAAAGAAAGACGTCTGGGAGATAGTAGAGGATTCCAGAACCTCATCCTCAATTCTAAAGTCCCTCAACTCCACATTCATAGCACTAATTCCCAAGGAGGCGGAGGCCTGCACATCGGCCAAATTTAGACCTATTGCGTTATGCAATGTTCTGTACAAGATCATTTCAAAAGTCATGGCGAATCGTCTAAAACCCATTCTCCCTCATATCATTTCCGAGGAACAGTCTGGTTATGTGGAAGGTAGACAGATCATGGACAATGTGCTGCTAGCTCATGAAATGATCCACACATTGAAGACTCATAGAAAGGCTGGCATGATAATGCAATTGGATCTTTCCAAGGCTTATGATAAGGTTAGCTGGAAGTATCTGGAAACAGTTCTCCAAGCATTTGGATTTGGGTATAATTGGATTACATGGACTCTAGCTCTAATCAAATCCCCTAGTCATTCCATTCTGATCAATGAAGCCCCCTCTCAACCTTTTTTCCCTACAAGGGGCATCAGGCAGGGGGACCCCCTTTCACCTTTCCTCTTTGTCATTCTGATGGAGGGCCTCAGCCGCCTCATCAAGTCGGCTAAAGCTTGGAATCTTATATCGGGCTTGCAACCCTTAAACAATTTTCCGGCCACCACACACCAGCATTTTGTGGATGATACAATGTTGCATGGTGTTTCAACCGTTAAGGAAGCCAGGGGATTCAAGCAACTTCTCGACTTGTTCATTCAAGCCTCAGGTATGGACTTTAATTATGAGAAATCCTCTGTTTTCTTTTTTAACACGCATATAGCTATTCAGAGGCATTTGACTGGTATCTTGGGGTTCAAGAGAAATACCCTCCCTTCCAAGTACTTGGGCATTCCCCTCACTGACAAACCCTGGAAGAAGAGTCACTGGGAAAAGCTTCTCTCAAAGATGGCTGACAGATGCAGTCATTGGACAAGCCGGGTCCTCAACCTGGTTGGGCGCCTGGTCTTGACGAAGGCCATTCTCCAGGCCATACCCCACTATATGCTATTGATTCTCCCTGCTCCCAAAGGAATCCTTCAAGAAATCAGGAACATCCAACAGAATTTTCTTTGGTCAGGCAACTCTGGGAAGCCCAAGTGGGCACTGGTTGCCTGGGACAGACTTTGCATGCCCAAGAGCTATGGAGGGCTAGGTTTACAGGATCCGATCTCTGTCAACAAGGCATGCGGGGCTAAACTATGGTGGAGGTGGATCACAGAACCTCTAACCCCGTGGGCACGCCTCTGGAAAGCCAAATACGCGGCGGATTGGCAGCTGGAGGAGTTAGTAAGAATAACTGACACCCCAGCAGGTTCACCCATTTGGAACCTGGCTCGGGCCAACCAGAACATTGTTCAAAACCATTGTTTCTAGGAATTAAGGAATGGGCACCAGGCTCTTTTCTGGGAAGATGCGTGGCATCAATTTCCGAAACTCGAGCATCTTGATATGCAACCTTTACAACAGTGGTTCCAGAGCAATGGAAAACAGAGAGTGCATCATTACTGGGCTAGTAATGAAGATCATCATCCTTGGAGAACTTGGACGCTTTATCCTCCTCCCCCAGATGATCACCTGAAGAATCTCCTCAACACCCTCAATACAACCCTCGGGAAGCGACTCATCAGAACAGTCCAGGGGCCAGACATTCTTCATTGGGGGAGCCTTTCCGGAGGTTCTTATAACCTCAAAGAAGCCCGCTCCTTTTTGGAAAACAGGAATGAGGATGACAAGGTAGCTTGGCATAACAACGTTTGGAAAAGCAACCTCTGGCCCAAAATCAAAACTTTCCTTTGGCTTCTTCAGAACGGGAAAATCCTAACCTAGGAAAATCTTTTAAAAAAGGGGTTCATAGGACCCTCTCGATGCCCACTATGTGAACAGCAGGCGGAGACTATGAATCATTTACTCAATGAGTGTGTCTGGACTAGCCAATTATGGGATTGGATACAAAGTATTTTTCATCAAACAGACAGAATTACCACTTCCATTACAACTACGATCACCAACTGACGATCCATCTATTCCAGCAGCAACATGGTGAATAATCTCTGGAGGCTCAGCCCAGGTTTCTTATTATGGACAGTTTGGAAAGAGAGAAACAACCATATTTTCAATAAACATCGTTTTAGACAAATCGAGGAAATGAAAACAATTATCTTGCAGGGCCTAACGGAGACCACTCTCACCTGGTGCAAAGAAGAAATAGTTGAGCCGCTATCTCCCAATGACCTTAGGATTCTGGCTTTCTTCGGTCTCGCAGAGAAGGTGGAAAGTTATATTCAGCAGCAAGCCCGTAGACCTGCACCCTCTCCTGCAATTTGGAAGTGTCCCCCTCCAGAATTTTGCAAATTCAATTTTGATGGGGCCTCCAAAGGCAACCCTGGCCCAGCGGGAATGGGAGGTGTTCTGCGAGATGACAAGGGAGAAATTTTGCATGTCATCTGCAGAGAACTAGGAGAAACTACGAAAAATTATGCGGAGTTCGCGGCTCTAGAGCAAGGGCTAAGATTGCTGATTCGGCTTGGCAAAAGAATGACCATTGTGGAAGGCGACTCTCAGCTAACCATAACCATTGTCAAGAAAATCCAAAATGGAACTAAGCCTAATAAAGCGATAAAACATTAGCATCTTGCAGCTGTAACAGAGATCATAGAGCAGCACCTCGCCTCTCTGGATGGATTAATCCTTCAGGCAGTGCGACGGAAAGCCAACGCTCTCGTAGACCACCTTGCAAATTACACGGTTGACAACCCGAATGATGTACTGGACACCTGTTGGACTGTGCTTCCGCATACAGAGCTTAGGGATAAGTGCTATAGCATTTCAAAGCGTGACTTAATGGATGGTAATACCGAGGGGACGGACGACAGCCTACCCATTATAACTAGATTATGAATAACCGTTTCATGATTAATTGCATCACCAGGTATCGTTTGTTAACAATGCCGGGCTTTTCTGGGATTTGGCAATACATCATAAGAAAGGACAGACACATAGTATCTGATCCTTATGAGGAATTAAGGGGATCTCTTAAGCGTGCGATCAACACGATTTTGGAATGGGAATTTCTGTGCAGGACTCCGGATGCAGGTGGTGGATCGCACGACGATCTGTTATACTTCATTACCATGATTTATTCTCCTGCGCCTTTCATCACCCACCTTCCCAACCTCCTATTTATTCAGCTCTCTGGTCACAAGGGCTCTTGCAGTCTGCTCTCCTATCTTTCAGTGGTAAGTATTCCGGCTTTGGAACCCAGGTTATACTCAGCTCCTCTCAAGTTTATCTCGGATTTCTCTAAGCAGGGAGCCATGGCGGATATCGACCCACACATCATCAAAGCATCGCAGGCCCTCAAAGGGGCCAAAGACGGTTACGAAGCCTCGGTCTCCAAATGGGGAAAACAAACAATTGAACTGCTGGAGGAAGAGGTAGAAGTAGCCCAGGCTAAAATGGACGACAACACCATCAGCGAGGAAGTCGACTGGCTGGTTGACCCTGGAACCCCCTCGACTCGGCATACACAATTTCTTCAAACCCAAGCAGTGGCATGGCAAATGAAAACTATGCTCGCGAAGGCCCTTGCCAGGCAGGGAGTCGAGATCAAAGAAACTTTTGTTGCTAACTCCATGGCTTCTGCAAGGAATACAACACGTTTGGACAAGATGGAAATGGCCTTCAACTTGCTCACAGAGGAGCTCCGCAGACATGGCAAGGCCATGGACAACTTTGTTCGGCGCTTTGACATTTATCTTCGCCATGTTCTCAATGTCTCCATTGAGATGCCTACGGATGAAACGCAAAACACTATAATCCGGCGCTTCAAGCCCAGGACTCAAGCGAAGGATGTGGAAATGAGATTGACCCTAGCGTGCATTTAGGTCATTAGACTTCAACCACCACCTAAATCATTGGATTCTCTACTTTTTCTATGTTGATCTCAAAGTCTATATCTTGATGATAATCTGTTTTGTAAGTCTGCTCTAGGGGAATCGGGTATGTGCGAGATCTACGAAGGCTATAGTTTTGTTTAAATGTTTTTGTATAGGGTATACTGTGTAATTTTAGGAGTCTAGTTCACAGTCTGGTCTCGCTAGATCGATGCACAGTACAGTCCACGAGTCTTTGTTTATTCGATCTTTATGTACGGACGTCATGGCGCCGGCTGTGGAGCTTTCTCTTTATTTGCTCTGAACTGCAGTTGTTTGTAATCGATGTTTCATAATATAATATCTTTGATCTTGACTTATACAAAAAAAGAGAAAGGAACGTGGGCTAGAGAGGGAGAATTCGTAGTGCACAGGGGGACATAATAGTGGGTAGGGGGGAAATTCTACTAGGAGTAGGCAGAGAGGGATTTACAAGGGCAGGAATGCTGGGAACAGAGTTGGCTCTCATACCATGTTAGGTCAAGAGGTAGCTCCACCAAAAGATTGAATTGAATTGATTAAGTATGCATATGAATATATACATGGAGGTGAGACTTTTTGGATTCATTTCCCAATGTCTCTTCAACTTCCTTATTTTCTATCTACATTATTATTGATTTTCACCCAGTCCCTTAGGATTAGGTTTCAAGACTTACAGGTATCCACATGCATAGAAGAGTGATATTGAGTGTATTTTTCAATAAATATCATACATGGGAATCATTCAACCTATCTAGATCCATTTATCTTGATTATTGGTGATGGTTATAAAAAATGATGGTTCATGGTGCATGTGTCCAGATTCCACACAACTCAACAAAATGAAAATGAAATATAAGTTTCCCATTCCTGTCATTTTATAAATTATTAGATGAATTTCGTGTTGCAATTTTCTTGTCTAAGTTGGATCTTCATTTTGGCTATCATCAAATCAAAATGAGGCAAGAAGGCATTCCCAAAACAACCTTTAGAGCACATGAAGGTGATTACAAGTTTTTGGTTATGCCATTTGAAATTACAATTGCACCTTCAACATTTCAAAGCTTGATGAATTATATTTTCAAGCCCTTCATTATAAAATTTGTGTCAGTATGTTTTAATGACATACTAGTCTACAAAAAATCTTGGGAAGAGTATGTACAACATGTTGACAAGGTATTACATTATTGGAAAGAGCACCAACTATATGAAAATCCTTCCAATTGTGCCTTTTGGGTTCAAGAAGTGGAATATCTGGGCAATATTATATAACATGAGGCTGTCAAGGTGGATCCTAACAAAATCAAAGTTATGATGGAATGGAAAATACCCAATACCTTGAAGAAACTCAAATGATTCTTAGGATTGACATGATATTACCATAAATTTTTCAATAATTAAGGTCAAATAACAACACCTCTCACAAAATTATTGAATAAGAAAGGTTTTTCTTAGATTAAAGAAGCAACCAAGATTTTGAAGAGCTTAAAGAGGCTATGTGTACAAATCTCATCTTGGCAACATCTGACTTCATAAAAAACTTCATTGTGGAGTGTGACTTAGGCCATGGAGTTGGTGCAATTTTGATGCAAGAAGGAAGTTCAATTGCCTTTGTAAGAAAAAAATTTAAAGGAAAGAAATTACTGAGACCCATATATGAAAATTAAATGTTTTCCATACTATATACAATTAAGAAATGGGGTCCATACCTAATAGGAAGACGCTGCAAAGTAAAAACATATTGTGATACTATAAAGTACTTCTTGGAGCAATGACTATATTCATAAAAGCAACAAAAATGGGTCACAAAGATATCAAGTTATGAATATGCAATCATCTACAAAAATGGGAAAAAAAATATTTCCACCAATGCACTCTCAAGGAAAGAGGAAGACCCAAATGGTTTACTATGCGCTATTTCCATTCAACAATCTAAGTCAGTGGAAGAAGCAAGGATAGAATAGGAGAAAGATGAGAAGATATGTAAGATCATTCAACAAATATAGTAGGACCCCAATGTAGTAGATATATATATATATGTGTGTGTGTGTGTGTGTGTGTGTGTGTGTGTGTAAAAATGATTTGTTATGATATCAATATAACTTATATTTATGTAAGATATCTAACCTCAAACATAAGTGATTTTGGATCAAAAACATAATTTTTTTGGGATGGTCTTAAATCAAATGTGCAAAATTTTGTGGAAAAATTTGTATTATGCCAACGAAATAAAGGAGAGACAATAAGGACTCTAGGGCTCTTTCAACCATTATCCATACCAATCCAACACTGGGAAGAAGTTTCAATGTATTTTATTACATGTTTACCCATATTTAAAGGAAAGAGTGTCATTATGCCACAAGGGTAGATTGAATGGTAAATCATACCCATTTTCTCTCTCTCTTTCATCCTTTTAAAGCAAGTATAATGGCAGAAGCATTCATAAAAATAGTCCAGAAGCTACATGGAATACCAAAAATTATTGTAAGTGACAAAAATACATTTTTCACTAGAAATTTTTGGACTGAATTATTTTAATGTTTGGGTACTCAATTGGCTCATATCTCATCTTACCATCCTTAGTTTGATGGGGAAATAGAAATTGTGATTAAATTTTTAGAAGGATATTTATGTTGCTTTGAATTTTATAAATAGAAATAACGGTCAAATGGTTTCCCATGGAAGAATGGTGGTAAAACACATCTTTCGATACCTCATAAAAAATGTCACCATTTATGGAACTTTAAGGACATCATCTCCATCCATCAAATCACCCTTAAAAGGGACTATAAAGGCTCAAACTATTTAGGACCACATATGACACCAACAAGAGGTTCTAAAACTAGGAAAACTTGGTTATGGCAAAATATAGGATAAAACAACAAATAGATCAACATCGCAGTGAATGGGAATTTGAATTGGGGGATTGGGTATTTGTGAGACTATAACCATATAAAAAATGTCCCTTAAGAAATAAAAGAAGGACAATAAATTCGCAACAAGGTATTATGGTTGATATAAGGTGTTGGATATGATTGGAATTATGGCTTACAAATTAGATTTTCATCCATATTCATGTATACATCAAGTATTCCATGTTTCCTGCTTAAAGAAGGTAATCGGTGACAAGATCCTAGTCCAAACTATTATACTAGAGATCAATAAAATAAGGAAAACAATACTAAAACCAAAATCAATCTCAGAAACAAGGACTAAGTAGATGAGAAATTGATCAATTACTAATTACCTCATCAAATGAAAAAAACTACCAATGGAAGAAGCAACATGGGAAGAAACAACCACATGTAGTCAAGTGTTGTGGACAACACTTATTTGGAGGGAAAATGCATGATAAGTTATATATAAGCTCCTTGTTAACCCTCAAAACATGTTATATAGCTCTAGATAATTAGTGATTGTAATTCTTTTGTTATATTGTGATGTAATCTAGAACCTCTCATGGTCCCATTTTATTATAATTGTACCCTTTTTCTCCTATATATATCCTAAGGAGACATAGCCTTAGAATCATAAATTATTTCCTTGTAAATTGTATCCATTGTAAAAGGAGGTTTCCCTTTAGAGGAGGACTATAATTATTGGTTTCTTATCATTTTCAAGGTGCAAGGTTCATAACATGGATTTATATCTATTTGACTATATCTCAAATCTAGATGAGGTGGGAGGGGATAGCATTTTCATGACTAGGAGTAAAATTCTAACCATTAGATGAAATTATACAGCATTACTTAACGTAATGGGAGAAATATCATAGGTTTAAATAATCCTATCCCTTTAGGGACTCATTTCAAACCTAATAGCAGCGTTACCCTAAACAAAGTTGTTACAACACAAATTTTTGAAAGAAAAAGTATTATAAGTCTCCATTGTGAATTTAGACAACATATAGTAGATATAAGTCAAATCAATGACCTTCAAATGTGAACAATATCCCTTTTGCAATTCAAGGATTTCAATTTCAAAGGTAAAGGACATTGAATCAACATCATTCAAATGACCCAAACATGTTAGATTAATCACCCATTCAAATGGATGCAATGGATTCATTGATGGTGGAAAAGTGTTATTTTATCTTCTGCTCGTCCTGATTTGAACTAAATAACACTCTTATTTAGTAAAGTTAATCTTGAAAATATTACAAATCCATTAAAATTTAGGGTTAACCTAAAAATTTCAAGTACATATAATCAACAGTCGAATAAAAAATCGAACTAATTCTATAGGAAATGTAGCTAAAGGAAAAGGAATGAAGGTTATGGCAATGTAAAATAAGCAACATAATGTAGAATCCTATAAAAAAACCTATAATGGGTGCTAAGGATAGATGTTACAATGAATCAAGTATTAAAGCAACATAATCTAGAATCCTATAAAGAAAAAATATAGTTGGTGTTAGGGATAAATTTTGTAATGAATAAAGTCTTGGAGCTCCGTGGGAAATTCTGAATATGTAGGTATTTTAGGAGATTTACCATAAAGAAAACTCAAAAAATTTGAATGGAAATATGAATAGCATAGTATACTGGGTTACTAACCAAACTTTTACTCTGTAGCATATGACTAGTTTTCCTTCATATTTAATTCAAAAGAGAATGCAACGATAATTCATTAAAACCAATGATACTAGGGTTCAACATAACTCTTAGTTAACGTACAATCCCCCTACTTTGATCCACAGTTGGAGAACATTATCATTCAATCCATTCACGTGAAACTCTTAACATTACTACTCAAATTATAATCTAAGTACAATCGGTTCCATAGGCAACTATATTAGTTCTTTCTTGGATTTTGACAATCTCCCATGTTTGTTGGCACAAATATCAATAACTTGGATACTTGTTGAATAGGACTTGTGGGAAGGGCTCTTAGAACAAATGGATATTATGACCAACCATTGGTCTTACACTCAACTTCTATATTATGCTAAAATTTTATTTTAGTATTTCAATTGTGTTTCTCATGACCACATAAAAGATGCATGTTTAATTACAAATACAAGGTTTGAATGGCGACAAAAAAACAACCTCAAGACTTATAATAAGGTGATTTTTTGTGTTTGTACATAAACTATGTATAAGTGGAAACATCCAACGTTTTGGGTGGACACTCCACCCAGTATTAGGGACAAAAGAACTAAATGAAGATGTCTGGAGAGAATACTAGTATTTAGATATGTAGAGAAAATCAAAGGAAATTATCCATTAAACTCAATGGATACTCCATACATACCAATGACTAATTTACGTTACTTTCAGATATATGTGTGTGTGTGTGTGTGATATAGTCATAATGCCATTCACTTAGCGAAAAACCCAACATTTCACTAAAAAACCAAGCACATTAACTTAAGGTACCATTGGATCCGACATGTGTTGGAGGAAGGACAATTGTCCCTGGAAAATATCCATACAAATAAAAACACTTCTGATATTCTCACTAATATTATACCAAGAAATAAACATGAGTTATGTAGGGGTATGGTAGGACTCGATGGGACTTGATTTAGGATTCTTCATTCGGCTTCAAGTGGGAGAATGTTAAATGTGACGCCGCATTGAGGAAGTTGACGCTGAATGCCACAGAAAACAGCATCGACGTCGACACCAACCAACTCCACCACTCTTGACTTCTAGAAACCACTGTGCAACTCATGAAAAACACATGTAGAGAGTTCTAGATCTTTCCCCCCTTCTATAAATTTGTAATTTACCTCAGCCTGAGCAAGGCCAAGGCTTGCAATGTAATGTGAATTGTGATTTCTTCTCCATTGTGTATTTTTCTCTCTATAATGGGAAACTCTCTATAATGTGTTTTTCCCATTTGGGTCGTCTTTGATTAGATATCTCTTGTGTGCTATGATTCCCATCATAGAGAAGAACGAAAAAACCAAACTATTTACAAAATACCACCATAATGTGATACTCTACTAACTCTTTGACTGTAACCCTTAGTAATTCATGTAGTCTAATAAACTTAAAGTTGTCAACAATGCCCTCCGCAATTTGACGAATATGTGGTGCTCTAATTTCTAATGTAAACTAAATCATATGCAAATTGGCTACCGTGTTGTTATGGTCCAATAATAACTCATTTGGAAATACAATGATTTTATTATTATTCAAATGATACATAAAAGACTTGCAAATTTTGGTGATTAGTGGATAAGTATTATGCAAAGCACATTGTTTAAGATTAGAAAGAATCTTTCCAAGCTCACAATGCATCATTAAATTTGTAGAATTTCTAATGAGGAAGTCATCCTTATGCGAGAGTTCACAAAAGAGTTTTATGATCACATATTGGAGCTCTATACTTTCACTCAAAGAGTTAGTGGAGTCTCACGATATGGTGGTATTTTGTAAATAGTTTGGTTTTCTTTTGTTCTTCTCGATAGCTAGAGTCAAAGACTTCAAATCATTGTACTTCTACGCACCTTCACATGAATTTTGTTTATGTAATGCAGAGTGCAGAGACCCCACTAGCGTTTTTTTGAAGGCTACTGGAAATTCAATGAAGGAATGGAGTGAGATCTGAACCAGAATCGACATGCATATTCAAATTGTTTCAATTGTTTTTGGAAGCCACTTGCTCCAAATCATAAGCCAAAAGTGTTTTTATTTATTTATTTATTTCATGTATTCTTATTGTAAGCATTATTTCAATTCAATGAATAAGCCCACTCCGCCTACAGAGTAGCTAAAGAGATATCCTCTATGCAATGTGACTTACATGCCTGAGAAGGCCAATGACATGCCTCGGTACCACCAACCATTCCATTACATTACCATTTAAGCTTAGAGTGTGATTAGCAATACAAACATTATCCTAGAAGGATTTGATATTTTCTATGAAACCTAAACGTTTATGTTAAACTATGAATTGAAACCACACATCAAACGTTTGTGGTGTGAGATGGATGTTGGTAGTGATAGTCAAACATAGGTGTGGAGGTTAACCAATACATTGTCATCAAGAATATACACTGCTTAATGGTCTTAGCCTTAATGCTTATTTGCAATTCGATAAGGCTTTGATATTTTATAAGAATCTCAAACGTTGGTGTTAAACTCTGAATTGAAACCATAGATTGAACATTGGTGGTGTGAGCTGGATGTTGGTAGTGACAGTCACATTATGTGGAGTGCATGCACGCACAAAGCTTTCTTTGTCCACACTCTACACAAAGTATCAATGTTATAGAGGTTACACCAACATACCAACAAATGCATACATGATGAATTGTTTAAATCTAAGTGCATTTAAAAACTGTAGCTAATAATACTACCCTTTGTAGAAACAAAGCATCTCACACTACCTTAATTGCGTCAACATATCGATAGCTACCAAAAAAGATGGCCGATTGTGAAAACAATTACGAAAATAGAACATTCTCTAATAAAAAGAAAACATGAATCACACATTGAATAAGGGATTACGTTGTTGTGCAGCTATAAATCACCATAAAACATGATAGTTTTTATTGTGTAAAGTATTAAGATGCGGCGAAAATGATAGCAAATTACATAAATACAAACATTCTCGCATAACAAAAAATACGCGGCCCACATAAAAATATACAACTTTAATCAATTAATTTGTAGTTTAATTTATAGTATAAATAAAGAGTATGCTACGTTGCAACTATTAATTTTTGTATCTTCTTTTAATCAATAGATTCCCTTAAAAAAATGCTCTAAACTTTTATTACATAGTTCAATCCATGGAAACATTATTAAATTTATTTGACGGGAATATTCAAGACATACATAGATAAATATATTTTATCTCCACCATACACGTTGCTAAAAAAGATAATGATTTTGTCAAACATCTTTTCAATGTAATGCATTGCGAAATTAACAAAGATTCCCCATACTTCATCCATTATACTTATAAAACATAAGCTATTTGGATTATCAAATTTTAAGTATGTGTTTTTCAATTTTTTTTTTAAATTGTCATATATAAAAAATGTGGAAAATTAACAAAGATTCCCTTACTTCGTTATATATATACTTATATATGAAATATAAGTGATTCATATTGCTCAAATTTTATTATTTTAAATTGTTGTATATAAAAATTATAAAGAAAAGTGTGTACAATTTGTGTAGAAAGTTATGAAAAATATTAATTTGTACGTTTTATTAATGATTATATAAATTTTGGGAATTAAAATATAAGTTTTTTTTTTTTTTTTTAATTTTGTTATAAGGGAAATTGATAATGAGGTAGTTTTTGATAAGAGATTGATTCCCACTATTATTGTTATAATTTTTAATTGAGAGTTAAAGAGTTTTAAATTAATTTTTAGATAATGAATATTTTAAGAATGTATTTATTCATCAATTATTCTATAATGTGTAAATATTTTTTTTTTACTATATATATATTTTTTAGGAAAATTTATAATTTTATTAATGAAAACAAAATTACATATTGTAAATGCTTGTAAAGCGTTTAATCGTGCTAGTCGAGACTAGTGTTTACAGAGTCAATCCAAATAAAATACGTCAATATGGAAATAAACAGGTTACCATTTACCTTTCATCGTTCTTCTTGGGATGGAGTGGTCGTTATAAGTGCAAGTTGGTTCTTGGCATCCATTCTTGGATTTTCATTATCTAAGTCTGAACTTTCAAATACATGATGACATTTGAAATCCCCCATCTCATTAGCTTCAAGAATCCTCTTCGGCTGCGATGTGGGGACTGGGATTTCTAATGTTGCGTGATTTTCTCCCTCCTTTTCTACACTTTCTTGTGGATTTTAGATTTCTTCATTGGTAGGGGGATTTGTTTCTTCTTCTTCATCCTCTTCGTCTTTAGGTAACTACTGAGGAAATTTCCATCCCTTGGGTGCTTTCCTGGTTTCTTCTTCCTTCGTGGCTCTTTCTTGGCGTTACGACATGTATCTTGTAGATGTCTTATTTGTCGGCATATTTGACATCTAAAAGTCGTGTTATCAAAATATACAACCTGTGTCCAACATTGTTTGTTATGTGTCGGGAGGATATGATCTGACAATCCTTTGTTGAGGTCCACCTCCACACAAATTTTGTTGAAAGTGTAGATTCGTTCTTTGACTCTTTATGTGTCGATATTTATGTATCGCCCTAAGAGGTTCCCAATACCTTCTAGTAATTTATGGTGCTAGAAATGTAAGGGGAGATTATGAAACCTAACCCAAACCAACATTCTTGATACCATCATTATATTGGCATCAAATTCTGGGAACCATGGGGTAATAAAAAGTCTAGTAGTTTCCCATAAACATGGGCCCTCTCACAATATATATTATCGTTCCTCCGATGATGCAAACTTTACTATGAAGAATCCCTTGGAGCATAGGTGAATCTCAAAATTTATTGTCCAAGTTATGAAGATCTAGTGAAAAAGATCCACTATATAAGGAATGGGCATATTGTGTGATTGATCTAGAGGCAGCGAAATTATCTTTAAGGATGTGTTTGAATGAAGGATCTCCATTGAATTTTCCTTCCTTTGGAAAGACTAGATCTAGACACTCCCCTTGCACCCCTTTTTTTGCTCGATGCAGAGCCTCCCCAAAGCCTCAAATTTAAAGTGATGGTGGATGAGGGAATAATGTTATAATCATGTATTCTCAGATCATCCTGCATTGATTTTCCTCCGCATATCCAGCTTTGTAAAAGCATCATAATACCTAGGATATGTAGGATAGTTTGCTTCAAATTTTTAACACTCTCGGAACCCCGAACCCAAAAAAGAATTGGTTTTCCACCTCGGGAATATATCTTCATGATCCAAAGTTCTTTCTTAACATTCACACAATTCGATGGTCGGATCTATGCCAAAGGAAATATATGAGAGGTTTGGAATAGGTTGCAGAGGGAAAAATGGCTTCGTAAATGAGATTCGAACCACTGATACCCTCTGATCTACTAAAAATAAATACCGATCCGTTTAAAAACAAGACAGACACCACAGATCTATATCTGATCCTTCATTTCAACATGACAAGTCACTCAGAGAAATGAGAACTTCCAGATCTGGTTGCTTTAACAATGGATCCTCTGCAAGAACAGCTCTAGAGAAGTAATCCTCCACTGCAACCGGGGGTTGGATTTATATTCCAAGGCACAGAGAAAGGTAATTAAAAACTTGGGAATATGAGCTAAAGGGATAACAATTCCCCCTTTAATCTTTAATCAAAACTCAGGAATAGCTATACCATCTATATAACAAAAACTAATGGAATTGTCGATAGTATCTCCAAGTTTTCAACCCAATACTAAACAGTGAAAAATATCACGAGTCTCGATAAAGATTCTATCAACAACACCACCAAAAACAAATGCCAAAAACCATATTTGGGAATTCCATTATACAAAATATAAATTAAATAACATATAAATTGTTCGATTGTATAGAACTAGAACCCATAAGAGAAAAGCTTGATGAATAAACGTTTATGAGAAATGAATTAGTTATCTACCCAATACATCCCAAATCCTAAAAATATTTAGCAATCCAAATCCTAAAAATAAAATACAAATAAATTAACTATCCTATATTAGATTTGAAGACCATACTTATAATCTCAAACATTTATCAAACAAACATTTATTTTCCTCACAACTTATATATAAAAAACTATTATCAATAATTCAATTAATATGAAAAACTATTATCAATAATTCAAATGATATGAAAACCTGCTCATAATGTACAACCTATTATCCTATAAAATATCTATATAAAAAACCTATAAATAATTAAAAAATAAGTAAATCATAATCTTATTCAAAACCTCAATAAAATATATTAATTAAACTATCCATACTACCTCAAATCCTAAAATCTAGGTATTATAAAAAAATATCAAATAACCAAACAAATCCAAAATTTATAATATTTGACCAACCATACTATCAAATTAGTATCTTCGAAATCCTAAAAAAATTATAATATTAGACAACCCATACTATCAAATTAGTATCTTCGAAATCCTCAAAAATGCTAAGTGATAAATTGGGTTTTAATTGATAATATATATTTAAAAAGTCCACGCAATTTTCCTTTTTATTGCATGCTTGATAAAATCTCATGCATATTATAATGATGTCCTTTGTCCTTTTCATTACTGACATTCTTCAAATTGGAGTTATGTTGCATAGTTTTTGTTCTTTTTTCTTTTCAGTGACAATGCACCACCTTTTGAAAGATTTCCCATGTAGTTTTGCTGCAAAATGTCAAGCCTGCTTTTTTTATTGATAGAGAGTGACAAAAATATGAGAAAATCCCAAAATCATAATCTACTTTTTGGTTGAGAGAGACATACAATAACTAAAAGACACTATGGCAACGTGTAGAAAAATATAACATATATACCTATAATGCCATTTTCTTTTCAGTTTTTGTATAATGCATCAATCCACCATCAAAAGTCAATAAGTTCTAACAAATACGACCATTATGGGAGTTAATTCCTTTATTTCAGTCCCTAGGGCTCCAAGCTGAAGCTAAACTTAGATGCCGGTTTTTACTGTCTGGGTTGTATAAGGTGGAACATCAAAGCCCATCAAGTGGGAGGATCTATCTTTTCCCGAACAACTGAGCCAGTTGCGATCAAAGCCTCTCGCTATTAAAAGATTACCTCTGTACAACATGAGAGAATACCCCAATCTACAACTTCTTTCATCTTTTCCTATAAGGTCCACAATGAACAGCGTGGGTTGGAAACGAGGGAAAATAAAAAGTCTCCCAGATACATAGCTCCAGAATGTACAGATACTAGTTGTTCTTCTATTGTTTCAAATTGTTCTCATGTTTCTTTATTTGAGTTCGCCTAGATTGTAAATTTCCAGCCCCTGGGTGTAGAATGTCCACAATGCCATCAACAGGTTAACTTACAGAATTTAGCCTATGCAGTCATTCATAAGAACCACAATGTTAGGACTGGTGAAGCCCCTCCGTCTACTTCCACCAACTCTTGCCCTAATCCAAAATGTTCATATATTCCATTCCCTCATGAAGATGAACATGTTCTTATGATGCATCTAGTGCCCACACTAGAAAATGAAGACCCTAGGCTGACATCAATTCTTATGAATATAAGACCTGCCAACAGTCCCAAGTATGGACTTGGATATGTTGAACAAGAAGACAAGCTGATCCCTGAATGCAGATTCATAGACTTGCCTCCAGGCTGCAAAAGACCATCAGTCCTTGAAATCCATAAGTTTTATACTTTAATGGATGGTTGTCCTAAACATCAGATCCCTGCTCAGTGGATGAAGCAGATGATAAACTGGGATCTATTTACCCATCCAAAGGTTGATGAGTTTGTAGCTACCTTTCCAGCTGAAGAAAAGAGAAAAATGGCAGATGAATGGAAAGCATACATGGAAGAAGAGAATGTTTGGATTTCATTATATTCTTGGAAAAAGAAAATGGAGTCAGATGTAGTACTAATGGCTGACTCTACATCTTCTTCTTCACATGGTTAGTAAATCGGATAGCGATGAGATTAAACCTCTGCCCATATCCTCCTTTTAAATCCATTATCCTAGGAGAGAGGACAAAATTCAGCACTTGCATATCCCTTGGAACAAGGGATCTGCAGTGACAGTGAAAGTAGAGATACGCGAGAAAGTGGAGTGGCTTAATTGACTGGACCAAATCTTGATGTCACTGGACTTGAGAAGAATGTTTCCAAAACTGCCTTGGTAAAGGATCAGATTGACAGTGTCCAAGTTTCCATTAGTACATAATGTTTTGAATTCTGTTCAGTGTGATTTATCAGTAGTTAGACATTTTTCACAAGAATCTTTTAAGAAGTTTGATGATGTAGAGAATTGTATAGTTGAGCAGTCTATCTCTACACGGCATATGGTTTCAAATATGTTAGATAAAATGGACAGATTGAGTTTGAAGAAGTCTGAAAAACCAATTCCGACTTCATTTTTGACAAAAGGAAAGAGCATCCACACTCATGAACTAAGGAGCCCAATCTCTCAGTTCCCTCAACTCCTCCCTAAGGAAGTTGTAAAGCCATCCCAGCAGTCTGAGTCAAAACCCGAGGAAAAATCTGAAAGAATAACCATTGCCTCTCTTCAAGAAGAATCAGACACTGAGAAACATGCCTTTCCCATCTATGAGCCTTTAGAGCCTCAATTCACAAGACATGCTGCCCCTGACCTATATGGTGCCGGGAGAATTCCACCAAGAGAAACTTTTTATGAAGGAAATCATAAAGAGTGGAATATAGATGGTTTGTCAGCAGCACAAATCAGGCAATTGCTTGATTAAATGATTGTGGAATATAAGCTCATGTGTGTTGCAGGTAAAAGTGAAGTGGAAGCCTGCAAAACCCTCATTCAGTGTTTCACTGGAACACTGGCAAGATGGTGGGAATTGGAATCATCCCCTGCATGATTGCCAAGATGGAGCAAGAAGTGCTTAAAGATGAACAGGGTGATGTCAAGTTTAATGATGATGGCACTACACAAAATAATATGATTGGAGCACTCACTACTCTCATCCAAGAGCATTTTTGTGGAGCTGATTATGCACTTACAGATAAGAATGAGTTGGTTTTAATGAATCTGAAGTGCAAGAATATTAATCATTTTGAAGATTTCCATAGAGACTGGCTTGAGAGGATATTTCTGGTTAAAGAACCAAAACATGTTCTATGGAAACAAGTTTACCTTGCAGCTCTACCATCCAAGCTAGTAGACATTCTGAAGTTACAAGAGGCATTCCCCTTGCCACTTGAAGTATATCTTTGGGGAGATTTTTATGCTATTATTACCAAAGTTTTGATTACTTTATGTAGCAGTTCCAAGATGACTAAGTCTATAGATAAATTAAATAGACTTCCTGGTACTAAATCTTTCTGCAGCAGATATGGCATTACCATTGATGATCCATTGGTCACTCGCAGAAAGACCAAGAGACATGCCCGCAAGGCTTAGAAGCGAAGCCGGGCCTCCACTTACCGTCTGAGCTCTGGAAAAATGCGCGAGCTCAGAAAGCATAAAGAGAGGAGACATCAAAAAGGTAAAGGAAGAAAAGAATATTATCACTATACTCCTAAGACTCATTATTACCAGCCTCATGATATCCGTCCTAAGGATGCCAAGATTGCTAAAATGAATGAAGTAGTCTGTTGGTTATGTGGCCAGCTTGGTCATACTTCCAATATGTGTCCAATAGCCTTAGAATCTAAAAGAGGTCTAGGTAAGAAGTCTCGGAAGAAAAAACAACCATCTACCAGTACTACTGTCAAAACTGAACCTAGATGTGCTCATTGTCATTCTTCATTTCATAAAACAACAGACTGCCATAATCGTCCCCAGCATCTTTCTATCCAGCAACATGTTGTACCATCTTCTGTTGAGTCTTCCTCTGCTGAGTCATCCTCTTCCTCTTCTGCTGAAGAAGTCCATATGTATTGTCATTGTTCTGATTCAGAAATTTGTCATTGTTCTGATTCTGAATCCGATTACTCTTCTGATGACTCTCTTCCAGAAGAATTTTCTGGTAAATTGAAAGTCCTCATCGCACAGACAAATGATGAAGATGAAATGAAAGTTTTTGCCCAAATTCGTGGCCTTGAGGAAGGAGATCTAAAAGTTGCACTAGTTAAAGCCTTCATGCAGCATGGTACTGGTTCATCCAGTAGTTCCTATGGAAAGAAGCCTAATTTTGTTGAAGCTTCTTATGACCGTAACACCAAATCGTATCTCCAACATAGTTCAAGCAAAGCTCGTGGACTCACTTTGGGGGAGGTGAGTAGGGAGATACACAGTCTCAAAACAAAAATCTGTGGAATGAAAAATGAGATTTCTATCCTGAAACAGCAGGTTAAACAAGGGTCACAGTCCTCTACATCTGTTTCAGGTAAACATGTTAATTATACTCTACACTCTGCACCCAAATCAGATATCAAAATTGCTGAAGGCAAATTTGATGCTTCAGTTGGTTTTAGAGAAATCAGTGACATGCAAGTTTTGGAAGTTCAGTATCAGCAACACCATGTCAAGGTAAACATTTGTGTTGCAGGTCATGTTTACAATGTCACTGCACTCATTGACTCAGGTGCAGACATAAATATTCTTTCCAAGAAAATAATCCCTTCAAGGTATTGGACAAGATCAAATAGAGAAGTTTTGGGATTAGGAAAGAAAAATCTTGAATTTGAAGTTTCTAAAGCTGCTGTTTGTTTTGATTCAATATGTGTGAAGCTCTCATTTGCAGTTGCTAACATTCCAGTTGACTGTATCTTGGGAAATATATTTTTAGCAGCAGTTGAGCCCCATGGTTCTTTTAGATTTCTTGACAATTCTGCAGGATATTTTATTACAATCTCTGGAGAAAGAATTGAAATTCCATATATCTCAAAATCCAGAGTATCTACCATGGTTCAGGCAATGAAGGAACTTCATAAAGCAAAGAATAGTCTTGAAGAACTCAAAAATCATAAATGCACAATTAGAATCGAAGAACAACTGAGTTCTCCAAAAGTTCAGAAACAAATTTCTGAGCTTCAAAAAGAATTTGAAGACACATGTTGTTCAGAAGAGCCGAATGCATTCTGGCATCGGAAACAACATTGTGTTGAGCTGCCCTACAAAGATGGATATTCGGGCACGCCATGTAAATCCAGAGCTATCCCAATGTCAGCAGAATATAGACAGCTCTGTCAGAAAGAGATTGATCAGCTTCTTCAGAGAAAGCTGATAAGAGAATCCAACAGCCCTTGGAACTGCTATGGATTCTATGTAAACAAAAGAAGTGAAAAAATTAGAGGTGTTCCTAGACTTGTGATAAATTATAAGCCTCTAAATTTTGTTTTAGCAGATGACACATATCCTATGCCCCATAAAGGAGATCTTATGAGAAGGATAGCTGGGGCTAAGATGTTTTCAAATTTTGATCTAAAATCTGGCTTCTGGCAGGTAGCAATTGCTGAGCATGACAAGTGGAAGATTGCATTCAGCATCCCAGAAGGGCATTACGAATGGAATGTGATGCCATTTGCTTTAAAACATGCGCCTTCTAAGTTTCAGAAGGTAATGGATTCAATTTTCAGACCCTATGCTGAATGGCTACTTGCTTATATTGATGATCTGCTAATCTTTTCCAAGAATCTACAGGACCATTTTAGGCACTTGAAAATATTCATGAAATTGGTCCAAAGAAATGGTTTGGTCTTGAGTAAGAAGAAAATGGAATTGTGCCAAACCAAGATCAAGTTTTTAGGGCACACAATAGAAAATGGAAAAATTTCTTTACAGAGCCATGCACTTGAGTTTGCAGACAAGTTTCCAAATGTCATTCTGGATAAAACTCAATTGCAGAGATTTCTAGGGTTTTTAAACTATGTAAGCAATTTTTATCCTTCTTGTGCCATTGACAGGTCTCTGCTCAATCAGAGACTCAGAAAGAACCCGAAACCTTGGACACAGGCGCATACTCAGGCAATCAAGGAAATAAAAGCCAAGGTTCGTAATCTTCCTATTCTTTATGTTGCTGATGATGGCGCATTTAAGATTGTTGAAACAAATGCCAGCAACATAGGTTGGGGAGGCGTACTGAAGCAAAAACCAAGTGAAGATAGTCCAAAAGAGCAAGAGCAAGTGGTGCAGTTCGTCTCTGGAGTATGGAACAAAGCATAAAAGAATTATGCTCCAATTGAAAAGGAAGTCAAAGCAGCATGGAATTGTATCAATAAGTTTTCGATTCACTTGGCAAATAAACATTTCTTGCTAAGAACAGATGCAAAAGCTCTGGAAAAGGTAATCACCAAAACCATAAAGAACCCTGAAGATGAAAAATTTGCAAGATGGCAAGCGCTGTTTGCTTATTTTGATTTTAAAGTAGAACATATTAAGGGTTCTGAGAATTTTCTGCCAGAATTTCTTAGCAGAGAATTTATCCAGCACCAAGAACAGGTTGATGACCCAAAAGAGGATGAGACACATGTAATGGTCATCATCACAGAATGGGACCAGGCCCACCAAAGAGAACAATTGAGGCATATTTCAGATGAAGAATCATGGCCGGTCTATGCAGAAAAGTGGAGTCCTACTTGGCAACTCCGAAATACCAAAGTGCTAGATGCAAATGTACAAAATCATAATGATCTCCAGCACTTTGTTCCAGAAAGAAGAGTGTACCCCAAGAGAAGTCATTGGATACATGATATGATGTATTCACACAGCATGTTAGCTTCTTATGAAGCTGAAAGGTCACTCTCCCAAGACTTTTGTGACATCTCTGTCATCTGTACTGGCGGCGGAGATAGAACGAGAGTCTACTACAAGACATACCATATAAACAGGACAAGGAACCCTGGCCAATATACTGGTGGCAAATTTCAAACCTGGCCAGGTAATGATCCTAGTATTATCTTTCCTGACACTGTTTATAATTTTGCAGGCTATAAAGATCTATGGTGGGATCTTTTAAATAAAGACGGACGTGAGGAAACCCACTATACCAAATTAAAATTTACCAACACATGGTTAAATTCAAGGGAAGCAGCAGCACCCTGGGTAAATAACTGGTGGTATGATTATGGTGTTAGTCCTTTCAGCATGGATCCACATTATTATGAAGCCTACTTTCATGGATAGTGCACAGATTGTCTTGAAAGCCCAGTTGGCGAATGTTTTCACTATCCATGCCAGACCGTAAAAAAAATTGCAAGACTTGAACATAAAATGAGAAATCCCATTTTAAAATTCTACATGGAGATGCACCACCAATGGTTGGTAATGACCAAGATTAAGCATCAAATCATCCTTAATAAGCCTATGATTGTTCGGCGCATATACACCAAGGCATGGGATGATGAATTCTACGGCAAGATCATATACCCTGATGCACAAATCTTGGATCTTCCTGCAACAGCCAGTACAAGTGGTTCTCGGGAGCCCCAATAAAACAAAAGCTTTCCCTGTGTAATGATACCCAGTCACGGGTTAACAGTGATAGAGCTTTTCTCGAGGGATTTTCATTTGTCCGAAAAGTATCCTCTCTGTAGATAATTATTCTATTTTCTCGTGGGCCTTGTACTTAAAGGTATCCACTGTGTAAAAATCACACACCTTCACATGTGTTTGTCGGAAGGATTAGATCTCCGTGCGGATGTCACGTTAGTGTTACCCGAAAACGATGATCCACCTTCCATGTGTCAACAATCCGATGGGTCTACAGGGATGTTTGTCCCCTCTTCCATCCTATATAAAGAAGAGTAAGGCTCATTTGAGGGCAGGGGCATTTAGAGTGTTAGTTTTGCATTTGTGTGTTTTGAGTCTGAGTTTTTGCTCCCTGCTCTGCATCTGCGCAAATCTTGCGATCTGCTTGCATCACGGAGAACTGACTCATAGTCCTTAGAGAACTGAGAAGCCTGCGTGTCTATGTGCTCGGCATAGGCAAGAACCTAAAGTGGCCAGTGCTATAGATTGAGTCTGTATCTATATGTTTGTGTGTTTTATGCTCTGAGACAGAGTCTGCAAATTGGCCAGGAAGCCTCCAGTATCTCTCGCTCATTTACTGAGTAGCATCAGTCCGGTAAATGCCATTGCAGTCAATCTCTGATAAAGAGATCTGAGTCCATAAGTCTGTAATCTGATTGTAATATCATTCTGAGATTAATAAAAGAGAGAATGTTCATTGTTCCGCATTATTAAGTACTGTTACTCTGTGCATTGTAAATTGCTGTTAAGACACTGTTTATCTTCTCATACTCTTGAAAGTTCGCCAGAGGTTCGCCAAACCATTGAGGGACGCCAAGGTCGTAAAAGGCGAAGGGAAGCCGCAGAATAGGCCGCTAGTTGCGTGAATTTGGGAGTAGGTTCGTGTATGGGTTCATTGCTGGGTTCACATAAAGCGGTGTTGAGAAGATAAAGGAGAAACTTAACAAGGCCAAGTCTGCCTGCGAGCAACAAGCAAGCTTGTTGAGAAGCCCCTGCTAGTTAAGAAGCCTCTGCTACAAATTAAATTGGTATATATTATAGCCGCACACCTCATAGTTTCAAAAACAATAATTATTTTCTCCACAACTCTTAATACAATGCCTTGAATGACCAAAGAGTAAAGATTCCACACGTTTCTTCCATTTCTAAGCAGAGGCTTCTCAAAGCTTGCTTGCGGTCGTAAACCAACCGACTTGGCCTTGTCAAATGTCTCTGAACACTACTTGTTATGAACCCAACTGTGAACCCAGGCGAACCTACTATGCCCTCACGCTCTCAGCGGCCTACCACTCGGCTTCCACGCCTTCAAACGGCCTTTAGCGATCCGTAGCCTTCGTGAACCCCGGTGAACTTATGGTGAACCTTTATAGTAGTGCAAGTATTTTGACAGAACAATTTAAACACACAGAGTAATAATGCATCAAAGTCTTCTCTCTCTTCATTTATCAGTATGCTTCACAACCAGATTACAATGGATTCTCCGTATCAGAGATGGACTGTAATGGCATTTACTGGACTTCTGATCTTCACGAATGAAGGATCGATACCAGAGGCTTCCTGGCCAATATACAGACTCTGTCCCAGAGATTTATAGACACAAATATATATATATGCAGACACACTAAAGAAGTGGCCACTTTAGGTTCTCGCCTGTCACAAGAACAGACGCGCAGGCTTCTCACTTCGACCTAATGACTGTGAGCAAAGTTCTTCGTGTTGCGAGCAGATCACTGTGATAGCGCAGACGCAGAGCAGGAAGAAACTACTCAGACTATGAGTAATGGACTCCGTGATGCGAGCAGATCACCAAGATGGCGCAGACGCAGAGCAGGGAGAGACTACTCGGACTCAAGACTCCAAACACTCCAAATGCGAATGAATCACAAATGAACCTTACCTCCTCATTTATAGGAATGAGAGGGGGACAAGCATTACTGTGGTTCGTCCGATTAACGACACTTGGCATTAGATCATCATTTTCGGGTAACACCATGAGGTGACATCCGCACGGAGATCTAACATGCCGACAAACAAAAGTGAAAGACATGTGAAAACACAGTGGATGCCTTACAAAGGCCCACGAGGAATCAAATATTTAGCAAATATTTACACTTTGGATACTTTTCTGACATAGGAAAAGTCCAATAGAAAAGCTATGTCACCGTAGACCCGTGACTGGGTATCATATGTACACAGGGAAAGCCTTTCATGAGTGGGGCTCCCGAGGACCACTAGTACTGGGCTCTTCTGCAGGTTCTGCTAGAATTTTGACACCTGGATATCTTACACTTTACCATTCACTGTATCCAAGCTTGTAACTGCCTAACTACTGGTTTGTTAAGCACTATTTGATGCTTAATTTTTGTCATTACGGCCCATTGATAATGCATTTGCATATGCATTTTAAGTATGGGATGGTCTAACATTGTGTGCTCAATACTGGCCATTTCTCCAACAGTTTTACATGGATAGTGGAAACATTCTCGCCGGTCTCGAGATACATTCATCAAAAATGTTCCAGATAAGTCCAAATCGATCAGATCCACACATAGGACTCAACTATAGTGTGTTACCACCATATGACAGCCAAGTAAATGGATTTCTCTCTTCATTTATCCAAGTAGGCAGTGCAAACTTTATCTTTGTGTAGTGGGTTTGCCTAACCATCTCTCAAGAAGATTCCACTCATAACTTTTCTCATAATCTGTAGTATCAACTGTGGTCAGGAAAATGAGTTTAGGGTCATCATGTGGCCATGATGTGAATTTACCATAAGTGTAGGGACCCATCTTCAGCACGGTTTATCACATAATTCTGTAACCCTGATCTCATCGTTTAATTCGCATCAATGACATACAGATCCCAAAAGTCTTCTGAGAGGGATCTCTCAGCTTCTTGCGCGGTAGTCATACTGTGTGAATACATTTTCTCATGTATCCATCTATTTCCTTTGGGGTACACCTTTCTGCCAGGAACCAAGTGTTGTAGATCTGAATGGTTCTGCAAATTTCCATCCAACACTTGTGTATTACGGAGGATCCAAGTTGGCCTCCATTTTTCCAAATATACAGGCCAGGCCTCATCATCTGCAATAAACCTGAGCTCTTCCTTCTGTTGGGCCTGATTCCATTCTGTCAAGATGACAAAACAATGATATTGTACATGATCTACATTGTCATCTTCTTGTTCTTGATGCTGGATATATTCTCTGCTTAAGAAATCTGGAATACAATTTTCAGAACCCTTAATATGTTCAACATCAAAACTAAAATATGCAAAGAGGGCTTGCCACCTTGCAAATTTTGCATCCTCAGGGTTCTTTATTTCTTTAGATAAAACTCCATCCAGGGCTTTAGCATCCGTTCTGAGCAGAAAATATTTATTGGCCAAATGAACAGAAACTTTCGATAATACCACGTTGCTTTACCTCTTTCTCGGTGGGAGCATAATTCATCTCGCTGCTCCAGACTCCGCAGGCAAAAAAGAACAACTCTTTCATCTTCGGGGTCTCTCTCGCTTGGCTTCGTTTCACCTTCCCCATCCTAGTGTTGTTTCAGATATCTGCCTCAACAATCTTATAGAAATTGACTTTGAATATGTAAATTAGGCAAATAAATCTTACCTTGACTTTATTGACGTTTGGGTGTGTTTGCTACCCATGGCTTGCATCTGTCTCAACAATCTTATAGAAATTATCATCAGCAACATGTAAAATAGGCAGAAATCTTACCTTGGACTTTATTTCTTTGACTGCTTGGGTGTGCTTGTCAGTCCAAGGTTTAGGGTTTTTTCTAAGTCTCTGATTCAACAAAGATCTATCAATGGCGCAGTTTGGATAGAAGTTGCTCACATAATTTAGGCACCCTAAGAACCTTTGCAACTGAGTTTTATCAAGGATGACATCAGGAAATTTATCAGCAAACTCTAGTGCATGACGTTGTAGAGCAATCTGGCCATTTTCAATTTCATGTCCTAAGAATTTTATCTTTGTCATACACAATTCCATCTTTTTCTTGCTTAGGACAAGTCCATTATGCTTGACCAATTTCATAAAAATTTTTAGATGTTTGAAATGGTCACTCAAATTTTTGGAAAATATCAGCAGATCATCAATATAGGCAAGCAACCAATCAGCATATGGTTTGAAGATTGAATCCATTACCTTTTGGAACTTTGATGGTGCATGCTTCAGACCAAAAGGCATTACATTCCATTCATAGTGTCCATGGGGAACACTGAATGCTGTCTTCCATCTATCATTTTCTGCAATAGCAACTTGCCAGAAACCAGACTTTAGATCAAACTTTGAAAACACTTTGGCTCCAGAAATTCTCCTTATCAAATCTCCTTTGTGGGGGATTGGATAAGTATCATCTGCTAATACTCTGTTCAGGGGCTTGTAATTTATCACTAATCTTGGAACTCCCCTGACTTGTTCACTTCTTTTATTCACATAGAATCCATAGCAGTTCCATGGGCTATTGGATTCTCTGATCAACTTCTTTTTTAGAAGCTGTTCAATCTCTTGTTGGCAGTGTTGTCTGTCTTGAACAGACATGGAAATGGATCTAGACTTACAAGGTCTGCCAGTGTATCCTTCCTTGTAAGGCAATTGTATGCTATACTGCTTTCTGTGCCAGAAGGCATTTGGTTCTTCTGAGCAGCATGTATCTTCAAATTCTTTTTGGAAAGCAGCAATTTTCTTCTTTATTTCTGGGGAATTCAGCTGTTCTTCAATTATGATGATTTCTTTGTGACTTTTGAGTTCATCCAGACTTTTCTCAACCTTCTGAAGTTTCTTTGCTTTTTCCTGCATTATCTGCACCATGGGTGAAATCTTATTTCTGGAAACATAAGGTAATTCAATTCTTCTACCAGAAACAGTAATAAACATTCCTGAACAGCCATCAGGAAACCTTATTGACCCATGAGGCTCTACTGCTGCTAGGAATATATTACCCAAAATACAGTCAACAGGAATATCTGAAACTGCTAAGGATAATTTCACACAACTTGAATCAAAGCAAACAGTAGCTTTAGAAACTTCAAACTTTAGTTGTTTCACCCCTAATCCCTGGACTTCTCTCTCTGCAGTAGTCCAATATCTCCCGGAAAAGGGACCATATGCTTGGAAATCGAGGTCAGGTTAAGATCTGAACCCGAAAATCTATTAATGCAATAACACGATAAGTATTACCCGACCTTGAAAGATTGACTGGATGTGATGTTCTTTGATCTTGAGCTCTGAGGATTTGCATGTCCCCAATTTCTACGTAACACGAACACAAATTTGGTTGTGTTTAGGTTAAATTTGATGTCCAGTGTATAATTAGTCTGTTGTGTGGAGGGTCTGTTGTGTGGAGGCAAGGGAGGAGCGGTGATTGTTTTGTGCTTTTAAAACATTAAGCTCATTTTTGATACTAGCACCTCATTTTTTAAGTCTTGTATCTCCTTATTCACCTCCCCCAAAGTGAGGCCACGAGCTTTGTTATTCTGCTGGAGATACGGTTTAGTATTGCGATCATAAGAAGTATCAACAAAAGTAGGCTTCTTGGATCGAGAGGATGAAGAAGAACTAGTTGACCCAGGAAGATTCTTCAGATAAGTATCAAGAAGGGCAGTCTTGAGGTCACTGTCATCCATGGCACGGATTTGGGAAAAAACTTTAAGATCATCATCTGTCGAGGCCATGAGCACATGAGGAGAATCTTCCACAGCTGAAGAATAGGAATCAGAATCAGATTCTGAAGAAGAGGAACATTTGCAAGCATCAGGATCTGAACAATTACAATGCATATTGACTTGTTCACCAGAAGAGGATGATGAATAGTCATCAGAAGAGGACTCATCAGCAGACGAAGGGATGGCATGTTGCATAATAACGCGATGTTGACCTGGGTATGAAGGACGTGCGAATTCTTATGGAATCTTAGAATGTTAATAAACGCGAGCGAGTCACGTTTGGCGATGGTATGAGAAGAAGAGGCTTGTTTATCTTTAGCATACTTACTAGACTTTTTACCCAGACCTCTCTTAGATTCTAAAGCAGTAGGACACATATTAGAGGTATGTCCTTTGGCACCACACAGCTAACACTCCACTTCTTTCATTCTGTTCAACTTGACATCTTTGGGCCGGATGTCTTGAGCTTGGTAATAGTGGGTGTTTGGCTTCCATCGGGATTGCTGCTTTGGTGCTTTAGACCTGTGTTGAACTTTAGGTCTGCGAATTTCTCTTCGCTTTGTAGAACTTAGTCTGTAAGCAGCTTTACTTCTTTTATGAGCCTTCTTGACTTGCCTCTTATGTTTTCGGTGATGTACAAGAGGATCATCCACTGTAATGCCATATTTGCTGCAGAATGACTTTGTACCAGGAAGTCTGTTTAATTTGTCTATAGACTTCTGCATTTTAGACCTGGTACAAAGTGAAATTAAAAACTTTGTGATAATACCATAGAGATCTCCCCAAACATAGGTCTCTAATGGCAAAGGAAAAGCATCTTCCATCTTCAAAATATCTACAAGTTTGGAAGGCAGAGCAGCTAGATAGACTTGCTTCCACAAAATATTCTTGGGATCTTTAACCCAAAATATTCTTTGCATCCAGTCCCTGTGGAAGTCTTCATATTTATTTATATTGTTACACTTGAGATTCATCAAAATCATTTCATGTTTATTTGCTGCAACATACTCTAAACCACAAAAATGTTCATAAATGAGTGCTGTAAGAGCACCAATCATATTATTCTGTGAAGTGCCATCAGGGTTGAACATGATATCACCCTGCTCATCTTTAACAACTTCCCGCTCCATTCTTTCAATCAACGCTGGAGAGGATTCAAGTTCCCATCACCTAGCAAGTGTGCCAGTGAAACACTGCATGATAGTCTTACAAGCTTCAATCTCTGACTTTCCATCTGCACACATCAATTTATACTCAATAATCATCTGATCCAAAATCTGTCGGATCTGATGTGCAGACATATTATCTATGTTCCATTCCTTATGACTCCCTTCATGAAAAGTTTCCCGAGGGGGAATCTTTCCTGCACCATATAGGTCAGGGGCTGCATGACGGGTAAACTGAGGTTCTAGAGGTTCATAGATTGGAAAGACATGATCCTTTTGCTCAGAATCTTCTAAGACTTCAGTAATTGTAACCTTTTCAGATTTTTCTTTGGCCGATTCTGGCTTAGACTCTGACACAGGTAAATGAGGAACTTCTCTTGGCATGAGATGAGGGAATCTAGAGACAGGAGGACTTGACTCTAGTCTGGGAATCTCATGAGGCACAACACTTTTAGCTTTACCAGCAATAAAAGACATAGGAATAGGTTTGCTGGTCTTCTTGACAGACAAATTTTCAAACTTCTCAGACAACTTATATACAGATTGTCGCGTGGACATAGACTGATCTATGACACATTCTTCAACTTCTTGAAATCTAATAAAAGAATGTTCTGTGATACCTCTAACTACTTGCAAATCACACTGTACAGAGTTTAAAACTCTATGGACATCATTTACAGAGACTTGGACAGAATCCATTTGATCTTTGACCAGGGCAGTTTTGGCAACGTTTTTCTCAAGACCTGTGAGTGCAGTATTTGTCCAGTTCAACTGCTCACTCACCTTTTGAACTCTTCTATCATGATCTGTTAAAGAATCATCATGCTGAACTAAGGGGATAGCATGTGCAGAGTTCGACCCTTCTCCTATGACAATACTTCGGAAAGGAGGGTAAGTTGTAGAGGTCTCTATCTTACTGCCATCTAATGCAGTCCAAGAATGAGATGATGAGGATGTAGTATCGGCCATCAGGACTACATCATTCTCCATTTGCTTTTTCCATGAATAGAAAGAGATCCATACTCCCATTTCTCTTCCATATACTCCTTCCACTCGCACGACATCTTCATCTTTTCTTCTTTTGGAAAAAGTTTCAGTAAACTTCTGCATCGATGTGTGAACAAATCCCAATTTATCATTCTCTTCATCCAATTATGAGGGATTAGGAGTTCGGAACAACCATCCATGAGAGTGACTAAACTTATGGATTTCAGGAGCAGCAGGGTTTCTTTACATCAGAGTAAGCGTAGTGTCTTTGGATCTGGGCGCAGGGATAAGCCCGATTTGCCCTTTCTTCATAACCCAACCCATATTTTGGAGTACGCGAGGTCTCTCGATCTCAACAAGAGATTCGCACAAGTTCTTGGATCTTCTTCTTCCATAGAAGGGACTAAATGCATCATCATAACATGAGGTTTGCATCATCCTCATGGGGGAGAAAAGAGAATATCATTGCATTTAGGATTAGGACAAGGGATTTGGCTGACGAGATGTACTAGGAGGGCTTTGTCCTGTTCTAGAATTATGATTTTTATGTAGTCACGACATATGCTTGAAGACTTTGCAGATTAGTGATCTGCCCCATTGAGGACACTCAACTTTAACGCGCTCAAAATTTACAATTTGGGCAAACTCAAAAGAGAGAAACATGAATACAATTTGAAACAAGTGAACTACAACCGCAGATACATGTACGGGTTCTATGTACTCTAGGAGGATCTTTGGGACATTCGAGACTCAATTTCTCCTCGCAGCCTACTGGTTGATCTCTCGAGGAAAGCATGAAGCTGAGAGGATTGATTCTCAACTATGTTCTGCAGAGTAATTTTTTGGACTTGCAAAGGCTTAGGATTTGAAATTGTCCAATGTCTACGGAAATTGTAGATCTTCCCATTTAATTGCTCGATGCTCAACTTTAGATCGATGGCATCAGATTGATGACTACAACTGCGATGAATCTTTGCTTTGAGGGCATGTAAAGACTACAGAAACATTGTGGATGTGTACAGTGAAACAAATCACGGAATTGTATTGCGATATTTCTTCTTTTCTTATTCATATCAAATCCAAGTGAGTCAGGATTTGCAAAAAATTTCGAAGAATATCGCGCCAATGTTTCATAAAAACGGAATGACTGAGAAATTTGGGTAACGATTAAACCAGTCGGCCCATTGGATAGTGGACAACTATCCCTCCCAATCAACGAATGCGATTATTATTTGTTATGTGTTAGATCTCTGACTTCAGCTTGCTAACATCGTATGCTTCCACTTCTGGATGGACCAGTGCTACGATACCAATTTCTCGTGAGGCTTCTCAAAGCTTGCTTGCAAGGTCGTCAACCAACTGACTTGGCCTTGTCAAATGTCTACCGAACACTACTTGTTATGAACCCGACTTGGATACAATGTGATAACTTAAGAATACCTTTGAGAATAAGAACCCAAGCACCCGAGTCGCATCAAGTGCGATGGAAAGCAATACATCAAATCATGTCATCTACGGGTAGATCATGTCGAAGTGACAGGTATTGGAGGCAATCCCCAATATCGGAAAAATAATCACAACATAGAAAAAACGGTAGTAGCAGAGAGTGTATTGATGGAAAAACTAGTAAGGCTGATAACCTTCGAAAGATTCGACTCTATACATGGCAACAACAACAACAACAACATCCCTGCGCAATGCCACCACCAAGAAAGCAAATTTGGAAACCAAAATCTTTACGAAAGGCAGGGGAGATAATAAAGGAATCTATCCACTTATGCCACAAGATTGTCCATCTAAGCGAATCGATGATGTTACGTATTCAGGGAAGCTTGATAGTGTATGCCCTATATATTTCTGCACTATATATCCTAAAATGGTAGTGCAAAAATGATACTGCCGTAATAATAGCCAATATCCTTATCACTTATGATAACTTCACCACCAACGTCCGGTACCATAGTGCACCAATACCCTCATACCACCACTTCACACCCAAGAGACCAACGGACACAAGCAAAGAGTTGATGGCAGATAAGATGGTCCACATCCCGTAAAGGTCTATTATGGTGAAACTACACTCCTTACCGCATGATTGAGAAAAGTATAGTGTACAGATAAAACACCTACGACCCTAAATGAAACTTCTACCCCTGCCAATCATACCTTGTAGAACTTAATGACCAGTTCCGCCATTATCAGAGGTACCAGTCGAGCGCATTGATCATCGCCGTGTTAAACTCATGGGCCGATAATGGTAATCAACGCATGTATAGTATAGAACCCCATCTCGTCTCGAGCGCTCAACAACGAGACCTGATTCGCCTAAATATCTCACTACAAGAGCTAAATATTGAGAAAGAACGATTGCATCAACATACCTCGATTTCTTCGGTAAGAATGCCTACCCGTCAGGCTTCCGGTCCATGTTCAAATCGTCATCGATAGCAATATTGTTAACACTCAGTTGCAGGGAAACTGACACAAGGCATAAATACTGAGTAACCGATCCTTTACCTCAGCGATGTGATTTGTTTGAATATGACGAATTGCATTTCCATCGACCATTTCAAATGGAAGTGAAGTTACATCAGGGAGGAAACAATTTCATGATTGAGGGAAATTTTGATGAGTAGATGTTTCGTTTATATTTATGGTTAGCTAAAGAAGAAGGCATTGTAGGGAGGGATTTACAATTTTCTAGCCTCTGAAAATGTTTAGCTTGAATTTAGCTATCAAAAAAAATCTGATCATAAAAAGTGTTTTAATTTTTGTTTGAATTTTTGTGGAAAATTCGATTCAGCACCACTCTGGCAAAATCCTTGGATCATCAAATTTTTGAGCTTGAAAGCTATATCATAGATTTCTAAAAAAATTTCTACTTCTGCCATAATTTTCACTATTTTTCAAAGCAAAATTATGGTCTCTTTAAACTTTAAACTATTTAGGGAGAAACAAGAATTATGGCACATGTGCTATGCTTAGTGCAATTGCTTCATTGCCCAACCAAGGCCATCCAAACAGCATAGAGAAGTACAAAGGGAACCAGAAAAGGGACCTAAATATGGACGTGGCTCTGGTTGCAATGAAGGTGAAAGTGACTACAGTGTGAAAGTGACTGCTCAGTGAGAGAAGTAGAAGAGCTCGAAGAGCTAGCAATAGAACAAACAATGGGACCAGCACCATTCTGAGCATTTTGTCAATCACATTTGAACCAATAGCAAAGCCAGGAACATCAGATTGCAGGAAGAGAGAAAAGTAGTCTATAACAGTTGGAGAATTAATGGATGGAGACATGGCAGAGACAAGCGTGGGAAAGCTGCAACTAAGGAGTCAATTTCTGACTTTGGAACTGATAAAGTAACTGGAGGGTATGAATCTAGAATTGGATTTGCTTCAATTCGTACCATATTTCTCCCTTTCCTCTCTGTTTACAAAGTGCCTCACTTTCCCTCAAAAAAAATGCCTTACCATCGTATTACAAAATTCATGGTCCTCACAAGATTTCTGTCAACATCGATACAGAAAAGGGCATTCGAGTGATCAGTGAGGATTGATAAAGCTCAAAGAGTCAAGGGATCGAGCCAATCACTGTTGACACGCCTATTGGAGAAGTCTGCATTCAACGGTACCAGCTCCTGAACTTTCATCAACATGTTTTTTTAAAGTGTTATGGTGAACTTTTTGGATTTTTATTTCATAGGCATTGTAAGATTCAGCATCTTTTAAATTGAGTTAGATTTTTTTTCTCATAGGCATTGTAAATCCAATATCTTAAATTGAGGTAATAATATGTGCCTTGCTAAAATATTATAAGTTAAAAATGTTTGAATAATATTATAAGTTAAAAATGTTTAAATGAGTGTATAATGACATTAATAAAATGTGGTTGTAGATATAAGTTTATTTGAATGTATTAAATGTATAATGACATAATCTGGTTTAAATTCGAATTTTATTAAATTATTTGTTTTTACTTCCATATTAACACAAAAGAGTTATACTAAAACTGACTCAATATATTTAATATGTTAAATTTATTTAACCTAAAATTTTTATAAACCTAAAGTAATAATGTAAATATAATATTTTTAAAATGGTGAAGTAATCATAACCTAAAACTACTTAAAAAATAAAACCTAATTACTTTATGTATAAAAAGTAATCAATTTAACTAATAAAACCTAAAATTGTTAACCTTTCACATTATATAAATCAAATTAGCTTTTGAATTAACTTTTTCAAAGTAAAAAGCGACAAGATAAATCAAACTAATTGAGTTAACTTTTCTTTAAAGTAAGGGTCAAGTCAGCATTTGTGAACACTTAAATGATACCAAAATCAAGTAGAATATAAAGTAAGTGTCACATAAATGTAGAACTATGAATATGTAAACACTTGGTGTAAAGTGCTTAACATGTGGTAAAATAAATTATTTTTAGATTAAATATGTTGTTCTTTTGATTTGAAAAGCATTAAACTATTTTTCATATATCCTTTGGATGCTGATATGATTAGATAAAAAATATTGTCTTAAAATCAAACCTTGTCCACCCATTACATCGATTATAAAAATCAATATTCCTCAAGTCCAATTCCAATATAGACTTAGCGAAACCACAAAAACTTTAACTTACAAAAATGATCTCAATTTGAAAATTAAAATAGTGTAGATCAAACTACTTGAAAAGCTAGCTTTTTATTAAAAATTAGTACCTACAACATTAACTTTCTAAATTATACATACAACACTACCTTTCTAGAATAACTAACATTAACTTCCAAATTATACATAAAACACTACCTTCAAAATTAGTACCAATTTCAAGTTTAAAAAATTAAATTAAACATTCCTTTATAACTCATTTTTTTATCTTTATAAAAATAAACCAGATCATTTGTATTAAATTAATATCATTCTAACTAATTACAATTAAATAAATAAATATTTTATGTATAATAATAGAAAAAAAATTAAATATTTAAACGAACCCTAAGTTAACATGAATAAAAAACGTTTGACCACTTAGGTAAAAGCTATAAGTCCCGGTTTAGCCAGTGATTAATAAAAAGTACTTACGCATACACTGACATTTTATAACAAGTTGATGAAAAAGTAAAGAATTTAAATCGCCCAGATCTTCTCCACTTCTACAATTAAGTGTCATCGGGACTTTTGAATACTAAATATAAGAGAGAGAAAATTGTCCTCCAAAGGTCGGTTCCACTTTACAATTAAGCGTCATCAAGACATGGAATAGTAAATATAAGAGGGGTATAAGGGAGAGAAAAATTGTCCTCCAAAGGTCGGTTCCACTTTTACAATTGAGCGTCATCAAGACTTTGGATAGTAAATATAAGTAGAGGGAAAAAATACTGGTATGAATTATCGAATAATGTGATTATATTATTTTATTAAGAATAAATTAGCATAATTGTATTTAGATATACTGTATCGCAACAAACCAAAAAAAATAATAATATTTAATTTAAAATAATAATATTTAATTTAAAAATAATAATACTCAATATACACCTATTTTAAATTTAGCTAGGTGATTCTTAAGGTCCCGATGTAGTGAAAGTCGATACCACTTGTAACACTTAACACTAAACCGCATAATTTTTTTTGTTTTACTTCTTATCTTTTCGAGCGATTATAATACCATGATTAAACCTTAGTTTACAAAGTAATATATCATCTAGTAGAGAATTGTGTTATGGTTAATTAACACACTTAATATGTATATTTTTGCAAAGTAAAAATCTTGGTTTCTTGATTATTAAATGTACTCTTGTACGCGTAAATATAAACTAAATATAAAATCCAATTATGGTACATAGTATTTTAAGCTGTAGTCTGAAAAACCACGCATTTTCTACCCATAATCGACGATCATTTTTACAAAATTCAAACAAAGATTTGCCTGTAAAGCTTGTTTTGCGTACTTTGTTAAATTTTGATATTTTGAGTGCCAGAGGTTTTTGATAACGCTAAATCCATTTCCAACATCAAAAATGGATTTTAAACACTCAAGCACATGATTTTTCGAATTTTTGATTAATCGGATTAGAACAAATTTTTGCCATCCGAGGCGATTTCGCGTGCTCGGTGAACAACTCCAATATTTTATGGTCTTCTATGACAAGTATATTGGTCTCGAGATTTGTTTTTTGTACCACTTGGGTGTGGTTGATTTGATCTTAACTCACAGGTGCAATGCACCCACTAGTTGTGACATTGTATTAAAGATCTCATCCCATTTACACACCGATTTGATGTTATTGAAGGAGATCTCCCGGAGTGATTTCTGGACGGTGGGGAAAAGCTGTCCGAATCATTACCCATAACCCTAGATACTCAGCTCTCATTTCTCTCTGTTCAATGCGGCGTGCTCGATGTACCGCAACTCTTCGAGGGCTTTGTCGTTGGCTTGGATCCCTCTATCGGCTAAAACAACCTGCAGGACAACGAGTTTACGTGCTAGATTTTGTCGAGTGAGAGTTATAATCTCTGCTCAGATAAGAATGAATGCAAAGTCGGCAGCATGCGTGAGAGTTACAAACCTCGTTCGAGAACTTGGCACATGTGATGCCATTGGGTTTGGTTTTAAAGGTTTTTATCTTTTTTGGTTGCTCCCTAAATTATCGCTTGATTTAGAAATTGATTTCCTGGATTCGACTTACTCATCCAATGATCATTTCTGTTCTCCAGCTCGGCGAGCTTGTTACGCTTCTTCTTGGAGGCTTAACCCCACGGGTAATTAAAATTCATCACTTCTTGCCTTTTTGGTTACACTTCCGCAGCTTTAAAGCCTCATATTAATGTTATCAGTGCCATTACTCACTAACTTGGTGTTCTTTTTACAGGGTATTTTCTTCCACGAAGGTCGGTTACATTCCTCTTGCTCTCCTCAGAGTTCGTGGGTTTCAACTTTTTCTTCCCGGCTCGACTCGCGCCTTGTCTTGCCGGGTAATTACTGTATCGAGCCATTTCCAGTCAACAAGAAGATGTCTCTCTCTCTTCTATAAGTACTTAACTTAATTTTACAAGGCTACTGCCTCAATTTTGTATTATCGTGTTGTCGTGCACCATGTTTTACTTTAGCTTGTAAAAATCGAGAGGTGTTTATCCTTCTTTTGATATCAAAGCACTTTGTGTAGTTTGGTATGGCTGTATTTCTTCTATTTATATTTGTCTATCGAGTGAGAGATTCCTTCACTGACCTGACCTTTCGGTCTTCAAAGGTGGAATTGCATAAACCCTATCGCTCATGTATCATTCAAGGCTTTGAAGAAAAAAGATGTAATCTCATTTCGTAGAGGCATATATTGCTTTTCTTTTTTTGGACAGCTTTTTCCCTACGAGGTTTTTGTCTCTTGTCCATTAATACAAATATATTCTTATGGTTTTAATGAGTGGTTCTCTTTCGTGATTTATATAACTATTGATAGAAAATAGTTAAAATCGCACAATTATGGAAACACAATCATATATTATGCATTTAAAATGGTGTATGTGTAAACACACTCAAACACACAAATAATTACATTCAGACACTCTATTAAATAGAGTTTCGAGATCCAACTTCCTCTATTCCTAATTTAGGAGGAGGTTGAGAGAATTTCTCAACCATCACAAACCAACTTCAAATATGGAATGTAAGCATTAACTCCAACATCCCCCCTTAATGATTACATTACATAAAATAACAAAATAATCAAGCTTATAAATAGATGCTCCATCAAGTTGCCTCATAACCCTCGGAAAGGTGTAGTTGGCAAGTTGGATTCCTGAGTTCGCTTCCTCAACACCCGAATCAAGGACCTCCCGAAGTCAATCACTGGACAGCGTCCCAATCTATCACATAACCTCATTAGGAGACCACTTCCACTTCTACCACTAACGAGGGATCTTTCCCTAGATCCGCAACTGCCATGCTATCTGGACAACCATCCATATTGAGCCTTACTGCCACTTGATCTCTTCAAACACAATTGATTACATTTTGCAATTTCTGAACTCCTAGTCATTCTATAGACGAGCTCCCATCCACCGAAATACATGGGTGCTAGCCGTTGTACTCACCAGTTATCTAGGGAATTCGTCTAGATATAGAATGTATCTAGAATCAATTTTGCAAAATGACCTTCCTATTTATTTTGAAATTAATCACACTTAATTTACAAATAATTTATAATACTAAAACCACAAAGACATGAAAAAATAATATTGGTACAACTCCAGCTATATGCACACATCTTTCAACACACATATCTATGCTTTTGTAGAAATTCAGTAACTTTATCAGCTCCAAAGGTGTATGAGACACCTCGGTCATTCTCACCCCAGCCTTCAATATCCTTATCTGGATCTTCCCAAAGAAGATCACACAGAAGACCTTGATCTGGCACATCTAAAGGTCTTGGAATATCATCCCTGATCTGCTTCAAGTCCTTCAATGGTTTACAAATAACACCTTTGTCTCCACTGAATCGTTTTTTTTTTTAAGAAGCGTCTTCCTTATGAGGCCAATCAGTAGTCGTCTTTTTTATCTCAGAACTTTTCACTGACAGACTGCGGAAGGACAGGTTCCATTCTCGCTTTCCAATAGAAACAAACGGCCCTGCATCAGCTTCATCATGGAACCATCCGACTGTCCTCTGGGCTGAATACATGAGCTATGAAAAAACCTTCCTTCACGGCCTGGGGGTCGTAATTCTTCTCCTGGACCTCATGTAGCGTGGTGGAGAGCTTCCAGTAGAGAGGTCGCCCAACACAAAATGCTAAGACGCAAATCAATACGAACAGGGCCACGCGGAATTTTCTATACGCTTCACACCCAAAGGTCGAACGCGCGCTGCAATGGGTGTGCACATATGAAAGTCAATACGACCTCCAAATATCACAACATACATTCCACGGATCTGGTAATCAAAACAAATCTCAACTACCGAAACTTGAAAAAAATCTACTTTGCGAGAGAATGACCCAATTCTTCGACCCTTAGCTACCCAATCTAACCCTCAGCTTCTACTCTTCTACTATAGGTCTTGATTCATGCGGGATTCGCTTGCGGAGTTTCTGCTAATAGGAGCTCTTCTCATAGTTTCATGTGCCAAAGCCCAGCAACAAACAATTATCTCAACACACAACTAATAGCGAGTTTCTGCGACCTGAAAATTCAAATGGACGAACTAAAACAAAAAACTAAACAAAAAAATATATTCTCATAATCCCAATACGAGGCTGAAGCTCTGATACCATGATAGAAATAGTTAAAATCACACAATTACATAAACACAATCATATATTATGCACAAATGGTGTATGTGTAGACACATTCACACACACTTATTACATTCATATTACTCTATTACATAGAGTTTCTGAGATCCAACTTATTCCTAATTTAGAGAGAGAGATTGAGAGAATTTCTCAACCATCACAAACCAACTTCTCAAATATGGAATGTAAGCATTAACTCCAACAACTATTCAGTTATCTTTTTAAGTAAAAGAATGTCATGTTATTGTATAAGATAAGCCTTCCGAGCCCCTGGCCGGTCCATGTAACCTTTCATTATTCTGCATTCCTTACAATGCATCTTGAATTTGTTCTCTTTATGTTTTAGCTAGTTATTGGTGTAATGTTTAGTTTTCGATAATGAATCTCTTTACCCTTGTACAGATAATATTATTCTTTCATCAATAAGAATTACCCTAACTGGACTTTTTTACTAATTTAGCTCAGGTGACTGGACCACCTTAAATTTTTGTCCGTGTATAGTCTACTTGGGTAAACAATGTGTTCTGGGTTGAGGCTCCGCCTCATACCCAGAACCAACAGTTTACCTCTCTATGTTTAGATTGACAAGTTTCTATGGTTCGATTGCTTTGCCTCGAGTTCCATTGTCTTACTATTTGTTCCATGGCATAGTTATTTCTTTCACCGGTTATTGCAACTTTCACTTATCTGCAACAGATTCTATTCCATGCAATGGAAATTTTACTGTTTTTCTACGTTAAGAATACACAGTTAATAATATATGGTAACCATATACAGCGTCTTTTTTACAACCATTTTCTTTTATAGCCATTTCCATCGCACTCAAAATAAATTCTATAGAGTTCACATATAATTTTACAGAACTCATAATTACATTCAGAATTAATTATTCTCATACATTAGTAACATACAGACTTGTTTATCTGATACTAGCTTGCTCCTATATGTCTAATAGTTTTTTGATATCTTTCTTGTTTAAAAGTATTGAAATGCAGAATTAACCATGAATGTGCTATTTGCTGATGATGTCCACCCTACCATCAAGAGAGGCGATTACGTCTTTCTCTTTCTCCCGTGCTCCACACTTGAGAGGTACAAGTTGATAGTATTTTCTGTTGTGACCTCAGGACTCTCAGTCCAGTCAGTACCAAAAATTCTCAGGAACCGCTGGCCTCTACCAGCTATAAGGAAATTCTCCACACTCTTCCTTTTTTCCATGAACAGA